>OY987326.1:190722011-191322011 GCA_963920685.1 Polydrusus tereticollis
CCCAGGAGGAATAAGATCTAGCATTTGTTGAAAGTATTCTTCAAAGACATCAGCGCTCTTCATGTTTTCATGATAGCCTCCAGTCCATTTAAATGCTAGTAATTAAGCCGCCATCGACAAATCCATTTTTGCTACCAATGTGAGTAATTATTAATCTTTTACC
The DNA here is from genome assembly GCA_963920685.1 of Polydrusus tereticollis. Lineage (NCBI taxonomy): Eukaryota > Metazoa > Arthropoda > Insecta > Coleoptera > Curculionidae > Polydrusus > Polydrusus tereticollis. The sequence continues at coordinate 190,722,175 of OY987326.1, forward strand.
TTTTCCCGAGGGTGCTTTTATTCCAGTGAACCATCCTTCCATGAAAGCTTGCCTCGCGCTTTTTATATATTAATCCTGCCATATTTTACCAACGGTATTTGGTGGCGAGACGCTGTGAGGAGCTAGGTGGGGTCGGGAGTGGGGATTACGCTGACTTTACATATGCATGCGACAAAACCACAGAACAATAAAGGTTAGGTTGACAAAACTCCAGGGAAAACCCACAGAAAAACGCTGTCACAAATGAAATGGAACATCCGCTATGCCGAGTATTGCCGAGTCGATGCGGATAGCCACGAAAATGATGGGATCTGGGCGGATTCTGTTTTGCTAGGTTGCCATACTACAGATTTTTTACAAGGTTTTAGACAATGTTATATATTTCCCACATCATGTTATTCTAGTAAATCATAGATGTTAATACTTTTAACAGAGTAAGCCCAGAAAACTACGTTTTCTGTGGCGTAAGTCTGGCAAACCGAGTGGAGGGGAGCAGCTTGAATGTTGATTTACTTTACACTGGAATACAATGATGACAACACGTTTATTTGTTATTGTTCGGTCTAATAGTTACGATGTCTATGTCTAGAATGAACAAGGACATCAATTGACTTTAATTCTCATTTAATCAAGTTTCGTCCATATAATAGATATTCCTGTTTTCCCTTTAAAACTCAAATATCGTCGTCGCCAGCAGATGATTTCGTCTTTCTCTATTAAAAGTGATTTTCTGTTCTGATTTTTTTATAACAAAAATTAATTTCCTTTAAAGTTTTCCATAGTTTCTTCTTCCCATGGGTGAAATGAAATCATCCTTTTTCATTTTAGCCATTATTTTCTCCAAGGTAGGTATTTTTTTTTAAGTAAAACGAGTGTATGATTCTTCTGATGGCAGTCTTTTCATCCTCATTTATTACAGTTTCTTTTCTTCCTGTACTTCTCTCTAGTGACCTGATGGGACCGCGTTTATCCTTGTGCACAAATCGGTATATTGTTGACTGTCCAACTCCACTTATATTCGAACATATTTCAACTATTTTTGCAACTCCGAATATTATATGAAATAATAATTAGACTACGCCTATGGAGTACGGGGAAGACCACTGGGTTTTATAGTTCAATAATGATTTATTACTCTCGCATTAAGAAATAGACAATAGTATATTAAAAATTAAGGTTATTAAAAGAACTAATCGGTGGAACACCGCATTTCTTATTACGTTTTTTATACGCTCTTACTGCCCTTATTGTCATACGATCAATCAAACCTGAGGGATTGCCCTCATAAATATATCATAATTTCTTATTTTTAAGACAGACATCGCTTCCTAAGTCTGCACCAAAGCTTATAATGTTGCTTAATGCCTATTTTTGACATTTTCTGACACCTGACTAATATATTTTTAAATTTCTTATCTATTATTAGTAAAAAATAGACTTTTATATTAGACGTTAGAAAAATAACCTCATAGTGATGCACTGACAATGATAGCAAAATTGTGAGCACACTCTTTTTAGCATAACACTTAGTGTACTAGCGTAGGGTAATGATTATATCTATTTTTCAAAAATATGTTAGAAGATTATCACAAAACAATCGTAAACGACTTTTTTATTACTCGAAGATCCATATTTTTTCGCAGACACGGTTGGCTAATATTTGAAGTTCTCGCGTAAAGCAAAATACCAACTAAAACCTAGAACCTGTATATAGTTAGGAAAATTTAATTAATATTGTACATAGTATAAATAAAAAATAATAATAATAATACTATAGCGTATATGCATAGTGAACAGAGAGGTGTATATTGAATATTATTGTACATGTGGTATTTTACATACGAAAGCTATACTTTGCATAATAATATATTATACATTATATACATTTTAAGTCTTTTTTTCTTTATTTTTTTTTTGTTCGAATGGATTTTACGTCAACGAAACAGAAATTGTAAGTAAATGTACTAGGTACGTGCAATTTTGGGTAAATAGAGGAGTTACGTGTGTTTGGGTCAATTTTTAAATATTTAGGGCGTTATGTTCATGAATGTCATTATGGTAATTTTTAAGCTTTTATCCTATGCCAGTAATGAAATTGTGTTCGTTTTTAGATTGGACGATGTTCTTTAACTGTAAATGTAATTTTAACCGTACAGTATTTAAGTGACGTTTGTGTTCACGATATATTTTTGAAGCGGCTTAAAAAAATACTCAATTTTTGATTCAGGGTAATTCACGAAGGATGGCGAAGCGTCAACGCGACGATCCAAAAATTTGTTTTTTTCCTAAAATGATATGTCCTACCCAGCTAAAATATTCTTGACATTGCGGTGTTACCTCGTCTACTACCAGAGATGTAATAGCAACTTTAATATTTTTACGGAACATCTGTATATTAACCTGTTTTTACAATCTCTGCTGTTTCGAGATATTAATTAATTTCCATTTTTCTATTAGACATGCCCTGCAATAAATGCGGATATCTTTGAACCCTGAGATACTAATGCAATAATTTAGTGCAGATCATGTTTTTCAGAAAAAAAAATGAAAATTAATAAACATCTCTAAATCGGTTACAGATAGGAAGATAATAAGGAAAGTTGTTAAGAAACTTATAGAGACTGTAAAAAGGTTAATATACAGGTTTTTCGTTTAAAATATCAAAGTTACTATTACTTCCTTGCAGAGGCACCCACTCCGCATTGTAGAAAATATTCTAGCTGGGTAGATCATGGCATTTTATGTAAAACATCAAATTTGTAGATCGTCCCATTGGCTGGTACGCTATAAACGTCTAATTCGCCATCAACAGTGAATCACCCTGTATAGGGTGGTCTGGAATTACCTTCCGATTATTGTGGGTCGATTTTCTGTTATTATAAAGAAAGAAAATGCTCCAATTTTTAGATCTTTTTAGTCTTTAGGATTATTATATATCTAAAAAAATATTAATAAAACTTATAGAATAAATAAATCACATATCAAGAAGAGTATAAAATGATATCACTATTTTGGTCACAGCCACGTATATTCGTTAATATCCGATGCCGGCAATTTCTCTAAAAAACTTATTGTGTCTAAGATTCACCCACTAATAATTTTTATTAGTATCTTCATTGCGGTTCTTAAGTCGGGCCATTGCCTTTTAGTTTTTTTCCTCTTCGGTTTGCTTTAGTATAATGTATATATTATGGAATCGCCCCCAAATAAAATAGGAATGTTCTTGAGACCACTATCATATTGTAATATTATTGTACAAAACTAAAATGTGGCTCGAATTCCAAATTAACGTCTCAATTGTCGATTTAAAAGGTTCAGGACAATTTAATCATTGAACATTGCGAAACCAGCAATAACTAACCAGTTTTTAGAATTATCATGTCTGATAGATTTTTCCCGTAGGTACTGGAAAATGCTCTTATTTCAAAAATAAGAGATAATGGTCATATTTTAACACAGTGAAGTTTTTCTTTATTTTCCGTTTTTCAAAAAGGTCGTTTGTAGTGGGACACCACAAACAAGTACAAAAGCCAGTGCTTACCAACTATCCGTGAACTACGTAGTCAAAAGTAAATTAGGTTTAACTACATGAACTAATCAAAATCGTGTTGTGTTTTTAAGATTTTTTGTTCAGGCCGGCAAAAAGTTCAAAGACCACAACATGAAATCATTTATTTGAAAAATCCTAAAATGCATTAGTTGTTAATAGTAAGTCTAAAAGTACCCAAACAACACCAATTAACCAGAAAAATCCGTCGTAAAATCAGGTACACGGAACCCAAAAAACACGTACTTTTTTTGTACAAAGTTGTTATGACATTGTTTTTTGTTTAGCTTAGTTATATTGTACTTTATGTAATTTGTTTATATTTATAATTTATATAATTACCACGATGAGCCTTCTAGGATTTCTGTGGCGACTCATTCATTCTGTATCACCTGGAAGAATCTCTATCTACATTCGGCAACATTGTTTAGGTAATTTTATTGATAATTGAATATAATTGTACATTATACGGGGTTTTTTACGTAATTTATTTTATGCCGGATGTTCTTGGAGATTTTTTATGTACAGAGTGAATTTGGCACTACGATCGTTTTCTGTTTCGTTACGTGAAGTGCGGTTCGACGTGTAATGTTCTTAATTGTAGATTGTGGAAAGGTTGATTATAAAATATACATTGTTAAATAGAAATACCTTGACATTTATATTTGGGTTTGTTTTATTTGCACCCGTACCAGGCGTTCATTAATATGGTAAGTATACATTTCGCCAACATACAGGGGAGGTCGAAATAATACTAGTAATTCATAGCAGAGGTTCGTGGGTTGGCAGTCAGAGTCAGCAGGAGTAATAAAGGTGAAAAAATATCGCCGCAGACGAAAATTTTTGGAGACCCCGCCCAAATTTCATTTTTGTTTACTATTCTAATAACGAGTGATTATTAATTATTTTGCTCAAGGGCGGCTGTGACCCAGTATACATAGTGTAGCAGTAGCGCGTAGATTAAATCATAGGGCGAATTTGCAAGAAAGCAGCGTTGTCACGTTGAAAACCTAAAATAATGTTTTTTGACGGTATGTAATATAAAATCCTGAGCTATCTTACTTTGAAAGCCTACTTTATATGGCCGCCTCCTACTTCTAGACACCTTCTGATGTTTCTTCTTACCCTCAGAGACACATTAACCAATACGTTTGGAGAATTATTAATTTCGGCAATTTTTTCTGAAATCCTTCGTTTAAGATCATTTATATCCTCAATTGGTGTTCGATAAATGGAGTTTTTTATAAAAGGCCACAAGAAGAAATCGCAGGGTGTTAAATCGCAGGAACGAGGTGGCCATATTTGTTGCGTATTTCGGCTTATAACTCTGTTTTCAAAAAATTCACTTAAAAAATTTAAATTTTCTCTGGTTACATGAGGTGTAGCGCCATCTTGTTGGAAGTAACCTTCCCGCAATTCATCATCGTGAAGCTCATTAATAAATGTTGTCAGAATTTCGATCCGATATCTCTCAGCTGTAACTGTGCCATCAAAGTAAATTGGGCCTACTATTCTTCTAGAACTAATTGCTGCCCACACACCAACTTTTTGAGGATGAAGAGGTCTTTCTACAAAAACATGCGGATTTTGCGTATTCCACATTCGCATATTTTGTGAATTAACATAGCCTGATAAATAAAAATAAGCCTCATCGGTAAAAAATGTTTTTTCAAAAGCACCACTATTTTCTTCTTGAAAATTGTTTAAAAACCATTCACAAAAATTAAGTCTTTGGGGAACGTCATTGGGAAGGAGTTCATGAATAGCCGTAACACGATAAGGGTATAGATGCAGATCCTTTTTCAAAAGTGTTTGACATGTACTGTAGCATAAATCCGTTTGCTGAATTTGTTGAGATAAATGCCTAATAGAAGTTGAAGGATTATTTTCCATAATTTGTCGCGCTTCTTCAATAACCTCATTCGATCGTTTCGTTGGTCTTCCAGCCCCTTTTTTTATGTTGAACAGAACCAGTCTGACGAAATTTATCAATTAGGTATTGTGACCCAGTACGAAAATTATGAAAGGTCACCGCAACATCAGGAAACTCGGTTCAAAATTCATCAAAGCAGTCATGCATAGAGTAATTCCACACACCGCCTATTTTGTTTCCATTTTTAAAAAAACTTTCAACAATAAAAATTTTTTGTGCTTCACTAAACATTTTTACTGTAGAACTTTTAATCCGGCAACAAAGCTTCACCAAAACTTGATACGCTGAAAAATAAAAAATAAAATCATATCCTGCAAATAGCACTTTATAATAGTCAAAAGACGACTCCCCGGAGAAATATTAGTTAAAGCAATAGTAACCTACCTTCAAATAACTGCAAAAATTACAAAATTTCTCCAATTTTTAAACTTTACAAATACACAAATTCAAATAAGACGTAAATGTCATAAAACAATCATGTCATCTTATCTACGCAGTACGGCCATGATGCTTTTAAAATGCATGGCCTCCCTTGAGCAAAATAAGAGAATGTATGATAAATTATTTAATTTCACTAATAAAAATAGATTTGTCATTATGTGATTCATCATAGAATTTTTTTTTTAATTGTAGTTTTTTAAACCTGTTAAATTATTTCTATACGGAGAGTTTATATGTTGCAGAATGGCGAGAAAATGGTGAATTGCGGAATAAAATTCATGTTTTTTGCAGATTTTTTTTATAGTTATTGTGACAAACTTGACAGTCGTTCCTGGTTAGTTGTTACGAGAATAAATTTTAACGCGCTTTCGACACGTTCATTTGACCCAGATGTGGGTGACAATCGAGCAAGTCAAATAAGTAAATGCTTTGTTTACCAAATAGAATAAATCAAGTTCTAGTTGACTGAGGTACCTATATGCTCTTTGGAAATATCATGCCTTTTCGTTCGCACTACGGATTTTGATTTTTAGTTTGAAAATAAAATGGTCCAATTTGTCCAACAAAACAGTTTAATTTGGGATTCACCACTAGGGTTTCGAACTCGAAATTGGGGTCCTGTGTCCTGGCAAAAATAATAACTGCCTGGGACCCGGGATTGTCCCGGAATCAAATTTCTCGGATACTGTACCATTTGGTATTTTGGTGGAATGTGGTAACAGTGAATAGTGTATGCCAAGTATTTTATTGTCTTTTGTTAAAATATTGTTTTTTTATTTATTAGCCAATAAATATACACTGTGGGCCAAATTTATTTGGAACCCAATTTCACTCTGAATAACTTTTGCTATATTTGTCGGATTTTGGTGGTATTTTCTGTGAATATTAAAGGGGCCTTTCCTTAATTGTAGAACAAATATCCAGTCACTATGTACAGGGGGAGCCAAGTAACAAGAAATATTTGTAATTATTGCCTTTGGGGCTGTTCCAAAATTAAATGGTTTACTTACTCTAAAACTACAAAAAATTAAGAAACTATCGGAAAAGAGGCTCTGAAAAAATTGTTCTAGAAACTTTAGGTTTTGTATTAAAAACGTATTTTTTTTCGAAACTTTATTAAATAATATTACCATACAGCTTTATTAAATATCAAATTAACAGAGCAAAAATGTAATACAAAAAAAAAATATTTTTCAATAAGTTTACAAGAAATTATTGTGAATATGACCACCTTGATTATCTATAACAGCTTGAAGTCTTCGGCGCCATTGTCCAATTATTGAGTTATTAATAATTTCTGATTATATTAATGCCAACAGTAGACTCTTCTCTCTTTAAGCTGATCAATCGTATTAATCCGAGTGTTTTCATAAACTTTTCCCTCTAATGTCCCCCAAATGTTATAGTCGACGGGGTTTAACTCCGGGCTATTTGGAGGCCACATGTTTGGTTCAAATCAATCAGGACAATTTTCCTGCAGGTATCTTACAGTACTTCTTGACGTATGGCTTGGTGCGCCATCTTGCTGGAATGTGTAGTTGTCGCTAACTACTTCTATTTCTCGAAGCATACCTTCTAAAATGTCCCGTTGATAAACTTCGGAATTAATTTTTACTCCAGAGCCAATAAAATAAATTTAAGTTTTTCCTAGCATCGATACAGCCAGAGAAACCATAACTGACTTAGAAAAATGATCTCTGGGAACCAGAAGATGTTCCAGTGGTATCTCCGATTTTCTTTGTACATTCAAATATACTCTGTTGTTATGAGAATTTTTTGGCTGGCGCAAAGAAAAAACTTTTTCATCTGAGAACCAAATTCTTTCAATATCATCGCGTCGTCTAAATCTTCTTAACAATGCTTAACATCTTTCTACTCTTTTATTCTTAACATCATTTGAAAATTTGTGACAGTATATTTTTTTAAAGGGTCGATACTTCAAATCAATTTTAATAATTTTCTTACCGATGATCTTTTAATAGTAGTCGTTTTTGTTATTTTTCTTGAACTTATCGTTTTACCGGGTTCGACAGCATTAAGAATTGTCCCAACTCTTTCAACGTTTTCGATACTTCTACCAGTCTTCTTTCTTCCTCTTCCAGGCTTCATTTGGAATGAACCATTGGTTTCGAGTAAATGCCGTAGAAAATAACTAACGGTACTTAAATTCCAATTACGCTCTGGGTAACTTTTAGTAATCTTTTTTGCACCATATAACCTTTGACTCTTAGAGATGAAATTAAGATTTTATCTTTAAATGACAAATACGAGTACACCATTTTAAAATAAATTTAACACACTGCCAAGTTACTAATATTTACATACTGTTGTCAAGGGATCCAACGGCATTTTTTCTTTTGTTTCATAGGTAAAGGTAACTCGACATCCAATTATTTACGTATTTTTGCTCTGTTAACTTGATATTTAATAAAGCTGTATGGTAATATTATTTAATAAAGTTTCGAAAAAAAAATACGTTTTTAATACAAAACCTTAAGTTTCTAGAACAATTTTTTCAGAGCCGATAGTCTCTTAATAATTTCAAATAATTTTTGTAGTTTTAGAGTAAACCATTTAATTTTGCAACAGCCCTAAAGGCAATTACAAATATTTCTTGTTACTTGGCTCCCCCTGTACATAGTGATTGGATATTTGTTCTATAATTAAGGAAAGGCCCCTTTAATATTCACACAAAATACCACCAAAATCCGACAAATATAGCAAAAGTTATTCAGAGTGAAATTGGGTTCCAAATAAATTTGGCCCGCAGTGTATATTTAAAATGAATATTCACGCATGCATTTTTCTTACTGACTTGCGTGTATATCATTATTATTAAGATAGTCCTTATTTATGTTATTTGGATTCTGCAATTCAGGCAAAATAATTTTTTACCAAATATTAACAATAATAATAATAAAAAGTATAAAAGTAAAAACGTATACATATTTTTATATTTGGGTAGGGCATAGTGGGAAAAAAACCTATTGCTAATTTGTCTACTCCAACTAGGGATGCGCAAAATTTTTAAAACATCTATGTTGACATCAAATGATACATCGAATACAGAAAATCGATGTTGTAATGTGATGTCTTTATAAATATCGATTAATATGTTTAAAATAAATTATACATTTTAATACATACAATAAATCCAAATATATTTATATTAAATAAAATTATAACCATTAAAAACAAAAGTAGAAATACATTTGTCCCTTTGAAAACGAAATTATTAAATATGCAAAAAAAAACTGTACCTACTCTATTTAAAAAAAAGTAAAATCCATAAAATCGGAATAAACCATGAGTGTTTTACTTACGAAAAAAAACCTGTAGAGTATATAAAACCCAAATCGGTACCAAATTTCAATAAAATCGGGAAAAGGATATTTAAAAGAATGATAAAAAAACGATGTTTTTTTAAAAAACTTTACCACCCTATATATGTATATCAAAAACGGGGCAAGTCCGGATACATTGCACCCCCACTAAAAAAGAGTAACAACTCGAAAAAACCTGTTTTGAGAAAAACGGGATTAAACTATTCACATAACTCTTGGTATCAATTTCGCAGTAACCATAACAAAATACTAAACTTACTTTGTTTTATTTTAACCGTGAATATAATATATAATATTTTATAATATAATATATTAATAAGGAAGCTCGGTTTATACCTTCATTTTTACTAAAAAAATAAACAGGTCTAAATTGTGACTCTTTTTTAGAATATAGTATTTTAAAAACACAAAAATAAAACACGAAAGAAGAAAATATGTTAATATTTTAGTTTAATTTATTATAATGCATTAAGTAAAATTTAGGAATATGGTTTATGTTCTAGTGAATTCATAATATCTTTTTTCTTGTTCTCTTTAATTTTAATTGAATTTTTGGTTGGTTTTTAGGTATGAAGAAACTTATATTGTATTCCGCACTGAAAATCTTCGAGAACATAACTAAATTTGCATATGGAAGTTTTTGTCCTGGCAATTTTTTTTGTAGTCATTATACAGGGTTCCCCATAATAGACTACCCATTTTAATATTTGAATTAAAATTTTTTTAGTTAACAAAACAAACTTTTTATTTTACTAAATTACAGCTAACTCTTTGGGATTTATGATAACTTATAAATATTTGGCTAATTTAATTATAACTTTTAAAAATCACGTCTTCTAAATGACCTCCACCAACTTCAACACATTTTTCAATATTAGATAAAAAGTGGTTCATTACACGGCGTAGCAAACCTTCGTCTATTCCTTCAACTTCTTCACGAATTTTGACTTTCAGTTCCTCGATTGTACCTGGACGACTCGCAAACACTTTGGCTTTTAAATATCCCCACAGAGAAGAAATGAGTCGGCCATTAAATATTTCTCGCAGGACCCTCATTGAGTTTCTGGCGGTATGAGCTGTTGTCCCATATTGTTAGAATAGTAAGGCATTGTTTAGTAATCCTCGTCTATTTAATTCTGGAATGAAAAATGTCTTTAGCATATTAACGTAGCGCTCGGATGTTACTGTTACAGCGCGGTTATTTTCATCCTCAAAAAAATAAGGGCCAATAATACCAAAAGATCCTACGCCACACCACACAACAACTTTTGGATTATGGAGGTTCTGTGTAAAGATTTCACGAGGATTTTCATTTGACCAGTATCTAAAATTCTGTTTATTGACCATGCCGTTCAAATAAAAATTTGCTTCGTCGGTCATTAGGAGACTGTGAATTGCTCCTTGATGTAAATCCAAAAATTCTTGACAAAATGCTAACCTTGCTTCTTTATCTTGATTGCTAAGGTGCTGTGCCATTTGGTATTTATACGGATGAAATTTTAATCCCTTTGAAGAATTCGATCTAAGCTTCCCTTCGATATTCCTAGGATAAGGGTTTGTCGATTAGCAGACCTTTTAGGACTTCTCGTAAACGCAATTCTAACTCGTTCAATATTTTCTGGTATTCTGGTGTACGAACTGTTCTTCGACGTCCAGGCTTCTTCAAATTTTGTACAGAACCATTTTCACGCCAATGACGAACCCATAACTTAACAGTTTTACGATTTGGCGCGTGACCCCTATTGTTGTTATTAAACTGACGCCGGAATGCACGCCTAACTTCTTCTATCGAATTGCTTCTTATGTAAGTTTCTACACAAAACACACGTTGTTGGACTGAGTAATCCATGAAAGTTCAAACGGATTTGAAATAATGTCTCAAAGCAAAAAAAATAAATAATTATTGATGAAAACTAACAAACTTCTCGTAGAAAAATGACGTTCCACGAAATTAATAATTTAAAATTTATTTGTGACAGGCGCCTACTTGATTATTAATTTACTTAAATCCCAAAGACTACAGAAGATAATCCCACAGAGAACAACCTATTTAGTTATCTCGTAGGGAATTTATTAATAATATAAAATGGGTAGTCTATTATGGGGAACCCTGTATAAATCAGTTAAGTTTTTTCCACCATCGGTATATTGCCTGGTAGTCTGTTTACGAAGATGACTTTCAATTCGAGGAATCAATTGAATATGACCACGTACTCCATCTTTAATGGATAAATCTACTTTCTTATTATTTTTATGTTTACCTTGTAAGTATTCGCATACAAACCCTTTTTCAACTTTATCAGCCACTGTTCTAGTTATTTGGTTGTTAATATCGAGGGTGGCTAAAAAAAAAATACGCGAACTGTTTCGTCATTGTTCATATTATTATGAAAATAAAATGCGTGGTTATATTGTCTCGGTTTCTGTGCACCACTGTACCTGTATGCAGGTTTAATAGGTTTCATACATTTATGAATGAAGTCTCTTTGTCTATTTACATCTGCCAGCGACCAATAGTTTTTGAATAGAAGTTGTCTTGTATTCTGCAAAACTCGATGTTAGGTAAGTCCTTCTCAAACTTTGTTTTATACTCACTGTTCGTTCTCAACTTTGTACTATCCTTTTGGTATCCCCTGATGATGAGTGCTTAAGCACTTGAAACATATCGGGAGCTTATAATTTACATTAATCATTAAACTGTGGAGGAATACTGCATTGCCTCATTTACATATTATTATAATATAAGGTCTTTGCAGTTTGCTTTACACTGATAACGCGTGCCGCACTTATGCCAATTAAAGTAAGTTTTTTAGGCTGGAGGGTTACAATAATAAGTGAAAAGTCAAAAATATCCATAGTTAAGATTTTTTGGTCTTGTCGTTTTAGACCTATGAGCAATAACGTTTATTACTCACGTCTAGCTGCCGTAAAATTTTCGATTTGGAAAATATATTTGGCAGATACAGAAAAAAAAAGTTTCTTAGATATGCAACAGGATATTTTTTTGAGCCACCTTATATGCCGATAAACGTACATTTTATATCCCTTTTTATTTTAGTTTTTCGTCATTGTACTAAATTAATAGCTAATTAATTTTATAAAGAATTGGTAGTATATTCAAAATGCCAGAAGTTGTCAGGAGATTATGCCAAAAGATTTTGTAAAAGTTTAAAGGAATATATTTTGCGAACACTCTGTACCAAAAAATAGATTGAATTAGCAAAATTTAAGATTATAATAAACTTCTAGATTTAAACATTTTTATATCAGTCTGTCAGCTCTTTGGTAAACCAGAAAATGAAAATATTGGTTTACATTGCCGGCTGCGCCGTATTATTTGATTGGATCTGGTAATCCCAATAACTAGTCTACAAATTCAATTAATAACGCTGAAGGCTATAATAATATAATGATAACCGTTGCTTCGCAGCCGAAAAGACGACAACACTGGACGTGCATTCGGCAAAGCCCGGTCGCTTAACGAAGAGGGATCCCAGCTCTGAAAACCGGGATCCATCGAGAGATCGAATTATTAACATTACATCGGACTTCTATTGCGTAGCTATAATTTTCTTTGCTAATACCCACCAGTTGAGTCAAGATGTTTTCATGACAGCGACCTAACAGGTGGCAAGTTTGAGTTCCTGTTTAATTTTCTCTTGTCTGATTTCTAATTTGTTCACACTGTCGTTCATCTGAATGAGACGTGAGTTCAAATTTTAATAATGACCGGTTACGGAAATATGAAGAGATCGCAAGATCCGGATTGTCAACTTTTCAATGTATTATATCCAAATAGGCCTCCAATAAATCAGTCAACGGTGTGTCAAGTGGTAAAGAAATTTCGAGAAACAGGCAGTGTTAGGGAAGCCGCTAGATCAGGTCGACCTAAAGCAGCAACCGGGGGAGACAAAGCTTTGGATATCATGCTCTCAATACATGAAAATTTAGCAAAATCATAGTTTTGTTTCAATCTGCCCCAGTTTCCGCTTCATTTTGTTTTTTGCAAATAACAACACAAAGTTTCATAGCTTTTGTGGATTTTCTATATTACAACAAGTAGGTAAACATATTAAGTACTAAATATTAATACATTTTATTTTCTTAAGTGCTCATTCTGATGGGCAGGAGTCGAATAGCCCTTTTTTTCTCATGGTCTCAAATTCCTTTTCGATATCGTAATTTCTGAAAAGAAAAATAAGATATATAGGATTAACACAATTATATAATAATAATAAAGTGTTTTATCAATGCGATGTGTAGATAAGTAGTTCAGCATGTCGACTTTTGAGAAAATTATTAAACGTTCTCCTATCTTCAGGATATGGTATAGAGTCAATAGTTATGGTCATAGGAATTTCAACGTACATACAGGGTTAATTAAGAATGTGGCCATACTTAAGGGTGATATTCCTTACAATATTTCAAACTATCAAGTTCATATAAACATAGGTCCGCAACCACGTTCTTTTTGAAATACAGGGTGTTACAAATTTTAAGCGGAATAAAAAATATGTACGAAACTGCCTATTTTCTTTTTGATCATACAGTTAGGTAGACAGTTCATTGTCTAGTGCAAAGTACCTCTCGATACCTTTTTGATTTCGGCTTCGTGTAGGAGATAAATGCAATTTTATGAAACTCTGATAGGCTCATAGCGATATCTATTGGGTGTCCATTTTTCGATGTAATTTCAGGGTATCTCGGTGACTAGTAAAGATAAAGACTTGCGGTTTTCACATTACTGCGCCAATTTTTCGTGAAACTAACGATGCCGCAAACGAAATGGGTGTTTTAGAAAATGTTTACTTTTTGACGACGATTTTGGTTATCCCTTAACTTATCAAATAATTGAAAACTGTTTCTGTTTCCGAGTGAGTTTTTAAACCAAAATCCAGTAGCGTGCTTACTTTTTTCTGGGAGTTTTACTTTTTGAGATTTAAAGCAAACATATGATTTTTTAAATGGGACATCATGTATATTTTTCTCTTATTTAATTAGGCTCTTTTTAAGCTTTTTAAGAATATATACATATAATACCTAGTTAATAGTTACTATTAACAATAAACGCACAAATCGAGAAATTTAGAAAATTAGAGTAGTATAGGCCATGAAACCATTGAAACAAACAAAAGAATATCTGTTATGACTATTGGTCAAAATGTATAGACTAAAAAACCATTTTGTTAAAATGCATGTCACCATTAGGCAATCCAAACCAAGTTATGTTTGCCTGCCACGGTCATATTGGAGTCACAAGGTGCTTCTAATATGGCCGTCGACGTCAAACGTCAGAAAAACTAACCTTTATTTTTGTGTGAACGTCATCGCAGTGTCAGTTTAAACAGCTATTTTGGTTTTGTGTGTTTTATTAAGTTATTGTTGTTCAATTTGTGTTTTTTTTTCTGTTATTTATATTTTATAACACTTAAAGTTGATGATGTTATTGGAGATGTTAACAATGGCAAGTGTATATCTACACACAGCACAGGACTCAACTGTAAACTAAGCATTGAATCCGTGAATATTTGCCACATATTTGCCTTCAACGGCCATACTGAATTGTTCGTTGAATGTTTTTGAGTTCTGTGGAATGAATTCAATATGGCCGTGGCATCGTTGGAGTGCCTAATTTCACTAAAGTTTAAAAAATGCAAAAATGTAGTAGGTATAGTTACATGAAATTACGACATGTTAGTTTGCTTTATAGACTGTAATAAAAATATGTAAGTTTGCAATCTAGCTATATAAAAATCAAACTTATATTAGAGTTCTTACTTTCATAAATATCCAGATCAAGTAACACTGTCGAGTTTAAAAATTAATTTAATTAATAATCGATCATTTATTAAGCCAAGCCTAAATCGTATACCTGCCAATAATAAAGAGAATCGCGAAAGGAAATGATCGTTATACAGTTTTTTTATAGAGGCACTAGAAGTTCGTGCAAAGACATAAAAAAAGATCTCGGAGTGATAAAATCTTGTGTCTAAAACATTATGAAATAAATATCATTGTAAACCCTTACATGATTTCTTAATTAATAATTATTGTAAAACGTAACAACAAATAACCACCCACTAGGGTTTCTTCGAAATTTGATTATTTATGTTAAATTTCGCTCTTATATTTTTACATAATATTAATTCTAGCAGTTGAAATTGATGGGACGTGTGTGCAAAAACTTTCAACTGGAAATAAATTTTAAACATTTTACAATCATAAAATTGACTACTGAATAAGCATTAGAGAAAAATATACAGGGTGTTCCACTAAAAAAATTATATGTTTGCTTTAAATCTCGAAGTAAGTAAAGTAAAAAAGTAAAAGTCCCAGAAAAAAAGTAAGCACGCCACTAAATTCTGCTTAAAAAACTCCCTCCCTGTAACTTAAAAACTAAGGCAGCTGTGACAATTCTGTTTGCCGCATCTTTTGTTTCACGAAAAAGTAGCGGAGTTTGTAAAACCCGGAAGTCTCCATCTCTACTAGTTACCGAGATACCCTGCAATTACATCGAAAAATGGACACCCTGTACAGGGTGTCCCAAATTCGAGCCTCATCATTGGGATCTCGGAAACTAGAAAGAGATACGAGGTCGATTAAATGGAGGCAAAGTTGCGCAATTTGATGCTAATCAAAATACCACCTTAAAAGTTTAAAAACTCCGAGTGCTTCCGAAGATTTTTGGAAAAAACCGAATACTCGCGATTTCATTTTTATATGTTTATGACTCTATTTTAATAGATATAACAAAATAAATTTCACATTCTTATTGCTACTTTTTCTGTTCTACAAGATAGTGTTATAAGATTTTCAACCCGACGTTTCGTCTTTGAGCTGCCATCATCAACTTTGTTTTTTTAAATACGGCCCTGGATTTTTTATTACGGATTTTAAGAGCTTCTAAGTAAGGTCTCAAAACCAATGATGTATCACACTTATTCGAAAAATTTATATTAATGGCATTTTCCATAATAACTCATTTGTATTAATTTTTAATAAATAATATAATTAAAGTGTCAACCCTCAAACCCTATAATTTTAGCAATTTATCAAGGTGGCGGTGCATCGTACGCGCTGACCATTTTAGTTCATTTTGTTTATGTTTAAATTATCTAATACTTTGACAGTTCACTGTGCACTAATCGTTAACGCGTATTTATTAAACATAAATGCCTTTTTCTTCTGAAGAAAAACGAGACATGATAAGGATTTATTTTATTTCGAATCGAAATTCGAAAACGGCTTGTGAGCGCTATTTGTTGGAATATCCGGAAAGACGGCAGCCGCATTATAGTTATTTTGCTAATATTGATAATAATTTAGCTCAATACGGAAGTTTTGCTCAACAAAGGGTTGAATATGGAAGACGAATTGATCCAGAAGAGGAACAAATTATCTTAAACACTGTAAGTTTCAGAACTATTACATAGTAGGAAGTAAAATGAGTAACTTTAAATTATATTTTAAGGCAAATAATAATCCTCGAGCTTCAATTACAGTTTTCTCAGACGTAGTAGTATCTCCGCGAATGAAAATTTGGAGAACTTTAAATAATCGTGGATATAAACCTTACAAAATTCATATTAGTCAAACACTAAGACCTGGCGATGTTGAGAGACGATTAGAATTTTGTTACTGGTTGCAAAATAGAATAAATGAAAATGACGACTTCCTAAGTAAAACTATATGGACAGATGAGGGCAGGTTTTCAACACATGGACTATTTAATAGACATAACGAACACGATTGGTCAATAGAAAACCCAAGGCAGAACCGAGAAGTAAGACCTCAGGGACGGCAATAATTTAATGTATGGGTTGGTATGTGGCACAATAAACTATCGGCCCGTTTTTTCTTAAAGGAAATTTAACTTCTGAAAGATATGCCGAATTAATAAGGACCAATATATTGGATTCCTTAATGGAAGAACCGTTGGACGTATTACGTCAACTATGATGGCAACAAAATGGTATTGGGAGACTTGTTACAAATTTATTAAATGAACTGCTCTCCAAATAATGGATTGGAAACCAAGGACCCGTACGTTGGCCAGCTAGGAGCCCAGACCTAAGCCCTCTAGATTACTAGCAATAAGAATGTGAAATTTATTTTGTTATACCGTCATCTGGGGTTATATCGGACGTAAATTTCGTTATTTTTTGTATATTTCTCTCAAAATTAAAATTTTCTCTGTGCTGCTGGCAGAAATCGCTGGGGGACTTTACATAACATCATATTTCGAGAAAATATTTTTAAAATATTGTTTATTTACATTTTTTTTTTAGATTTTCTGGTGTCCGATATAACTCGGTGTTTGGGGTAATATCGGACATCGGATTTTTCATGAAGATATTTGCACAATTGTTAAAATTCGATCGATATTGTAAGTCCCGGACACCTTTATCGGACACTAAAAATAAAAAAAAAACTATAATTTAAGTAAATAAGTATTCTTTATAGTCAGTTTAGTTAAGTAAAGGGCAGGGGTATCAAAATAAACCTTTATTCTTCAAAAACAACTCAAAAATATTCTACAAAAATAGTTTTTAATCTTAAAAAAAATATGAGAACACAATAAACTTTTATTCTTCAAAAACATTTTACAAAAATAGTTTTTATTCTTAAAAATAAGGCACCATTAAAGGCCATGAATTCCCCTATTTATTGCTGGGGCAGCTAACACAAACTGAATTTGTTCAAGGGTAATATTATTTGTATCCTCAACATCAGGAAATATAAATTCATCCTTTCTCCCTTTGTACGATCGCAGGCAACTGACCTCAATATATTTCTTCTTTATAGTCCTCACTTGAGCTACAAATTCTTTGGCAATTTCTTTTTTGGTTCCTTTGTTGTAAAGAAAATGTACAATTATAAACCAGTCTTCTTCCAGGGTGTCACGGGTTACAGGCAGTTTAATAGGACCTCCCTGTCCCGGAGACTCTCCCTCCGCCTTTTCTTCATCAGTTTCATAATAGTTTTCTTTTTCTGATATACTGTCATTGCTGATACAGTCATGTTCGGAATTTCTCCTAGAGGTAGATTGAGGTTGATTATTATTTAAGTCATCGAGGCACACTGATTGTCCCGCAGGTACATTAATTTTAGATTTTCTTTTAGGTTGTGGGGTTGTTTCATTGGCCTGAGTGATGACATCGCTCATAACTTCGGAAAATGATGTAAGCATGTTATTTCTCTTGTCCTCGCCTCGAGTAAATTTTACTATCTTGCTTAAAACTTCCTGGGGATTAAATGGTATTATGCCTGTTGCACGAAATCCTGACTTTGTATTCGTTTCAATGCGATCTTTGGCCTTTTCAAGTAATTTTCTCAGCATAGTGGGAAAAGCAGTTTTCGGTAGCACACCTCTATGTTGACGTTTCCAATCAGTCAATAACTCTCTCCAAATTCGTTTTAGCGGTCCAAAAACCGCAACATCCAAAGGCTGGCATAGATGGGTGGTGTTCTTGGGCAAAAACACGAATTGTATATTATTTTCCGTGCAAGCCTTTATTACATTATATGACAGGTGACTGGCGAGGTTATCACCAATTAAGATATTCTTATCATCCTTTCTCCGCAAATATGAAAGAGCTGTTTGAAAAAACCAATCCTCAAAACTTTTTGTGTCAAACCAGCCACTTTTTGTTCTATTATAGTGGGAATTTTGAGGACCACCCTGCATCCACTCGGGATAAATATTCTTGGCCTTGTAAACAACGTATGGTGGTAACATAGTTCCATCTCCTGCGACAGAGAACATAACAGATGTTGATGATTTTGAGGAATCAATTATCCTGCGGGCATGCTTGCAACCACGTTGAGCAAAGACCTTTTTTTTCCCCGGATCATCCGTTAGGTTCGTCTCATCGAAATTAATTATGTTTTCGGGGGGAACACCCTGGATTGTTTCTTGCAAATGCGTATAATAACTCTCTATTACTTCCTCAGTGACTTCAGCTTTAACTCTCTTAATGTTCTCACAATTTCTCATAGACAGCTCATGGTGTCGCCCCATGAAATGCTCAATCCAATCCTCACCAGGTTGATTGTCAGAGAAAAATGGAATGATTACACCCTTTCTATCTAAGTAATTGCCTACAAATTCCTTTATAGATTGTCTATCGAATGGATATCCAAACTTGCCTGCAGTTATCATTGCATCGACCAACCAATTTTTTTCCATTTCTAAGAGCACCGGTGGACGTCCCAGTTTATCTGAATGTTGGCCCCTGTATTTTTCATATAATGTACTTTTTGGTACGCCATACATATCCGCTGCTTGTCTAAGAGAATAATGATCTTCTACTATGGCCCTGAGCGCGAGTTCTATATTATTACCTGCATAATTTCTTCTATAAGGGGTTCCCAGCTTGTGGATGTGTTTTCTTGGCATTATGTCCGATATAACCCCTGAAAAGTAAATTAGTTAGATTTTTGTTTTTTTTTTGCAACCAAAATACAATATATAAAAAATTTGAGGTTGGGAACTATTTAAGAAGGTTATTATCTAAAATTAATGTCATTGCACCAAGGTTATAATACGCATGGGTACCCTGGTACAAAGGAGACAATATGGACATTAAAATTTTACTTTAAAATCGATTTTAGAAAGCATTTTTTAAAAAACTTACCGTAAAATATTTTGGAACAACACGACAACAAATATTCTTAGAATTCTTTGTCATCTTTAGTAATATTTTTGTTTGTTTTGTCAAATGTCACCAAACAGCTGGAGCGCGGGTAATTCAAATTATATGCTTTTGTCCGATATAACCCCTGCTGTCTCATATAACCCCAGATGACGGTATCTATTCAAATAGAGTCATAAACATATAAAAATAAAATCGCGAATATTCGGTTTTTTCCAAATATCTTCGGAATTTTTACTTTTAAGGTAACATTTTGATCAGCATCAAATCGCGTAAATTTGCCTTTATTTAACCAATCTCGTATCTCTTCTAGTTTCCGAGATCCCAATGATGAGGCTCGAATTTGGGACACCCTGTACATGTTACATACATAAATGTTACTTATTTTTTTAATCGAAAACCGTTTGCCACGCGAAAGAAAATTCAGAAGTGATTTTTGCTCACTGATAAGGCCTATCTGAAAATACCATTTATTGAAAAAAACAGTGGCGTATCATTTTTTTCGTATTAAATATCAAAATATATGCAGACGCCACTGGTAGAAGTAGACCAAATATTTTGTATGACAAAAATATGTTTATGTCTAGTTAGCACTTACTAAAACTGAAAATAATATCTAAACAAACCTATTAAGGAAAGCCTTCTTTTTTTTTAATTTTGAAAACCCTGTATTTTAAAAATAAAGCGGTCGCGAGCCTATGTTTATATTAGCTTGTCTTAAAATTAAGCTAGGAATAACACCCTTGAGTTTGGCCACATACTTAATTAATTAGTATTTTATATATTTTTTTAATAACTTTAAAAATTGTAATGATGATATTATTAATATGACTTACTTGTAAAAGTCAGCATACAAGGCCTTACGTGCATCGTTCTTAACAAATTTGACATAAGATCCAACAACAACAATCGAAATTCCGACCAGGATAAGGTTTCTTTTAATTGTTTTATGTAGGAGACCTCTCAGTTGGGGTTTGGGTAGAGTTCCACTAACTTGAGACATTCTGTAAAAAAATATACTGATTAAATAAAAGAAAATATCCAATGTGAGACGGGAGGAACCATAAGCAGGAACGAATAAAAGTCTGGAAGTATACCTATTTACTATGTGTTTACTATTACAAAAAGACAGTGAAAGAAGTTGTTTAAAAATTAAAAATACTTTCAGTGGCGTAACTAGAAATATTTGGCCCCTATATTCATTTGTGGGCCCAAATAATAATTTACAGGGTGGCCAAAAAAAAAAATGGATGACAGTCATCAGAGTTTTTAAATAAACTGAAACCAAAAACAATTGCTGGAAATTATTTTCAAATTCCTAATCCGCTAGATAATCGGATCTTTATCGATAATGTGCCAAATAAAGTTATGTTAAAAATTAAGGGTTTTATTCTTCAAAGTAGACGGAATAACTTTAAATTCATACATTTTGCTCTATCCCGCAAAATAGACTAAGGGAAGGAGGAGGAATTTCTTTTGACAGAAATACTCATAACTCCGGATTGCCTAAAACAAATTTAACAAACTTTGTCCCATTTAAAAGAGCTGATCATATTATCAAACCTAAAAAAACACCTGATAAAAATAATTGTAAGACTAGTAAACAATGTCCTCATGAATAGCAAGTTCCCTGATGAGTTAAAAGTCAGTAAGATAACCCCCATTTTTAAAGCAGGTACCAGAGACTCAATGGATAACTATAGACCCATTTCTGTGATGTTTGTTCTAAAAAATTGAAGAATCTGTGATAGAATCTAGAATGTTATCATTTATAGACAAATATATAGAAAAAGATTTGTATCAATACGGTTTTGTTACAGATAGTAATACCTTAAGTGCAACGATGGACCTCACAGATAAAATAGCCTCATTTTTAGATAATGGTAGTGATAGCTGTGTTTGTAGATCTCAGCAAGGCATTCTATGTGCTTTGCTTGGAGCTACTGTTAAAAAAGCTTGGTGATATAGGATTTGGAGGTAGTATTTATAACTTAATTAAGTCATATTTGGTAAATAGGAAACAGTATGTTAAGATTAATGATAATAAAAGCTGTGATATGAAAAATTTGTGTGAGGTGCCCCAGGGGTCTGTCCTTGGGCCACTACTGTACTCGTTATATGTGTTAAGTTTAAAGAGTGCAAATTTAAGTGGTAGGTATTTCACATTCGCGGATGATACTGTGCTGCTATACGTGGGTAAAAATACGAGAGACTTAGAGACTAGATAAATAATGATCTGAAATTATATTCTAAATGGCTGTTATGTAATAGACTGAAAATAAATATAGACAAAACAAAATATATGTTCTTTAAACAAAAACATAAAAATACTAAATTACCAAACATAAAAATAGAAAATGCAATGAGTTACAAAAAGTAGATTGTATTAAATATTTAGGATTAGTGATCGATGCAAATTTAAACTGGTCTGAACACATCAATTTTATATAAATAAATAAATTACCTCAATGATCGGTGCTCTCTATACAAATATAAAAATTACATATCAAATAATGTAAAAACTATAATATACAATGCATATTTCGCGACACATTTAAGATATCTCCTTCCGGTGTGGGACACGTGTGGTAAAGTTGCTTTCAAAAATATGGAAATTATGCAAAACAAAATTTTAAAAATTCGAATTTTTTAATTAAGTTTTAAATTGAACTATATACAGTGCCCGCGGAAAAGTCTGCACAATATGGAAAAAGTTTATATGCGTGAAGTTAAAAAAAAAGGATTTTCTAGTTTATTTTTGCACAATTAGAAACCAAGAAATAGTCTCAAATATTTGACATATCGCATTTGCTTTAATCCGTAAATGTCATTTAAAATTTTCAAACGTCGGAAAAAATCCAAACCTTCAGAATTGGTTGCCGAAAGAAACAACTGAGCATTACGGGTGCATATTTTGCATAAAATTGTAAATGTTTTTAAATAGAACACCCTATGTCTTTTTTATTTATTGAGAGCTTAAAATTGCCTTTTCAAAAATATATATCTTGCTTGCTTATAGCCACTTTAGCCATTGTTGAAATATTGGCAATGGAAGATCAAAAAATTTCTTATATTATGAAATCGAGTATGAAATAAATCACAATGGCACTGGAAAAAGAAAGCTATGAAAAATTACATTACTGATGGCATGAATAAAATATTAAGTCGCAAAATGGGTTATTCCGAAGAGAAAAAGAAGAAAATAATTTATTTCTTTTACACGAACAATAAAAATGCAAGTGCAGCACAAACCGATTGTCGGGTTTCGCACCCAGCAGGGCCGCGCCAACCACGTGTGCAATGGGTGCTCCGCACACGGGCGGCAAGTCTAAAAGGGCGGCGCGCGACGGCCGCCACCCGATAAAATGTTTTGTCTATATAATATAGCAATATCCCGGCGTCAATAAAAATAAAAATAACACCGGAAAATCAAGTAACTACTTATTTTATAAAGGCCGCGCCGGGATTGCCTCTCATCGTTTTTATTACTTTTCTAGGAATACATAATATAGTAGGTATGGTTTGGTAGGGTTTGTTCCAAATTGTCTGTTGCTTTTAGTTAAAAACATAGCAGATTCTTCTTTAGATTACCATTAAGATACCGACGCACAACTTTTTGAAGATTGGTTTAAACATAAACTCCTTAAAAATATACCTGAAAATAGCGTCATTGTAATGGACAATGCTAGTTATCATAGTCGGCAAGCAAAAATCATTCCCAATCCTAATAATACAAAAGCAGAAATTCCAAATTTTATGATTGAAAATGATTTATATTTTGAAGAAATTTACAAAAAACGAGAACTGCTAGAAGTATTTAAAGCTTTTAAAATAAATAAGGAATACGAGTGTGACAAACTTGCAGCAGAAAATGGACATACAGTGTTGCGTCTTCCTCCATACTATTGTATATTCAATCCTATTGAGCTAATATGGCACCAATTAAAATCCAATATTAGGAGAAATAATATTTCTCCTACACTAAATGCATCTGTAGTAGAATTAATTAAAAACGAAGTAAGAAAAATTTCTGCAGACAGCTTTATCTATTTCTATATGGTATGACATACGAACGAAAATCAATGTTGTAAGAAAATTATTATAGAAAACCGATATCCATATGAAAGACTGTTTAAATGAGCTTAAAAATTTACATTCATATTTTATGGAAAAAAGATCTGATGCTGAATTTGAAATTTATTTAGATAATGCTACAAAAATCGCTAAAGATTTAGATTTGGATCCGGTATTTAATGAAAATAGACCCTTAAGGAAAAGAACAAAAAAGAGGCAGTTTGGCTATGAAGGCGAAGATGAGCCCATAGTTGATCAAAAAATGAATTTTAAAGTAAATTTTTACTATGCCATTCTTGATACCACTATAGCATCAATAAGTGAAAGATTTACATTAATATAAGAACATTCCACTGTATTTGGCTTTTTGTATGACTTCACAAAATTAAAATGTGTTGATAAAGAAAATCTTATAAAATATTGTGCTGATTTAAGTCTAAAATTACGTGATGAATCTAGAGGTGAAACTGATATTGATGCTCTTGAACTGTGTGATGAATTATTGTCAATTTTTCCTTTTTGAGAGAATGAAAAATGCCCTTTAAAAGTTTTGCAATATATTTTTAAAAATTACTTATTTGATACCTTTCCCTAATATTTCGATTGCTTTGACAATCCTATTAACCCTTCCAATAGCAGTTGCAAGCGGAGAAAGATCATTTTCAAAGCTAAAGCTGATTAAAAATTACTTAAGATCCTCGATGAACCAGGAGAGACTTAATAATTTGGCATTCATTTCGATTGAATCCGAGTTATGTGAACAACTAAATGTAGACCAAATTATTAAGGATTTTGCAACAATTAAGGCAAGGCAAGTGCCTTTTCTATAAATACCTACGTTTTATGCATAATATTTTATTTTAATTTCTCGGAGTTGTTATTTTATTGTTTTAATTATATAATATATTACTTTTCAGTTGCTTAAGTTTAATATTTTGTTTAAGGTTTTTTTTTATGCGTTATTTTATTTGTGCTGTAAAAATGTAATACACAATTTTATAGTTTTTTATTAAAACTTAAAAGTATAAACGTCCCTATAGGGGTAATAGGGGGCGACCACTTATCGTTTGCACACGGCGGCAGAAACACCTGGCGCGGCCCTGGCACCCAGGTATGCCGCTGCCTTCAATAGAGGTACATTCGACAACATATAGAAAGAAATTTTCGGATTCATAAAAATTTGAAAAGGAAAAAAGAATTGCGAGGATAAATGAGGAGGAAGACATAGATATTTTATTACATTTTGAAGGCAAATGACTTAGTTAAGATTTTAACTTTTGAAAAATCCTAC
Source organism: Polydrusus tereticollis (assembly GCA_963920685.1). NCBI lineage: Eukaryota > Metazoa > Arthropoda > Insecta > Coleoptera > Curculionidae > Polydrusus > Polydrusus tereticollis. The sequence goes on from OY987326.1 coordinate 190,747,460, forward strand.
TTTTCTCTTAAAAATACCAGTAAATATTTGAGTAAGTCGAAAAAGAAAATTAGTGCAGGCAAATTCCTCAATAGAGACCACCCTCGGGGAATCAAATGTTGGTCGGTTAATAGAGAAAAATTAAAACAACTGATCTGCATTTTACAGTGTTTGTTTATTAATAAGTATCTACATACATGTAAATAATTTTAAATATTGTTTAAATTTATCAGAACTAAAATTAATGGTGATTAAGCCAATTTACCAATATGCATATACTACACGTGCATACTAACATATATAATTATACAATGTACTGTATGTTTGCTCTGAAATTCTTATTTTTTAAAATAATCAGGAAGTAATGATTCCTTCATTATTTTTATTTTATTTTTATAAAATTCAGATTCACATTTTAATAGCAATTCAGAAATATTTGTAGACTTGTCAATATTGTTAACATTATTAAAAAAGGGAAAAGGGGAAAGAAAGTCAAAAAGTCTTTCTCCACTAATTTAATAGTGAGCTATCAAAGGCTCAATTTTAAAATTAAAACGTCTCTACATGTTTCGAAGGTAGTAACCTTCATCTTCAGGAGACAAAAGTAGTACTGCAGTTATTATTAGCAGTATAGAGAGAAAACTATTGGTGGAAAGTGACGCTGATGGAGCTTTTTTTTTAAAATATTTTGACAAGATATTAAAAAATTGAATGCAATCAGCATACTGAAATTGTAAATGAAAAAGAAATGTTATATTTATTTCAAAATTTCTGTGAAGACTCTGTCAATTTGTGGTCGAATTTAAAAAGGGAAGATATTCGTCATTTGAAAGTCCTAAGTTAAGATATATAAAAATGATCTTGTTATAAAAGTTTTTATTTTATTTTGTAGAAGAAAAGAGAAAGACTTTTGTTTGCGTTTTGTGAGAAATTATAATGTTGAAATTTCATTTGTAAAATTAACCCCTTCGCTACCATGTAGCCATAGTGGCTACAAATGTATGTTCTCAAATATACCATGTTGCCACTATGGCTACATGTTTGTTAGTTGCATTATTGTTCATTTTACGGGCCAGTATAATTTCGTTGATAGTATTCTAGCCCTGGGGCGCATTCACGATTGACGTCGGACGTTCGTCGGGTGCGCACCGATTGCACACGGCGATAGGAAAATTCGTTCACGGTTGTACCGGGTAACATTTATGCTCGTTCACGGTTGTGGATAACTTTTACCGAACGAAACAACTTTTTAACCAAGTCGGGAGACGGATAAAGTTTTTTCCTACAAGCGTGCGCGATATACCGTTTTCCCGCACTCGTTTTGGTTCTGAAAGACCCATTTTCCCGCACGGTGCGGGAAAATTTTTCCGGCACGGTGCGGGAAAATTTTTCCCGCACGGAAAATTAAATTTTTAGAAATACTTTGTGGTAGTTTTTCTAACGCTTGTAGAAACAATTTTGATTCTAACTCATGCGGAAAGACACTTTAATAAATAAAATATAAATTTTTATTGAAAGTAAATGAGGTATATTACAGAAACACTAATTTTTGCCGTTTATTTTAAACATTTTTAAAAAAGCTGATTTAAAACGGTTTATTTCAAAAACCCCGTACATAGATGTTAACATGGTAACCACGACACACACATAAAATTTAATTGTCAAAGTGACACCTTACAACATTTCACCGGAGCGTGGCTTTGATTTATAATTTCGTTCAGATTCTGATACAGATGTCTTCCATAGATAATTTCTCGGACGATGAGCTTCCAGAAGATATTCTAGAAGCTGCAAGTGTCGCAAATTTGGATTTGCTATCAAAAAAGTCAATAGTCAGGTATGAAAAACAATACGATAATTTTGTTACTTGGTGTGAAGCGAAAAATGTAAAAGCACCAAGAGAAGAAGTACTTTTGGCATATTTCTTGGAAATGTCTAAACTTTGGAAGCCAAATACTTTATGGTCTCGATATTCCATGTTGAAAAGTGTACTTAAGGTTAAGAAAGATTTAGATATCAGTAAATACTATAAAGTTACTGCGTACATCAAGAGACAAAATGTAGGTTTTCGAGCAAAAAAAGCAAAAGTTTTTACACAAGAAGAGATTGCGAAATTTATGAAAGAAGCACCTGATGAAATTTTCCTTCTAATTAAAGTGGTAACGATTTTTGGACTGGCTGGTGCCTGCCGCCGTGAGGAGCTAACTAAATTTACCATTGACGACATAGACGACAAAGGAGACGTTATAATTGTCACAATAAACGACTCCAAAAACCATTCTGCTAGATCCTTTGTAATAACTAAGGCAGTCAATAATGAAATTTTTCTAAATCTATACAGAAAATATGCAAACTTACGTCCACAGCAAACTCCACACCGCCGATTCTTTTTGAACTACAAACATGGAAAATGCAGTACCCAATGTGTTGGAATTAATACCATAGGAAAAATGCCCTCCAACATTGCAGCTTATATAGGACTCAAAAATCCAGAATTATACACAGGCCACAGTTTTAGACGTTCCTCGGCCACTCTACTTGCTAATTCTGGCGAAGAAATAACAAACATTAAACGTTTAGGAGGATGGAAATCCACGTCTGTTGCCGAAGGCTACCTGGAGGAATCCATCACACACAAAAAAAACATGTCTAACAAAATTCTCAATCTCAATAGTCCATCAAGTTTGAGCTATAATTTAGAAGCAAAAACTCCACAGTTTCCCAGCAGCGCTAACAACAGCTCGATACCTCTTTCTTTGCAACCATCCGCTCATCAGGATCAGTTGGCTTCAATGGCTTCATCCGCAATCAATTTGCATAATGCATCAAATTGTACTTTTAATGTAAATATTAGTTATAATTAGAAATTAAATCTGTGTTTGTTTTTCAGTAAAATTAAATTTTTAGAAATATTTTGTTGTAGTTTTTCCAACGCCTGTAGGAAAAATTTTGATCCTAACTTGTGCGGAAAGACACTTTCCCGCACTCGACTGCTTACCCGAACTCCGCTTCGCGTCGTTCGGGTAACGGCAGTCGCGTGCGGGAAAGTGGCTCTTTCCGCACTTGTTAGGATAATAACTAGTCCGGCATGCGCAAATGTATTGTTTATTGTTTATGGTGAAAGTTAAAAGTTAGGTTGTTTTTAAAATAAAAGTTTTTTCGGCACGCCAAAACTTTTTGAGAATGTCGATTTCAAAAGATACCCACAATTTGCTTAAAAGAGTTTTGTTGCTGTCGCATTTCAAAATTGCAAAATATAATTTGACAAGTTTGACGTTTGTTCGGGTTTCTCTCGGCGCATGCCCGAGCCGTTCACAGAGTCATAGACCAAAGAGGTTAAGTACACACAGAGTGAGTAGATCTTTTTGTTTCGTAGATAGCAACTTGATGGACGTCGGTTAAATTTTACCTGGGTAATATTTACCAATTTGGTGAAAACTATGAACGCGCCCCTGGTATAGCAAAATTTTATAGGAGGAGTCAATTTCTGATTGGTCCTCCCAAGGTCACGCTCGCTTAGTCGCTATTGTGGTCTTGTGGAATTCATAAGCGGTCGGCAGTCGCTGTGCGATATTTTTTGTTCAGTTTAGTGGTTGCTCTTATTGGGGTTAAATCTTTTGCTCCCGAAAATGAGTAGTTCAAGCGATAGTGAGCCATTCCAGGACTCGGGCTCTGAATACGTACCAGATACGGATGAGGAAGATGATAATAACAGCCTGTCCAGCATATCGGATTATTCTGATGGAGAACCCGTAATGATGGGCGATTTTTCTACAGTTACAGACCCATTTTCGGTATGATTTTTGAATTGTTTTTTGAATAATTTGCTAAAATTTTTCTTGTTTACAGGACACAAGGCATTCTGCGATTTTTCCCTTTACCTGCAATTTTCAAGGGTTTCATCCTGCTGTAGATTTGGAGAACATAAAGACCCCTTTGGAATGCTGGTATAATATAGTAGATAGCGAAATCGGTCTGGTAGCGAAGGGGTTAATTATTGGAGACCTAAGGTCCCGTCAACTTATGTTAAGTTCGTCCCATTATGTAGGGAAAATAATAGAATTAAATTTAAAATAAAATTAGTAAAAAACATAGATCTTATATTTTATATACCCTCAATGACTAAATAGGGAGACGGACAGAGTTAAAATGAGTTCTCATTCAGTGCAAAAGATCCTTTTTATATATCTTAACTTATGACTTTCAAATGACGAATATCTTCCCTTTTTAAATTCGACCACAAATTGACAGTCTTCACAAAAATTTTAAATTAAATATAAAATTTCTTTTTCATTTACAATTTCAGTATGCTGATTGCATTCAATTTTTTAATATCTTGTCAAAATATTTTTTAAAAAAAGCTCCATCAGCGTCACTTTCCACCAACAGTTTTCTCTCTACTGCTAATAATAACTACAGTACTACCTACTTTTGTCTCCTGAAGATGAAGGTTACTACCTTCGAAACATGTGGAGACGTTTTAATTTTGAAATTGATCAAATTATTATTAAAAAAGATTTCTAAGTATCTCAAACTTGCGCAGGCTTCAGATAGGCTTAATATTTTCGACACTCGAGTTAAGGTTCCTTTTCCTTTGTCTCAGAGTTGGGAATAGTTTCATCCGTTTCTTGGATCTCTTGAATATACTAGATCAGCTATACTCTAAGTGTGTTCCGCGGAACCCTAGGGTTCCGCGATACCTCTGTAGGGGTTCCTCAAGAATTTAGAAAAAAAAATCAAAGCACCTCTCTCTGGTCGAACGTTTTGACTCCGCGGCCGCGCGTAGGTATATTTATTTATTTATTTGTATTTGTATAAACATGTGTTACAATAGCTGGTACAATATCTCATAAGTTTGGTATCAACATGTATACTTGTATACTTGTGAGCGCGCAGTTCCTTTGATAAAAGCCGCCTCTGAATTGTTTACAACGCAATTTTTATATTTCTCTTTTTATTTTTGCTTTTTGTTTATCAAAGGCGCCGACTCGAGTATTTTTGAGAATATTCGAGATCGAGTCTAGGACTAAGTATAAAAGCGGCGATCGCGCGTCGCGCCTCGTCAGTCAGTTGACGATTAGCGTTCGGAGCGATAAGTTCCTACCTACCTACTTACAAGCTCGCTAGCGAGAAACTAGTGTTCATTGTTCTACTGCCTGCTGTATTCTGTTGTCTCAGTTTTATACATTTCTTCATTGTACTAAACTTAGTCTCTTATACGCAGTAACGATTGTGCATTATTTAGACCCCACCATCCTGACGTGTAACATTATAAATAAAGAAGAATGGAACGTTGGCTTAAGGGTGTTAAACGTGCAGCCACGAAAACAAAATATCGCAATAGACTGGACGCCGAACCTGATATGAGACTTCAACTGTCTTCTATCAAACCTGATATCAACCAATTGATGAAAAATAAAAAACAGTTTCATACCTCCCATTAGTTAGATTTTTTCTTTTTTAATATCTTCTATTATTGTACTTGCCATGTGGTAAAGTAAGTAATAATTAGTAACTGTTACATTGTACTTTTATTATGCTTATTAATAAAGAATACACTTTTAAAAACTATTGTTTTATTGTAGGGTTCCATCAAGTATTTTGCTTCCCAAAAGGGTTCCGTCACCAAAAAAGTTTGAGAACCGCTGTACTAGATGATCGTCAATAAATCCGGCTTTCATAAAGCATTTTTTTATTGTCATTGGGGACAAATTGCGCCAGCCACCGAAACCCATATCAAGGCGTTGGTTATGGTAATATTATTTTCGATTTCTTAAAGAGGACAACCTCTGTCTATACAGAGTGTTAATATTATTGTCACGCAGATATTTCAGGGGGTGATAGTATTCGTCAAAATAAGAAAAAAATGCAAATATATGCATGGTCTAAAAAGCGTTATTTTCGTTATACAGGGTGGCAAAGTTTTACTTTTTTTTTTCTCGTGTTTTGCGTTTTCTCTCTTATATTATGTGATAATTGTTTCAAATTTGGAACATCAACCATTTTTTAGAATCTCTACAATAAAGTATCAAAATTGTCGGTCGCAAGATACAGGGTGTTACATTTTCTTGAATCGGTTACAATTTTATCTTTCAGAACTTTTTTTTTGAGCTCCCTGTATGAATTCCGGTAAGAAATTTGAACTCTCTGTTCCTTTGTATAGCGTTCTGGTCTCTTGCACTATTCTCGTATCTGTGACCGTTTTTGATTTACTTGCAAGAATAGCCATCGATGGAGATTAAGTGTAGGCGAAATAAAGCAGAGTAAAAAGCTGTTTTTATTTGTATGTATTCTAACTAATTATTTTCATTTTTATTTTAGATCAGCCGACAGGGTTATCAACAATCAGATAAAAGCATTACAAATTAAAGATAAATTAAAACAAAACAATTAATTAGTTAATCGCATAAAAATAAAACAAAATTATAAAAACTATTGAAAGTGTCCACCTCTTGCTAAAATGCACGAATCAAATCTTCGCCTCATGGACTGACGGACTCTGCCAAATATTCCAGGAGTATTGCGAATGATGTCGCATGAAGCTATTATTCTGTTTCTTAAATCCTCTTCTGTCTGGACTGGGGTCTGATACACTAATGCTTTCAAGTGTCCCCAGAAATAGAAATCCAGGCTATTCAGGTCCGGGGATCTAGGGGGCCATGGCTGAGGTCCCCCTCGACCTATCCAACGGTTGTTAAAAATTTGAGAGAGAAAGTTTCTCACCTGTATGCTAAAGTGCGGTAGTGCGGTGGTGGACCATCGTGCATGAACCACATTTGGTTTCTGATAATAATTGGTACCTCTTCTAGCAGCCCTGGGAGTTCCTCTTCAAGAAATTGACGATAATATTGCCCGTTTAGCCTTGCTGGTAGGAAAAATGGTCCTATCAAATAATGTCCAATAATGCCGGGCCACACATTTACTGAAAAATGTTCTTGGAAATTATTTTCGCGTATCGAATGCGGATTCTCTTCTGCCCAAAATGGTTGTGGCAAAATTTTTATATGGCATTCCTTGAAAAACTTGCTTCATCGCTAAATAAAATCGTGTTTTCAAATAACGGATTTTGGGCTAGCATTTGTAGGTACCATTGGCAAAAATTAAAACGTAGTGGAAAGTCACGTGGGAGAAGAGCTTGAACCCTTTGGATGTGGTAAGGATACATTAAGTTGTCTATTAAAATTTTCCAGACAAGCACGAATGAAATGTTAGGTGTTGCGGCAATTTTTCTCGTACTAGTAGCAGGATCATTTTCTACTGCATTCAGGACTGCTTCCTCGACTTCAGGAGTCCTAACCGTTCTGTTTGCTCCTGCTAAATGAGTGAATTTCTTGAACGATCCATTTTCACATAGTCGATTATGTAGATTTGCGAATGTCCGTGGGCAGTATTCGATTTGGATACCTTTGTGCTTACAGTCGTCTGGCTTTATAACAATTGCCATCGGCAAGTCCATAGATTAAATGCATCTCTGCAAATTCTTGATTTGTAAATTGAACCATCATTAAAAAGTTTAAAACAACTCCGGAAACGTCAAACAAAAAAAATATTTGTTACAAATTGTCAGCCTACTATTTTTTTTTCTCATATTTGTTATTGCGCTATTTCGCCTACACTTAATTTCCATTGATGGCTATTTTTGCAAATAAATCGAAAACGGTCACAGATACAAGAATAGTGCAGGAGACCAGAACGCTAAACAGAGGGACAGAGAGTTCAAATTTCATACCGAATTTTATACAGGGAGCTCCAAAAAAAAGTTCTGAAAGATAAAATTGTAGCCGATTCAAGAAAATGTAACACCCTGTATACTGCGACCGACAATTTTGATACTTTATTGTAGAGATTCTAAAAAATGGTTGATGTTCCAAACTTGAAACAATTATCACAGAATATAAGAGGGAAAACGCAAAATACGAGAAAAAAAATTGAAACTTTGTCACACCGTATAACGAAAATAACGCGTTTTAGACCATGCATATATTTACATTTTTTTCTTATTTTGACGAGTACTATCACCTCCTGAAATATCTGCATGACATTAATTATTATAAGTGGTTCTTCCTTCTCACCTTTCATATTTGCACAGAACAGAATTGTAAATCGTTTTTTTGCTGTTTTTTTTTCTAGTACACTTATCATCTTTCAATGCATATGTTTTGTTGGGAATGTTCGATAGTAGAGACCTGTCTCATCTGCATTAAACACGTCCCTCGGGCACAATCCTTTAAAATGGTCAATAGCCTATCTTTCCAAGCAGTTACGTCTTCGATATTGATATCGGCTGATTCGCCACATATTCTCTTGAAGGTAATATTGTGCCGACGGTGATATTTTTCTAACCATCCATTTGATGCCTTGAAGTTTTCTAGTCCTAGACATTGAGCGGATTCGAGGACTCTTGCTTGAATTATGTGCTCGGATATTGGTAAGTGCTTATTTTACGCCTTTCAAAACCAGTTAAAAAGGAATTGGTCCACTGCCAGTCCGTCGGTTTTCAGAAATTTTCTTCTTTGTTTACCATTGCCATCTTCTTGAAACAAATTTCCAACTTCTGCTTTATTTTGAAGCAACATAGTCACTTGGGTCTTACCTTCTATAAATTTTTCAGCCAATTTCCTGTTACTTAACCTGTTTTTTTTCACTTCCTTCAATTATTTCAATTTTTTCGCCTAAAGAAAGACATTTTGTTTTTCTCGCCATCTTCAAATGTTCACGTTAGTCCCAAAATAGACAAAAACTGTTCAAAACAAAACTAATGTTAACAACCGATTTATCAGCCTTTACCTATATTTCTTAAGAATTGTCAGGTCGGATTTCACTGCCCCTAATGGAGCGTGTTTTTAGCATTAATGTTTACTAAAAATTCCGATGTTGAGTGCCCATTCATATATTTAAACCCTTTTTAACTAAGGACATTACGTGAACGAATTGTGCTGAGAATTCACAGTTTTTAATGCGCCTACAGTCTGTAATGCATTTCTTTCGAGTAACGCTCGTGAAATGAAATTTTATGTAAATACCATTCAGTATATTATTTTATATACCGTTTTGCTGCTGTCGTAAACATCTTTGCGTAATATCTTGTTTTCTCTGATAAAGGAAAATCAATACCTATTGTACTGTCCCTCCTTTAAACGTGAAAATGTTATTAACCCAATTGATTATATCATAAATAAAAAATAACACGCAACGGTCAAGGTATGGTAAAGTTGTATTTAGGAATAAGGAGAGGGCGAACAGTTTCGTGCAAGAAACTAAATAATGGTGTGATAAGAAATGAATTGACTGGACCCCGAGTAACGACAAAATCAAACGCATATTCTCAAAATACAATTATTGGCCCTTGACAATTAACTGCCCATAGCATTAGCCCATAGACAAACTTCTTATTCCCGCCAACCGCGCTATCCTAAAAAAAGGTTACTCAGCCTATTTGGTATTCGATGTCCAATATTGTCCATGCAGTCTCCAACTTGTAACGCCAGCGGCGTTTTATTTATTTTTTATTTATTCAAAATTACATTGACTATTTCCCTCATATACTGTAACTACAATGCGCTTTTCACTTGATTTTCGGTGAAAATCAGCCCTCGGTCGCGATTGAGCTGAAAATTGCACTCTTCTGGTTTTTCATTGTTGGTTACCTACGAGAATAACCGTCACTGTCACAACAAGTTGAAATTTCTGCTTTGACAATTTCGCGTCAATTTATCAAAATGATTCGTTTTTAGTTTTTCATTCAGGAAATAGTCTAAAAAATATATTTCGTGCATGTAAAATGGCTTGATAATCTTAGATTTGTTGCCCTAAAGAAACAGCTTTCATGCATTTTTATTGTTATTTACCTTAAAAAACCTTAAACTTTTTGGTAAATAACAATAAAAATGCATTCAAGCTGTTTCTAGGGCAACAAACCTTCATGCATGATTTTCAGCAATTTTACATGCACTTAACCAAAGACTTCTAATGTCTTTGCACTTAACATATTACTATTGATAAGCTGCAACAGTTTAAACTGGCTACAGTGGCTACACAGTTGCTGCCTCAATTTTTAATTTTTAGCTGACTTTACTGTCGTGCATCGCTTATGTTCTAGCCATAGAAAACCGACATTTTTCGAGTTAATGCTTTCATTGTAACAATCCTTTACCCGTCATACTCTCGACAATTACCTATCAAACTAGCGCAATAAACTCTCGCCTTTAGTATTTTATGCGCCAGTGTCTTTTATTATTAAAGGAGCATTTTTATTGCGCCAGATACTTTTTAGAAAGTATTGCGGGCAATGTACTGTACAATAGAAACATCCACCAGCCAGTGGTGTATTTATAGGGGACGGGTCCTTGGGGTCTTATTTCAAAGGGTGTGGCACTGAAAAAAATTTTGCCTGCGGCGCATTTTTTAGTAATGGGGCCACGATGGAACCCCTCCCCCTCCCGTGTCATAATCCTTAATACCTAAATACGCCACTGCCACCAGCGATGCATAACACCACAGATAATATAGTCTCTGATAAAGTATCCTGTATAGTCTTTGATAACACTTAATTTAATAGTTTAAAATGCGACAGCAACTGTGTAACCCAATTAACTATGGCACACCCTAGTAGCACCCAATATTGCCAAAATATTTGGGCAACATCTATGCGATGTTGGATATTGTGGCAATATTGTCAACATAAGTACTGGCAATATTTATAAAATATTGTGGTTTTGTAACATTGCAATATAAAAAATAAATATTTTATAAACATTTATTTAATATTTTAGTACAACTTTTATATATAAAGTTATTTATAGTGTTGCAGATATATATTTTCAATATATTTCCAATATTTTATAAATATTGTGCTTTATTGAATGACAGTGCTTAATGTCAATTGAGAAAAAAGTAAATATGTCTAATATTATATTTTATACAAATATTATTAGAATATATTGATTTGGCATATTTATGTTTCATTGCCACAACATAATGGTTGCTTGAAACTGCTAGAAGATGGCACTGCATCTATTGCACTGCCTACGTGGCCAAATATCATCGGTTTAGGGAGTTTATTTTATCCAAATTAACAAAAACATCAAAATGCAAATAAACACCATATAAAACACAGAAATAGAACATCAAAAAAGAAAGAAAAAGAAGCAAAATCAGAAAGGAATAAATATAAAATAATGAAGCAACAAATAAAAACAAAAAAAAACACACAAAGAACATCAGCTATAAAAGGAGTAAAAGCTCATCAGAGCTATCTCAAGAGAACTAACAATACACAGTCGAACATATGCAAACGTGCTTGCCCTGTAATGACCAGAACTATGGAGTTAGAGCTCGATACTGCAGGTTTTAAGCACCATTTATTTGGTCTTTGATGATTTGATCCTTCATCCTTCCTTATTATATAGTGTAAGGTGTTAAGGGTTAAGATATCATCTAGTCTGGTGGCAGTCGTTCTTTGCCGGTGCGTCATGAATAAGCGATCAAGAAACAACGTGATTTACATCTCCCCATCTTTATTTATTACATCCTTAAAAGTCAATAAAAACGTAATAGAGCGTCTCCGGGGTTGTGCGATACGTCTCGAATTCAAAGTAACGGGCTAGACAGAGTCAAAAGATATTTGAAGAGTTGTTCATTGATGTCAAAGTCATCGTCTCGATCTGTCAACTTTAATTCGTTTTTAAACGTTTTTGTGCCTTAAAATTCAATTTAATCCTATAAACTATAAACCGTTAATTTCAGAGCCATTTTTTTATCGTACTTTCGTGATGACGGTAAGTAATTGTGGACATTTGTTATTATAATTATGATTTTCTGACAGGTCGCGAGACCTGTCATGCACTCCCCCTACGGGGAACATTCTCTCATCCTAGATATCACCGATATCAAAAGGATTGAGCTCTGTGGGGGGCCCTTGCCATGTTATTGGGCCCGTGGGATTCTTCTTTGGTTATCCTTAAACTTTTTGACTGTTCGGCTTGTTGAAAGTAGCACTGCTTTCTGCATACCCTTGTAGAGATCTTGAGGTACGTCTAGTGTTCTAAGGTTTTCCAAAAGCTTGTTTGGGATTACTACTTGAAACAATAATCGGCATGGTATCGATGCTGTTCATATTCCACTCTCTTCTTATTTGCTCCTAGAGGTCTCGATACTTCGCTATTTTCTCAGCATGCTTTACTAGAAGATTGTTGTTATTTGGTATAGCTATATCTATCAAAGTCGTTTTTCTGGACCTCATGTCTACCACAACAAGGTCCGGTCTGTTGAGGGCCACCGTCTGATCAGTAAAAACAGTACGATCCCAGTACATCTTATAGTAGTTGCTTTCTAAGATTGTCTGTGGTGTATATTTATAATATGGGATCTTCTCATTTTGGACAAGCTGTAGTTTCACCGTCAACTCCTGGTATAGGATCTTGGCCACTGCATAATGCCTTTCCTTGTATTCTGTTGCAGAAACATCTGGCATCCTCCCGTGATGTGTTGGATCGTTTTTGCTGTTTGACATCCATATCTGCATTTATCTGTCTGTACTGAGTCGTCTCTAGTTATGTATTTCAGGTAGTTTCTAGTTGGTATGACCTGATCTTGGATTGCCAGTAGAAATCCCTCCGTTTCAGGAAACAACTGTCTAGAGATGAGCCAGTAGTTCGACGCAAGACTGTCGACGTGATCCTGGGCTGCCTCGTTCAGGTGTCGTCCGTGCAGAGGTTTTTCTTTCCATATCTGTAGCTTTTTTTCATTCTCTCAATCTTAGAGGAGTGAAGTGGTCTGCCTCGCAAATAGCATGGTGTAGGTCTGAAGTTTGGGCCTTATTGCGGAAGTACTCCCTTAAGTTGGTTATTTGTCGATCCATTATTTTTCGAATGTCTGCCAGACCTCTTCCGCCTTGATGTCGTGGTAGAGTGGTCCGCTCTACCGCACTTGTTGGGTGATGTTTGAGTGTTTTGGTAAGTTGGGTTCTGATTTTGCGATGTAGCCCTTCGATGTCAGTCACACTCCAGTCTACAATGCCGAATGAGTAGGACAGAACTGAGCAGGCGCAGGTGTTAATTGCTTTAAACAAGTTCTTGCTGTTCAGTTTCGTTCTCAGAAACCTTTTTGTTTTCCTAAAAAACTCTTTCCTTAAATCTGTCTTCATCACTGCATAACTAATGCGTTGAGCCTGCTTCATCCCCAAGTATTTGTAGTTCTCGCCTTCTCCCATTGCCTGAATCTCCTGGCCATCTTGCATAACGAACGGGTTTTGCTGTATTTTTCCCATTATCATGGTGAGAGTACGACATTTATCCAGGCCAAACTGCATTCCGACATCACTGGAGAATTATTATTATTATTATTATTAAGTTGTTTTGGTTGAAAAATTCTCTTTGAAACAGTTTAAATTAAATCAAAAAAGTTAAAGGATAACCGAAATACAAGGGGTGGTCAAAAAGAAAACATTTTCGAACACATCCGGTAGCTTAACAACTAAGAAAGCTATGACAATTCTGTTTGTTTCACCAAAAAGTAATACAGAAATGGAGTACAGTATTAGTTATGGAGATTACCGGCAATTACATCGAAAAATGGGCACCCTGTACTTTTTGGAGAAAATCCCATATGGAAATATTTTTGGATTTTATTATCGGCGCCGACAGTATTTGTATGTAGCTTTTTTGGCATTCTGCATTTACACGTTTTGCATAACAACAGGGCCGGATTTACAATGGGCACTCGTGGCCCGGCCTCCACATTTGAGGAGCAATTATTACTTCACCAATAATTACCATTTTTGATATCTTGACAATTTTGCGCCAATGAGAGCCCGTCATTTTGATCACGATTTACGCCAAATTTCGCACACGAGGGAATGATAGCACTCAGGGACTGTAGGTAGGTAGCATAATAATTAAATGTAATATGTATTGCGTCCCTATAGCACTGATGGATAGCAATCATACGAAGGCGTAGAAGAGTATAAGGGCCACGTAAAGTTAAAACAATAAATTGTTTAAAATTTCGTTGTATAACACGAAATCTTAGTCTAAAATTTCTAGATATAACTCGAAGTTTTAGGAATTTGACTCAAAATTTTGATGTAAAATATCGAATTAAACACAAAATTGTACTTGAAATTTTTGAGTTATAACTCACAATTTAAAAATTTCACCTTATAACTTGAAATTTCAAAAAAAAAACTTTGAGTTATAACAAGAGTCTTCAAAATTTTGACTTATAACTCGAGATTTCGAGTTGAAACTCGAGAATTTAAAGTAGAAATTAGAGTTTTTAAAGTTTCTTTTTTAAAACTCGAAATTTTACGAATTGCTAAAATTTCGAGATAGTACCGTAAAGTCGGGTGACTTAAGACGTATGGGTGACTTGAGACGCAACTTTCCGAATTTCTTTGATACAATCTGACAACGCCGTTTTCGCGAATCAGCAAACGGCGGTTGACGATTCTCGCGCCGGACAGGTCCCAACACCGTTTAGTATAGTTCTTGACTTGGTAGAGAATGTACTTACGCTTCTCTGAATTTTTAACGGAAATACGGTAATTGACAGGTAAAAAATATTCTAAAAAACTTTATCTAGTATTCCTTATACATTAATACTTTGTAATTTAAATTGCATGTCCTACGTATTAATATGCATGCCCAATACTTTTATGTTTGTTTGGTTTATATTTTATATTTCTTGTTAGGAAAAATAATTAAAAAAATAAAAATGTGCCCTTCTTAGGATGACTTGAGACATTGTCTCAAGTCACCCTCCTTGACTCAACTGGTCCTGATTTGTTTTAATTGTCGTCAAATTTTAATTTTATTATATATTATATATTACTTTTAGTTAAGAAATGGGAAAATACAAGCGAAAATTAGGCAGCCGCAAATATGCCGCTTATGATCCCAAAAAATTAGAAATGGCAGTCGAGGAGTACAAAACAAGGGGTGGTAGCTTTCGAAAACTTGAGAAAAAATATGGAGTGAGTCGCTCAACAATACAAAGAAAGGTTAACAATATTAATATGAAAAAACCAGGGGGGCAAACGAAACTAAATTCTGAAGAGGAGGTGAAACTAGTAAAGAATATAGAGACTGTTAGCACATGGGGCTTTCCCGTTACAAGTCGTGATTTAAGAACAATAGTAAAATCGTATCTAGATGCAAAAGGAACGAACCTATTTAAAAATAACTATCCTGGTAAAGACTGGGTATACAGTTTCTTAAGCAGACATAGAGAAGTTTTAAGTCAACGCTGGGTAGAAAATATTAAAAGGGCCAGGGCCGGGGTTACAGCTAAAACAGTTAGCGAATATTTTGTTGAACTCGAAAAAACTGTTGCTGATATAGATCCAGAATTAATAGTTAATTATGATGAAACCAATATTTGCGATGATCCAGGAAAGGAGAAGGTGATTGCAAGGCGAGGCTCCAAACATACGCACAGGATTGTTGACTCATCCAAATCAAGCAATTCGGTTATGTTCGCAGGAACGGCTTCAGGCACCTTGTTACCCTTGTACGTGGTATACAAGGCTGAACATTTATATACCACCTGGACAGAAAATGGACCAGCAGGTACCAGATATAACAGAAGCAAGTCTGGATGGTTTAATGAATCCATATATGAGGATTGGTTCTTTGAAGTGGCACTGAAATATTTTAAGAAATTTTCCTTGGAAAGCCGCAAAGTGTTGGTTGGTGACAATCTGTCAAGCCATTTGAGCGCAAGGGTAATTGATGCGTGCGAAGAAAACAATATCGCATATGTACTTCTTCCCCCAAATTCAACCCACATATGTCAACCTCTAGACGTCGCCTTTTTTAGACCGCTAAAAATTCTGTGGCGTAAGGTTCTCTTAGATTGGAAGTTAAAAAATAAAGGCACTGTGCCTAAAGACGTTTTTCCAAGATTGTTAAATAAAACTATGCAAAAACTCAACGAAGGGAATAAATGCAAAGAAAACCTCCAGGCTGGGTTTAAAGGAACAGGAATCTACCCATTAAATAAAAATTGTGTGTTAAAAAAATTGCCACCTGATGTAACGCCAACTGAAGAAGCTAATATCACAATAGACAATGCCTTCCAGGTTTTTTTGAGTAATTTATATGAAAAGGAAATTGTGCCAAGTAGAACTAGTACTGTAAAAAAGCAAAGATTAAAAGTCAAACCTGGAGCCAGCATATCAAATAGAGAAAATCCAGAACCTTCTCACGAATCTGAAACTATTCCTGTACCATCGACGTCAAATCAACTTGAAGATCACGAAGCGTCAGATGAAGACCTTCCTTCATTTTTACCATTGAGGAAAACTAACACAAAACAAGTCAAGAGGCGCAGAAGTAGCAATAGCGAAACATGTGAATCGGATTCATATTCCCTTCAAGATTCATCAGATTCTTCAGAGAATTTCGAACCTGATCCTGAAGAGGGGTTCAAGGTAGAAAATATTAAAATACAAAGCTTCATTTTGGTGGAAATTCCTTACGAAGCGCCAAACAAAAAAATAATAAATAAGAAATTCATTGGTCTCGTGACAGAAATAAAAGAAAACTCAAAATTTTGCTGTAAATTCTTAAGACAAAGTTCTAACTCCAATAAAAATATTTATGTTTTTCCTGATATCCCAGATTTCGCAGATATAGAAGCGTCTCAAATCATTTCGGAATTAACACCAACCTTTATAAAAAGGGGAAGACACAGTTTTGCTGTACATATTTAATGGAAAAATGTGTTTCTAAATTTGTTGTTTTGATTGATATGTAATATGTTCACTATATTTTTAAGAGTTAAGTTAAGTTAGCTTGTGTAATAGCTTCAGTTAAGTTTAATATAAACATACATTTTTTATGTTATTTCTATAACAACTTGTTTTTTTTTCTTGCGTCTTTCCAATCTAAACTTTTTTAAATGATATTTCCTTGTCTCATGTAAAATGAGGTGTGTCTCAAATCACCCGAAAGTGCGGGCGACTTGAGACAACAAGAAAAAAAATAAAAAAAATATGAACACTTTAAATAATAGTTTTAAAAAGATCCTAGTCTTACTGTATAAACTAAGACTCAAGATTTGACACCAATTTTAGATGTCTAGCGCAAATAGTTTCAAAGATATTTAACTTGGTAATTAAAAAGTGTCCTAAGTCACCCGAATTTACGGTATATCTAAAAAATTTATTTTACAGATTTCGTGATATACGTCGATATTTTAAGTAATTTAGATTTTGTAATTTATTTATGTGATCCTTCTACGTCCTTCCACAAGAACGACAAGGTCGGTTTGGAATTGGATTTAGCGTGTCACGGTTTATTTTTGGCAGTAAAATTATAGTACATTATTTAACGAGCGTGTTCGGCTCGTGTTTTAAAATCTCGTGTAATATAGCCATTATACGCGAGTCAAATACTATACTTTATCTACGACTATTCAGTATTCAAGAAGTTAGAAAATGGATTCAGAGCAACACATTTTATTACAATAGGATTATTATTAATGGTATTTCTTAACTAAAAATACAATTCAACGATATTAACCATAATTAAACAAAATACAATTGCAGCCCGAATTTCTGGAGGGGTACTTTGGATTTCGTTTTCGTCATCCGAAATCATGATATTTTACTTTGAAATCAACAACAAAATGTCACAGCGAAACTTAAATGACTGAGGAAAAAAATGATTCGTTTACTTGTCAATCGGTTGCTATGGTATTAATACCATTCGCGCCTGCTTAAACTAGATCTGGTGCGTTTTTATCGTAATTCAGGTAACTTTGTTTTGTTGGGACCGAGGAATATGAAATCTCATATTCCACGGCTGGTAATATGAACCACATTATATATGTACTAACAAACACATTATGCTTCTATTATTAAATAGTCGTAGATAAAGTATTTTATTTATGAAGTAACCGGAAATAGACACCTAGATATAATTCGAAATGCACTAATAGAAATATCAGAGGATGTTCCTTTGGCCGATTCCCGATAGATGGATTGGTACCAATGGACCTGTCAGGTGGCCTCCAAGATAACCTGATCTTTCTGTGTTGGATTTTTTTTATGGGGGTATATAGAAAATCACTTAATAAGAGATAATAGCACAGTATTGATCAACTTCGAGAAGCTACCCATTAAACTTTTAGGATCTTGCAGGGAAGGTCAATTATTTTATTAAATGCATTGCGAAAAATCAAAACGGTGTGTCAAAAGTGTTTAGAATACAACGGAGCCCAATTCGAGCGATTTTTGTAATTTAATAAAATACTATATTTGTTTAGTTGTTGGCTTAAAGTTATGTAATAATATAAAGTTGAATAATAAAAATAATGTTGTTAATTTTGTTTTTTATTTGCGGGCATATAAGGAAAATGATTTTACAAAAAATGTTAATATCAGGTATCTCTTTTAAAAGAAATAAATATAGATTAGTAGAGGAAAACTAAGAGTTCTGGGCCAGGTGGTGCTGGTGGTGCTGGTGGTGCAACTAACCCAGGTGGTTCGGTGGTGCGTTTTACGATCTAACCCAAGTGGTTCGGTGGTGCGTTTTATGATCTAACCCGGGTGGTTCGGTGGTGCTGTTTACAAAATAACCCGAAATTAAACCCGACTTTTTACGACCTAACCCGGATGCTTTCATGAGGCGGCTTCTCATCTAACCCTAACTTGATCCTTAATATTTATGAACTGACCCGAGATAAAACCCGACTTTTTACGACCTAACCCGGATGCTTTCGTGAGGCGGCTTCTCATCTAACCCTAATTTGAACCTGAATATTTATGATCTGACCTGAGATAAAACCCGACTTTTTACGACCTAACCCGGATGCTTTCATGAGGCGGCTTCTTATCTAACCCTAACTTGAACCTGAATATTTATGAACTGACCCGAGATAAAACCCGACCTTTTATGATTTAACCTTAGTGCAAACGCCGCTGTTAAAGCGATATAGTAAAAAAAACTCGATTAAAATTTTATCTTGTTCGCTAGACCAATTAATTTCCAAATATTATAATTAAAACATACAATCACTACACTGGCGCACCGTCAAAAATCGTGCTTGCACTATCCCAACGTACAGAGCGTCCGCTTCAGAAAATACGGTGCCGTATTTTTTGCGCCGAACGCTCTGGAGGAACACACTCCGATTTGCAAGTACATACACGCTTTGTCGCGGCAAAGCTCGCCGTCAAATTACGGCCACTCTTTTGCGGTACCGCTTTGTAGGAAACCAAAGCTTTAGTGAAACGCCGCTGCCCCAGAACTCTGTCCATATTCCTCTACTGTGTTAATTTATGCGGGTAATAAAACCGACAAGGGTCGGATCGGCCTGCATACTTATAGAGGTAAAAAACCGCTTTAGAATGTTTTTGGTATATCTTTTTTAGATAATTTTGGGGGAAATAATTTGCCTGAGATGCCAATTAAAAAAGCCTACATTTAATTGTATTTTAGATTCTTGAATTTTGTACATGGATTAAAAATCTACTATTTCTTGAAATTGTATACATTATGTTAGATAATTATTAATATAATGTTATTAAGACTTTGTAAATATCTGTAAAAACTGTTCTAAATCGTGTCATTTCTGAAAATTGTATACTGAGTGATTAGAATTTAGTAAAAAATTAAAAAAATGTTTTAATGTTATTAAGACCTGTGAAAATTTGTAAAACTGTACAGAATTGTATTATTTTCTGAAAATGATATACTGAGTGTTTAGAATTTAGTAAAAATTAAAAAAATGTTTTAAATTTGTTAAATCATGTGAAATCTTGTATAAAATGACTAGAACCGTTCTTAATCATGTCATTTCTGAAAATTGTATACTGAGTGTTTAGAATTTAGTAAAAAATTAAAAAAAATGTTTTAACGTTATTAAGCCCTGTGAAACTTTGTAAAAAATGACTAAAACAGTCGCAAATCGTCCTATTTTCTTAAAAGTGTATACTGAGTGTTTAGAATTTAGTAAAAATTAAAAAAAATGTTTTAAATTTGTTAAATCATGCGAAATCTTGTATAAAATGACTAGAACCGTTCTTAATCATGGCATTTCTGAAAATTGTATACTGAGTGTTTAGAATTTAGTAAAAAATTAAAAAAAATGTTTTAACGTTATTAAGCCCTGTGAAACTTTGTAAAAAATGACTAAAACAGTCGCAAATCGTCCTATTTTCTTAAAAGTGTATACTGAGTGTTTAGAATTTAGTAAAAATTAAAAAAAATGTTTTAAATTTGTTAAATCATGTGAAATCTTGTATAAAATGACCAGAACCGTTCTTAATCATGGCATTTCTGAAAATTGTATACTGAGTGTTTAGAATTTAGTAAAAAATTAAAAAAAAATGTTTTAACGTTATTAAGCCCTGTGAAACTTTGTAAAAAATGACTAAAACAGTCGCAAATCGTCCTATTTTCTTAAAAGTGTATACTGAGTGTTTAGAATTTAGTAAAAATTAAAAAAAATGTTTTAAATTTGTTAAATCATGTGAAATCTTGTATAAAATGACTAGAACCGTTCTTAATCATGACATTTCTGAAAATTGTATACTGAGTGTTAAGTATTTAGTGAAATGGTGGCTATTTAGTTAATTCGTGACTTGTTTTGTACAGATTCTTTAGCATTTCTTAAGAACCGAAAAAGAAAACAGAAAAGAAAAAATAAAAGAAAAAAACAACTCCAAGTGTCTTTGCGAACAATCGGCAATAAAATAGAGTATTTCAGTTTTTAATTTTTCGTAAATAAAAGTTGGTTAGATTAATAGTCTCTGTGAATATAATAACATAAACAAAGTGATATGCCGTAAATTTAGGAGTACAGTATAAATTATGCCTCTATTAAAATATACCGCAATAACTAACTACCAAAGGATTTTTGATATTTTGAATATATTTGATGCTCATAGCATTATCACATTTCCAAAGGCTCTAAATTTTAGAAAAATGTTCTAATAGAATATGTCTATCAATATAAAGTAAAGGTATTGTTAGGTTTTTTTAAAAAATACGACCTACAACAGTCTCTGCTACAGCATGGCTGACTCTGTAGAAACTTCTGTGAAACCATAATAATTATATCAATAATCGAGTTGTCGTTATGATAATATTTTCTTCCAATATCCGACTCCACTATCCATAAAAGTTATGTTAGAAAATTCATAATTGAGCGCATTGTAATTTTTTAAAAAGAAATTCACTTCACACACAAAGATGTAGCCATTCAATCCATGAAAATAATGCAAGTCAGTATGCGTATGTTATGGCTAACTGTTTAAATGTCTATTCCTTCCACGTTTATCGGAAGAAATACTTTTTTATACTAGTATTTTAGTTGAAAATAAGATCATAAATCATCTATACAAAACAAGCGTTCCTTATGGATTTGAACGAAAATCATAGATTCGACTATTTTCATGAAAAATAAATCTAAGTACGGAATAATGCAGGAAGATTATCTATTTTCTTGGTTTAGAAAGTGATGTAGTTAAGATTTATAACTTAGGAATAAATAAATTATTATTAATCTTTTCGACCTATTTCTCTTGCATATTTAATTTCTTTGATAGTAAGAACTAATCTTTTTATTTTACAAAGTAAAAAAAAAAGCTAAAGATCGGCGTTGTCAGTCAGGTATAAGAACTGATTTAACACGATGGTTTTTGTACAAACGTTCACATACAATTGTATGCTTTTTAACCGATTGTGTTGGAAAAAATGACGATTTATAGATTAGATATTTAGACGAAGAGCTAACCTTCTCAATAAAGTATTGATTATTGCCCTGCTAGCTAGACAACACTTTTTATGTTAGTCAAAAAAAATTTTTTTTTTTCGGACGCTATTACAGATTTCATCGTTAACTAACAAACATTAAGACCAAAAAATTAGCGTGCAAGATGAAATGTATAGGTTCACTTCATTTCTACATTATTTTACAACTCTCAATCGCATTAAAAACAAGATCGAATAAAAAATAACTTATGACATATGGACGAAAAATGTTTTTCGGGCTATTTAGGTTAGCGACCACATTACGTCTGAAATACTACATTTTTCGAGCTTATAACATAATTTACTATTTTAACGTTAAAATAGGGGAAATGATGTATCAAAATGGATACTTTTTTTTTTGTCGGTCACGAGATTATAGTTTCTTTTAAAATGAACTCTAATATTTACAACACAAAATATCCTTTAAACCACATTAGTTTAAAACTCGTCTGTCGCTTTCCCTCTATTGTGAGTTTGATTAAAGTATAGCGTAGTATATATTTAGATGAATTTCGCAAATGTTGAATACTTTCAAAACTGAAAAAGCCGCCCTTTGCAATAAATATCTCCGTAGAGTTAGGTAGCCTGCAGATTAAGGGTATTTCAGCGGATAATCATATACAAATTCAAAGATTTTGTCTATTTTAATGGATTAACAAACAATATCTATAGGATGACTTTACTGATAAAAAAAAAATAACAAAAATCCATAAAGTCTAGGCTCACATGAAATTCCATAAAGAGCAGCTGCATAGCCTTATCACATCAAACTATATTTTTATTTCGTTCTATTGTCAAAAGTCTGTGTTTAGGAGATTATCGTTCATTTTAAAATGAACTCTAATATGTACATCACCATAAACTACCTCTTAAGCCGTCGTAAAAATACACTTTTCGATTTACCTCTATATTGATTTTCTAATATTAAATATCCACAATAGTCGAAATTCGCTCGCTAATACCTATGTATGCAAGGTTTCTTCAAAAAATGACAATTTTGTTGTTTAATGGCTTGAAAAAATGGAAAAAGGAGGTTTTTGCATCCATTTATTTCCAGATGAGTGTTAAAAATACTTATAAAACTCGGTATACCGAAGATCAAACATTAATGAGAGGGTTGAGTCCTGTTTGCCAAATCCTGATTTTTAATTTGACGTTGGCAACGGTACAATTTTTTAACATTTATCATAAGAGGCGTATATTTTTGGAGCTTAGATCTACCAGTTTATCCACGCCCCATTTATTGTTAGTGCTTTAGTAATTTTACTTTCCAATTATTTTTTACCAAAACGCGTAGTTGAAACAGTGTCTATATCAGACGATATAATAAATTTTAAGGATTAATTTGCTTACAAATACACTTCAATTTATTTAGGCTAAAGCAGCCAGACATATACTGGAACTACGAAAACCCTATTACAATTTGGTTGCCTAGAGAAAATTTTGTAAAAAACATAGCTTTCTACACAAATGCTTGCACATTATGTACCTATCATTTTAAGATACCTGGCGACATCAATGTAAGCATTGACATAATGACGCAAGATATAGGTAGGTACTAGAATATTCAAGATTTCTATTAACGATACACTTCAGCATACATGCGAGATGTCATTAATGTCTACGGAAGGCAACAGACATACCAGCTATTTTTACATGGGATTCCATAGACTTGAACGCTTCTTGTTTAGAAATATTTGATGTCATCTTGAGGAGTTCCGTATTGAAGCATCAAACCTACCTGCCAAATAATTGACGAAATATGGGATATCATAAAATATGTCCCCCATCGAACTAAATGATCCTATAAACCAGCTTCACAGACCGTAATTTGTGATGCTAACACGATTAATACGCAATAGAACAAGATTAAGAAACAAAATTTAAAGTAGCTCTTTATCACACGAAAATAATTAAATAATTTACGGTTACAGAACAATAATTATTTTAAAAAGCTGTATAACTAAATATATTATGTTATTAGGAATATTCTGTCTAAAGTAACAGCTGATCTTAGTCGAAAATGAGATCATATTATTGATTGTTGAATTCGTTAGGTATGAAATAAAATTAGAGATTTCGTCTATTTTTTCACGATTAAAAAAGAATACCTCTATTTAGCTAAAAATGAAACGATTACAGTGGTAGATTAATTCACTTTACCAAGCATGTAAACTACTAATTTTGCAATAAATATCTTCTATATTTCTAGGTAGGTTTACTCGAAAATGTTGGGCTATTTTCATCAAAAATCCCGATACGAAATTGAAAAATTTGCCTATTTTTGTCGGTTTACAAAGTGATAGTGGAATATTGGTTTGATCAAAGAACAATAATTATTTTAAAAATGTTGTATAATTAACTAAATGTCGGTGTTATCAGGCAGGTAAGAAGTTATTTATCTGAATCTTATTTGTACCATTAGCGTTTATATACAAATGTTAGTGGTTTTCAAAAATTGATATCTCGGAAATTATTAGGTTTAGACTTATAATACGCTCATTAAAAAATAATGACTACTTTATGCA
This sequence comes from Polydrusus tereticollis, assembly GCA_963920685.1. Classification (NCBI taxonomy): domain Eukaryota; kingdom Metazoa; phylum Arthropoda; class Insecta; order Coleoptera; family Curculionidae; genus Polydrusus; species Polydrusus tereticollis. Next base: position 190,771,725 of record OY987326.1, read on the forward strand.
AAATTCAAAAATATTATAAGATGTAGGGTATCCCAGTAACTTAACCAAAGATTTTCGGTCTTCGTAAAGCTTTACACGTTTCTTCAGCGTACCAAACATTCACTTTTTTTAAATATTGACATCGGGTTAGGATTCTGAACATAGGATTAACATCACTCCAATAGTGAACATGTTGCGTTGTCACAGTTCCATTCGTCGAAAAGTAAACAAAACCGTTTGAGCTACGTGGGGAATAAATAAAGTTGGCTTGTTGAAAAATTTTAATATTTATTAAGGTAAAAGACTATAAATATATCGACACAACACTTTGGCATTTCTAATACTACAAACATGAATATCTAAAATGTGATATTTACAACCATCAACTCTCTCTCCCTTTTCTAATTTTGGTACACCAATGCTGTCTTCTAAGTTTATAATATATGGCGTCCTGCAGTTTAATTCCGAAAATGTTTTAACTAAAAATTCCTCTTTAACACGTCCTTTAACGTAAATAATGTCTGCGTCTATCAGATTGTTGGATATGATATTATGTAGTTCCTTGTAATCGGTATCACCATAATTATAAAGGATACCATGATGATTTCCAAATAGATATTTGACTTGTTTCTTGCAAGCCTTACTTAAGGTGTCGAATGGTTTAACTGGTTTAAAAAAGTAACTTTTCATACTATTCCCATCATAAATAGCCAATTCTTTCGCGTAAAATTCAGGTATGTTAAATCCTTGAATATCGACTACAACGAACTTCATTGTCTGAAGACTCAAATCAAACAAGTATATTTTCATATTTTTATCGCTCTTAAGTTCGATTTCAAAAGCACACCCCCACTTTTCGATAATTTCACAGTCTTAGCACATAGATCTTATATTTTTATTTACGATCAATTCATCTTTATTCGCCAATCGTCTCAAACGAGTCTGCTTTTGAAAGTAATATAGCCTTAGTATTCAGAAAATATTAATGATATCGGAGCCTAAAACATCCTTGACACTAAAAAATCATTGTGTTTCCTAACAAAACCCATCATCTTGTCTATTTAGCTTGCTTTCCTATTGTTTAGCAGGTTAAATAAAATTATTATTTCGCTCTTTTTGTCTGTACTGAATCGTTAGGGGAATACGTTTCTAGTTCTATAAGAGAGACAGTTAAAATTTATGTAAGCAATCAAAAATCCTACACTATGGGCTACTTAGTTAAAATTTCATATTTCCTTCCTGGATCAGACAAAATTTGTGATGTGTCGGACAAAATTTATAAAAATACGAGAAAAATGCTGGATGCATTTTTAGCGTGACTTTCTATTTAATACCATCTTATTTCAAGGTATAATTCGGTTGTTAAAATGAGAATAAAATAATTTTCCCATGGTTTATGTCATCTTAAAAAAGTCAAAAGGTTATATTCTGTAGAGGGTCAGATACATTCAAATTTAAATATTTTCTCCAAGAAGAATTTTAAGATAGTATTATAGTAAATAAAAATTCTATACCTCCAATATTTCATGGAAACATATCGTGTTCTAGCGACATAACCCAAAAGTACCTCTATTCAGAAACGCATCGTACTTTTCTTGTCAATAATTGTCTCATTGTCCCATCCATTACATTATTATAATCTTAAAGCACCTGCTACCAGCATTATCCGTTTTTATGGTTTTCATAAAACATAGCGATTACCGATGAAAATTAAACGAAAACTTAATAAATAACTTTTTTTTCAACTGAAATAGACTGATTTTCGATGGAAAAATGTTACTTATAACTAAAAATGAATATAAGACATATACGCAATGATATTTAGAATAAATCAATCTTTTCTAAAATTACTATGAAATATTCACAAAATCGTTTCGTTATAACCAAAGTAGCAAGGCTTGCAGATTTCGTATAGAGTTCAAACGCGTTACTGAGATGATCTTTTTTTTTTTATATTTTTGTAGGATAATGCACCACTACGTTGTAAGTACTTGAGAGAGGACTTTCTTGAAAAATCCTCAAATTTCTCTGCAATTTTGTTCCTTCTAGAGTTAAATTCACACAGAAAACCCCGTATTCTTATCTTTCAGGTTGGTATATTAAAAAGGGCTTATTAGTATGGTTTAGAAAACAAGCAATATTAATTAACGGATGTTTTTTCGTCGTATGAAGAGTTGAAAAATTTTTTTTTCCACTCCAATGGTTGCGATGCAGAGAGTCGGGTTTCATCATAATCTTTCAGGGTAGCTCAGGTTTGATTGCATGTAGAGAGTCGGGTTTCATCATAATCTTTCAGGGTAGCTCAGGTTTGATTACATGTACTAAGGTTAGTGCTCCTTGCAATCGGTTTCAGGTTTGACACGCCCCCCTCAGGTTTGTTCAGGTTTCTCAAACGTTTGAGAAACCTGAACAAACCTGAGGGGGGCGTGTCAAACCTGAAACCGATTGCAAGGAGCACTAACCTTAGTACATGTAATCAAACCTGAGCTACCCTGAAAGATTATGATGAAACCCGACTCTCTACATGCAATCAAACCTGAGCTACCCTGAAAGATTATGATGAAACCCGACTCTCTGCATCGCAACCATTGGAGTGGAAAAAAAAATTTTTCAACTCTTCATACGACGAAAAAACATCCGTTAATTAATATTGCTTGTTTTCTAAACCATACTAATAAGCCCTTTTTAATATACCAACCTGAAAGATAAGAATACGGGGTTTTCTGTGTGAATTTAACTCTAGAAGGAACAAAATTGCAGAGAAATTTGAGGATTTTTCAAGAAAGTCCTCTCTCAAGTACTTACAACGTAGTGGTGCATTATCCTACAAAAATATAAAAAAAAAAAGATCATCTCAGTAACGCGTTTGAACTCTATACGAAATCTGCAAGCCTTGCTACTTTGGTTATAACGAAACGATTTTGTGAATATTTCATAGTAATTTTAGAAAAGATTGATTTATTCTAAATATCATTGCGTATATGTCTTATATTCATTTTTAGTTATAAGTAACATTTTTCCATCGAAAATCAGTCTATTTCAGTTGAAAAAAAAGTTATTTATTAAGTTTTCGTTTAATTTTCATCGGTAATCGCTATGTTTTATGAAAACCATAAAAACGGATAATGCTGGTAGCAGGTGCTTTAAGATTATAATAATGTAATGGATGGGACAATGAGACAATTATTGACAAGAAAAGTACGATGCGTTTCTGAATAGAGGTACTTTTGGGTTATGTCGCTAGAACACGATATGTTTCCATGAAATATTGGAGGTATAGAATTTTTATTTACTATAATACTATCTTAAAATTCTTCTTGGAGAAAATATTTAAATTTGAATGTATCTGACCCTCTACAGAATATAACCTTTTGACTTTTTTAAGATGACATAAACCATGGGAAAATTATTTTATTCTCATTTTAACAACCGAATTATACCTTGAAATAAGATGGTATTAAATAGAAAGTCACGCTAAAAATGCATCCAGCATTTTTCTCGTATTTTTATAAATTTTGTCCGACACATCACAAATTTTGTCTGATCCAGGAAGGAAATATGAAATTTTAACTAAGTAGCCCATAGTGTAGGATTTTTGATTGCTTACATAAATTTTAACTGTCTCTCTTATAGAACTAGAAACGTATTCCCCTAACGATTCAGTACAGACAAAAAGAGCGAAATAATAATTTTATTTAACCTGCTAAACAATAGGAAAGCAAGCTAAATAGACAAGATGATGGGTTTTGTTAGGAAACACAATGATTTTTTAGTGTCAAGGATGTTTTAGGCTCCGATATCATTAATATTTTCTGAATACTAAGGCTATATTACTTTCAAAAGCAGACTCGTTTGAGACGATTGGCGAATAAAGATGAATTGATCGTAAATAAAAATATAAGATCTATGTGCTAAGACTGTGAAATTATCGAAAAGTGGGGGTGTGCTTTTGAAATCGAACTTAAGAGCGATAAAAATATGAAAATATACTTGTTTGATTTGAGTCTTCAGACAATGAAGTTCGTTGTAGTCGATATTCAAGGATTTAACATACCTGAATTTTACGCGAAAGAATTGGCTATTTATGATGGGAATAGTATGAAAAGTTACTTTTTTAAACCAGTTAAACCATTCGACACCTTAAGTAAGGCTTGCAAGAAACAAGTCAAATATCTATTTGGAAATCATCATGGTATCCTTTATAATTATGGTGATACCGATTACAAGGAACTACATAATATCATATCCAACAATCTGATAGACGCAGACATTATTTACGTTAAAGGACGTGTTAAAGAGGAATTTTTAGTTAAAACATTTTCGGAATTAAACTGCAGGACGCCATATATTATAAACTTAGAAGACAGCATTGGTGTACCAAAATTAGAAAAGGGAGAGAGAGTTGATGGTTGTAAATATCACATTTTAGATATTCATGTTTGTAGTATTAGAAATGCCAAAGTGTTGTGTCGATATATTTATAGTCTTTTACCTTAATAAATATTAAAATTTTTCAACAAGCCAACTTTATTTATTCCCCACGTAGCTCAAACGGTTTTGTTTACTTTTCGACGAATGGAACTGTGACAACGCAACATGTTCACTATTGGAGTGATGTTAATCCTATGTTCAGAATCCTAACCCGATGTCAATATTTAAAAAAAGTGAATGTTTGGTACGCTGAAGAAACGTGTAAAGCTTTACGAAGACCGAAAATCTTTGGTTAAGTTACTGGGATACCCTACATCTTATAATATTTTTGAATTTTGCATAAAGTAGTCATTATTTTTTAATGAGCGTATTATAAGTCTAAACCTAATAATTTCCGAGATATCAATTTTTGAAAACCACTAACATTTGTATATAAACGCTAATGGTACAAATAAGATTCAGATAAATAACTTCTTACCTGCCTGATAACACCGACATTTAGTTAATTATACAACATTTTTAAAATAATTATTGTTCTTTGATCAAACCAATATTCCACTATCACTTTGTAAACCGACAAAAATAGGCAAATTTTTCAATTTCGTATCGGGATTTTTGATGAAAATAGCCCAACATTTTCGAGTAAACCTACCTAGAAATATAGAAGATATTTATTGCAAAATTAGTAGTTTACATGCTTGGTAAAGTGAATTAATCTACCACTGTAATCGTTTCATTTTTAGCTAAATAGAGGTATTCTTTTTTAATCGTGAAAAAATAGACGAAATCTCTAATTTTATTTCATACCTAACGAATTCAACAATCAATAATATGATCTCATTTTCGACTAAGATCAGCTGTTACTTTAGACAGAATATTCCTAATAACATAATATATTTAGTTATACAGCTTTTTAAAATAATTATTGTTCTGTAACCGTAAATTATTTAATTATTTTCGTGTGATAAAGAGCTACTTTAAATTTTGTTTCTTAATCTTGTTCTATTGCGTATTAATCGTGTTAGCATCACAAATTACGGTCTGTGAAGCTGGTTTATAGGATCATTTAGTTCGATGGGGGACATATTTTATGATATCCCATATTTCGTCAATTATTTGGCAGGTAGGTTTGATGCTTCAATACGGAACTCCTCAAGATGACATCAAATATTTCTAAACAAGAAGCGTTCAAGTCTATGGAATCCCATGTAAAAATAGCTGGTATGTCTGTTGCCTTCCGTAGACATTAATGACATCTCGCATGTATGCTGAAGTGTATCGTTAATAGAAATCTTGAATATTCTAGTACCTACCTATATCTTGCGTCATTATGTCAATGCTTACATTGATGTCGCCAGGTATCTTAAAATGATAGGTACATAATGTGCAAGCATTTGTGTAGAAAGCTATGTTTTTTACAAAATTTTCTCTAGGCAACCAAATTGTAATAGGGTTTTCGTAGTTCCAGTATATGTCTGGCTGCTTTAGCCTAAATAAATTGAAGTGTATTTGTAAGCAAATTAATCCTTAAAATTTATTATATCGTCTGATATAGACACTGTTTCAACTACGCGTTTTGGTAAAAAATAATTGGAAAGTAAAATTACTAAAGCACTAACAATAAATGGGGCGTGGATAAACTGGTAGATCTAAGCTCCAAAAATATACGCCTCTTATGATAAATGTTAAAAAATTGTACCGTTGCCAACGTCAAATTAAAAATCAGGATTTGGCAAACAGGACTCAACCCTCTCATTAATGTTTGATCTTCGGTATACCGAGTTTTATAAGTATTTTTAACACTCATCTGGAAATAAATGGATGCAAAAACCTCCTTTTTCCATTTTTTCAAGCCATTAAACAACAAAATTGTCATTTTTTGAAGAAACCTTGCATACATAGGTATTAGCGAGCGAATTTCGACTATTGTGGATATTTAATATTAGAAAATCAATATAGAGGTAAATCGAAAAGTGTATTTTTACGACGGCTTAAGAGGTAGTTTATGGTGATGTACATATTAGAGTTCATTTTAAAATGAACGATAATCTCCTAAACACAGACTTTTGACAATAGAACGAAATAAAAATATAGTTTGATGTGATAAGGCTATGCAGCTGCTCTTTATGGAATTTCATGTGAGCCTAGACTTTATGGATTTTTGTTATTTTTTTTTTATCAGTAAAGTCATCCTATAGATATTGTTTGTTAATCCATTAAAATAGACAAAATCTTTGAATTTGTATATGATTATCCGCTGAAATACCCTTAATCTGCAGGCTACCTAACTCTACGGAGATATTTATTGCAAAGGGCGGCTTTTTCAGTTTTGAAAGTATTCAACATTTGCGAAATTCATCTAAATATATACTACGCTATACTTTAATCAAACTCACAATAGAGGGAAAGCGACAGACGAGTTTTAAACTAATGTGGTTTAAAGGATATTTTGTGTTGTAAATATTAGAGTTCATTTTAAAAGAAACTATAATCTCGTGACCGACAAAAAAAAAAGTATCCATTTTGATACATCATTTCCCCTATTTTAACGTTAAAATAGTAAATTATGTTATAAGCTCGAAAAATGTAGTATTTCAGACGTAATGTGGTCGCTAACCTAAATAGCCCGAAAAACATTTTTCGTCCATATGTCATAAGTTATTTTTTATTCGATCTTGTTTTTAATGCGATTGAGAGTTGTAAAATAATGTAGAAATGAAGTGAACCTATACATTTCATCTTGCACGCTAATTTTTTGGTCTTAATGTTTGTTAGTTAACGATGAAATCTGTAATAGCGTCCGAAAAAAAAAAATTTTTTTTGACTAACATAAAAAGTGTTGTCTAGCTAGCAGGGCAATAATCAATACTTTATTGAGAAGGTTAGCTCTTCGTCTAAATATCTAATCTATAAATCGTCATTTTTTCCAACACAATCGGTTAAAAAGCATACAATTGTATGTGAACGTTTGTACAAAAACCATCGTGTTAAATCAGTTCTTATACCTGACTGACAACGCCGATCTTTAGCTTTTTTTTTTACTTTGTAAAATAAAAAGATTAGTTCTTACTATCAAAGAAATTAAATATGCAAGAGAAATAGGTCGAAAAGATTAATAATAATTTATTTATTCCTAAGTTATAAATCTTAACTACATCACTTTCTAAACCAAGAAAATAGATAATCTTCCTGCATTATTCCGTACTTAGATTTATTTTTCATGAAAATAGTCGAATCTATGATTTTCGTTCAAATCCATAAGGAACGCTTGTTTTGTATAGATGATTTATGATCTTATTTTCAACTAAAATACTAGTATAAAAAAGTATTTCTTCCGATAAACGTGGAAGGAATAGACATTTAAACAGTTAGCCATAACATACGCATACTGACTTGCATTATTTTCATGGATTGAATGGCTACATCTTTGTGTGTGAAGTGAATTTCTTTTTAAAAAATTACAATGCGCTCAATTATGAATTTTCTAACATAACTTTTATGGATAGTGGAGTCGGATATTGGAAGAAAATATTATCATAACGACAACTCGATTATTGATATAATTATTATGGTTTCACAGAAGTTTCTACAGAGTCAGCCATGCTGTAGCAGAGACTGTTGTAGGTCGTATTTTTTAAAAAAACCTAACAATACCTTTACTTTATATTGATAGACATATTCTATTAGAACATTTTTCTAAAATTTAGAGCCTTTGGAAATGTGATAATGCTATGAGCATCAAATATATTCAAAATATCAAAAATCCTTTGGTAGTTAGTTATTGCGGTATATTTTAATAGAGGCATAATTTATACTGTACTCCTAAATTTACGGCATATCACTTTGTTTATGTTATTATATTCACAGAGACTATTAATCTAACCAACTTTTATTTACGAAAAATTAAAAACTGAAATACTCTATTTTATTGCCGATTGTTCGCAAAGACACTTGGAGTTGTTTTTTTCTTTTATTTTTTCTTTTCTGTTTTCTTTTTCGGTTCTTAAGAAATGCTAAAGAATCTGTACAAAACAAGTCACGAATTAACTAAATAGCCACCATTTCACTAAATACTTAACACTCAGTATACAATTTTCAGAAATGTCATGATTAAGAACGGTTCTAGTCATTTTATACAAGATTTCACATGATTTAACAAATTTAAAACATTTTTTTTAATTTTTACTAAATTCTAAACACTCAGTATACACTTTTAAGAAAATAGGACGATTTGCGACTGTTTTAGTCATTTTTTACAAAGTTTCACAGGGCTTAATAACGTTAAAACATTTTTTTTTAATTTTTTACTAAATTCTAAACACTCAGTATACAATTTTCAGAAATGCCATGATTAAGAACGGTTCTGGTCATTTTATACAAGATTTCACATGATTTAACAAATTTAAAACATTTTTTTTAATTTTTACTAAATTCTAAACACTCAGTATACACTTTTAAGAAAATAGGACGATTTGCGACTGTTTTAGTCATTTTTTACAAAGTTTCACAGGGCTTAATAACGTTAAAACATTTTTTTTAATTTTTTACTAAATTCTAAACACTCAGTATACAATTTTCAGAAATGCCATGATTAAGAACGGTTCTAGTCATTTTATACAAGATTTCGCATGATTTAACAAATTTAAAACATTTTTTTTAATTTTTACTAAATTCTAAACACTCAGTATACACTTTTAAGAAAATAGGACGATTTGCGACTGTTTTAGTCATTTTTTACAAAGTTTCACAGGGCTTAATAACGTTAAAACATTTTTTTTAATTTTTTACTAAATTCTAAACACTCAGTATACAATTTTCAGAAATGACATGATTAAGAACGGTTCTAGTCATTTTATACAAGATTTCACATGATTTAACAAATTTAAAACATTTTTTTAATTTTTACTAAATTCTAAACACTCAGTATATCATTTTCAGAAAATAATACAATTCTGTACAGTTTTACAAATTTTCACAGGTCTTAATAACATTAAAACATTTTTTTAATTTTTTACTAAATTCTAATCACTCAGTATACAATTTTCAGAAATGACACGATTTAGAACAGTTTTTACAGATATTTACAAAGTCTTAATAACATTATATTAATAATTATCTAACATAATGTATACAATTTCAAGAAATAGTAGATTTTTAATCCATGTACAAAATTCAAGAATCTAAAATACAATTAAATGTAGGCTTTTTTAATTGGCATCTCAGGCAAATTATTTCCCCCAAAATTATCTAAAAAAGATATACCAAAAACATTCTAAAGCGGTTTTTTACCTCTATAAGTATGCAGGCCGATCCGACCCTTGTCGGTTTTATTACCCGCATAAATTAACACAGTAGAGGAATATGGACAGAGTTCTGGGGCAGCGGCGTTTCACTAAAGCTTTGGTTTCCTACAAAGCGGTACCGCAAAAGAGTGGCCGTAATTTGACGGCGAGCTTTGCCGCGACAAAGCGTGTATGTACTTGCAAATCGGAGTGTGTTCCTCCAGAGCGTTCGGCGCAAAAAATACGGCACCGTATTTTCTGAAGCGGACGCTCTGTACGTTGGGATAGTGCAAGCACGATTTTTGACGGTGCGCCAGTGTAGTGATTGTATGTTTTAATTATAATATTTGGAAATTAATTGGTCTAGCGAACAAGATAAAATTTTAATCGAGTTTTTTTTACTATATCGCTTTAACAGCGGCGTTTGCACTAAGGTTAAATCATAAAAGGTCGGGTTTTATCTCGGGTCAGTTCATAAATATTCAGGTTCAAGTTAGGGTTAGATGAGAAGCCGCCTCATGAAAGCATCCGGGTTAGGTCGTAAAAAGTCGGGTTTTATCTCAGGTCAGATCATAAATATTCAGGTTCAAATTAGGGTTAGATGAGAAGCCGCCTCACGAAAGCATCCGGGTTAGGTCGTAAAAAGTCGGGTTTTATCTCGGGTCAGTTCATAAATATTAAGGATCAAGTTAGGGTTAGATGAGAAGCCGCCTCATGAAAGCATCCGGGTTAGGTCGTAAAAAGTCGGGTTTAATTTCGGGTTATTTTGTAAACAGCACCACCGAACCACCCGGGTTAGATCATAAAACGCACCACCGAACCACTTGGGTTAGATCGTAAAACGCACCACCGAACCACCTGGGTTAGTTGCACCACCAGCACCACCAGCACCACCTGGCCCAGAACTCTTAGTTTTCCTCTACTTAGATTATTATATATCTTTGAAAATTTCTTAAAAAGAGGGATAATATAAAGAAATAATATATAGGGTGTCCGATTTAAAAAAACACAAGTTTGAGTCATAACTCAAAAACAAAACTATTTACAAAAAAAATTTACCACGCCACTAAATTCTACATAAAGAACTCTATAATAGCCCATTTTTACCATATTAATAAGTTATCGAATAATTGAGATACAGGGGAGCGCCAAACATGACAAATTTTCAAAATCGCCCTGTATATTAGAATTTGAGAGGGCTATACAAGTTTCGTTTACGGCAATGAAAGTTTCAAAAAATAATAGAACGATAAGCTGCAAGCCCCATCTTTCTATCTTTAATAATAAGGGAGCTGGTATATGAAAGCACACGAAAACTAGACACCCAAATTTAAGCCCAAATTTAATTAAACTTGGCTTTCTTGAATAAAATTTAGTGCACAAATTGGCAACGTTGATAATATTTTCGAAATTATCCAAATCTATTTTAACTTTTTATCATAAACGTCAAACTTGAATTTTCAGGTTCTTTGTTTCTAAAACTTGACTTAAACTCCGAAGATCTTTGTGATAAGCTTAGTTTACTACTAAGCCATAATTGTACAACAGTATGAGCTAGCTTAAGGCTACCTTTTCTTTAAGCCCAATTTAAACCTTGCTTGTACAACCGAGCATAAGTGTTCTAATTTTGTTTATTAAAATATTCGTAAATTCGTAATAATTTGTCACCAGTCAAATAAAATCTGAAGGGGGAATAAGGTCAAAAATGTTTTAAAATATGTCCCCCAACCTCCCCATTGGCGTAAAATTGAAATAAAATATTTCCAGCCGTTTTTCGGATCTTGCATTGTACTTTAAAATCTTTACCCTGTATAAATATGAAAGCACTTGCTAATTATTACGTGACAGTAGGTACCTACTTGTACCTACCTAGCGTTTTTCGAAGAGCCAAATGCACTGCCCATTAGTAAGAAGACACCCTGTATATGTTCAGGGACAGACTGAATCAACAGGTAAAATGTTTTTCGCCGCTTTGAAATCATCACAGCATACCGACTCATTCATTTTATTTGCAAATAGATTTTCTACATAGCTGGCCTGGTCTACGTGACTTTAAGAATGTAACCCATTGTTAGACCATTAAATTGCTGATTTCATTGACGCCCGCAGAAAATTAATATAACAAATTAAACATAATATACAGGGTGTTTCTTAATGACGTGCTAATATTTCAGGGTGTGATTTCTCAGGTCATTTTATGAAGAAAAGTTTATATGAATATTATACCTATGTCCACAACGGCTTAAATTGTTCCCTACAGGGTGTTGAATTTATTTATTTTTTTAAGCGTTATTTTGTGATGCCTCCGAATGTCGGCACTTTAGATATTATTTGCGTTTTTTTCATTGATTAAAAATTGAAACTCATTATGGTTCGATTAGGTAGAATAGCTCTGCTAGACCTGCCCACTACTTTTACAATTCGCATAAACTGCATGTAAATGGTCGCGAACAATTATTACACTGAAATCAGCGTGAAAAATTAGGTGTTAGTCATTGTGTCTCCAAGAACAGTTTACAAAAGCCAGTGGAGATAAAACAGGGCAATTTTAAAGGTAAGTTAAACAAATTCTATACCACATAATATGTCTACCGGAGTACATATAAACGGATTATTCCTTTGCCATCATATACTATGATGTATCAAGAGCGTACGTATCAGTAGTCGGCCGGGTCTAAAATGAACGATAAAGTCCCTAGGGGATATTAAAGTTGAAGTAATAAATTAATGCTAGTAGGTACTCGGCCAGAGAATTTTTGGCTATAAAAGCACTTCAATATAACACAAAAATGTTTTCTTTACATTATAGACGATGCCACGCAGGCCAAAAAGAAAGTTCCATTAATATTCTTAAGAGTCATTAGGAAAAGTTTTAGATTCTATGAGAAATGGAGCTATAATTCCAATACCAATACCAATACCACGTGCAACTCTGCAGGACCGGCTCGCAGGTCGTGTCGCAAGCAATAAGCCTCGACGAATAGGCACCAGATCCATATTATATAAGGACATAAGTAGTCATCATGTCATCAATAACCTAACATGCAATGGCGATGCCGATGGCAACGTCCATCTCTCTAACCGATGCTTTTAAAGAATATCTTAAATACCCTAAGTCAATTTCAAAAACAAAACGTCCGAAAGCTGGACCCTTCCACAAGTGCCATTTCGTCCAATGTTTGGAGAACATATTACATGAAGAAGGATAGAGTAACAAATGAGAAGAAAGAATCAAAGAAAGGAAAAGGGACGAGTTAGAATGAAAAAAAAGCGAAATGGTTAATAATACTACTAAAAAAAAAAGAAAGACCCAACGAAAGAAGCGAGATTTTAGAAGAATGCTTTGAAACAAATATTGTGCTAAATGTGAAGATAAACTGGATAGCGATGCAGAAAATGATGAGAATGTGGGATGTGACTGGTGTCACAGGTGGCTTCACTAAGAAACTTGCAAGAGGTGCAAGGTCTAGTGATTATAACTGCGATTTTTGCGAATACTTTTTTAACTTTACCTACTTATACTTTTAAAAAAATGTGTTTGCACAGTTTTTGTATTTTTAGTGGGTACATTTAGGTGTTTTTTTTTTATATGTGTAGAAATATAATTTTGTGTTTTTTTATAATATGTTCTCCCCTTTTTACTGACAAAATAAAAAATGCTACACGGGCCTGTGCTAAATAACCATTAATATATGACGGCCGACTTCTGGTATAGGCATGGCCGACTACTAAACAATAAGTGACCGACTTCTGAAAAAGCTGATATTTTAATTAAAATAAAATAGTACTTTCTGAAGTATTTCTTTTTCAATCGCTTATTTAATGTTTATACTTGAGAAGGACACATATATTATAATTTTAAGTATTAAATAAACAGATTTATTTAAAAAACAAAAAAAGAATATGAAATAAAACAATGCAGTCCTCCTCCACAGTTTAATTGTTAACATAAAAGTTATTAGGTTCCCGACATGTTTCGAGCACTTAAGTACTCATCTTCAGGGGATACCAACATCGAGTTTAACTTCGAAATAATAAGTTGTCTCAAATAAATGAGTACAACAGAAAGGCTGGAGACTTGGTGCATTAAATGGTTAAATAAATGGAATGAGAAGTAAAGTCAAGATTAAGTTTTGTAATTTAGATAAGTGTAACATATTTAAGTATAATAATAGAAGATTATGACATCTGAAGGTAATTAAAGAAAAGTTTGTTTAAAAAATTAAGAATCATGAGCTTCTATGGTTAAGTTTAGAGGAGTTACACATATGTTAAGATAATAAAGAAAGAATGTGAACTCTGGAGAAGAGAAGTTTTCTTTTAATTTTTCAAATCATAGGTTTTATTTTAAAAGAAAATTTTTTTTTTATAAGAATTTTGTAAAAACTAATGAAATATTTTTAAATGAGAGGGGTTTGTCTTAATTTAGCTTATGTGATAATACGGGGCTTTGCCCCATATTTTAGAAGAATGATAAAACATGATCCTTTTAGAAAGGGTTTTTAAAAATATGAAAAAAATTTTTAAAAATTTCAAAAATTTTTAAAAGTTCAAAAAGAAGATTCAATACAACCTTTGTGCGAACACAACCGCGGTACTTCCGCAAAACGTGGGAAAAAAGAATAATAAAAAAAGGCCCACTATACTGGCGCAATCACCCTATTTGATTCATTAATATTTATTATTTAAAGTTAGGGTTTGCAAACATGCTGCCAGACCATGGACGCCGGGACCGTAAATAAATTATTTTGTTAAAAATAAGAGATAATTTACATATTTAAGGTTCGTGAACACGGTTCCTTAGGGTAGGAGATAATGAAAGAATAAAAAAATATTACATATTATATGCTCATCATAAACATCAAATCTAGGATACATTCGGCGTAGGGTTTTTTTTTAAATTTATGATTGCACTATTAACGTTGGCACTGTGATCGTTTTCAATTCCAACAAAATAAATAAGTCGCAGTTGGATACTAAACACCATACACTAACGGCAAAGCTAAAAATAGTACATTAAATGGCATCCACTCAGGTTGCCCAGTGGTCTATTTACGCTCGCTACCTAGCGACGGCCTCGAGGCAACATCTTCTGAAGCTCCTGATTAACCACTACTATTTTTACGTCACACATTCGCGCATCGGCACACGTGACTGTACCAATTTGAACTTGGTCGAATTCTACACTTTACGGAAACCTACATGAAACTAAGACAAATAAAAATTATAATATTTAAAAGTAAGCCGCACCTAGTCGGCTCGACATCAAACGTTTCCGGGAAGGACTGAACGTTCGGCGAGTCCCTAAGTAGAGGAATTTTATTTTTTGCTTGCTTGTGACTGTCTGGAATATAGCTAGTAAAATAATAAAATTAATAATTTCTTTTGTGGATTTTTATTTATTTCCATTAAGTTTCATACGGTGCAGATTTTGTAAACATGTTTGATTTTTTATACGTCAACACGCACATCTTGTTCAGGAGTAAACATATTTTAATTAAGCCAACCCAACATTGTATTTCAGGATCTCAGTTGCCGATTTGTCGGCGCCTATGGTCGGACAGTAAGATTTGCGAACTATATTTATTTTCATATGTAGAATATCCCCTTGAAATATACGAAAGGAATTTCCGGACACCCTGTGTAACACTTGTTTTGTAAATAAAGCAAATTACTCTAATTTGATTTACATGATTTATTTAAAAATCCCATACCCGCCTACCTTTTCTTATTTTATTAAACCAAAAAAAAAAATTGGTTATATCTAGAGCTAGGTCCATTGTTTTCTTTAAAAAAAAAACCGCGGTTTTATTGATAAAAATAAAGGAATCATTCAGATTTTACAATTGGATAAATATTTTATCATCAGTTTTCTTTGAACCCTAAACATCTACTGTCAGAATTTTGGCAGGCTAGTTCAGCCGCAAGGCAATTTCATGTTACTTAGAAACCGTAAAAGTATTTTGAATTTATGAATACTTCACCTAAAATTTTCGATCATATTTTCGTCACCCCAAAATTGGTTTGTTCAATGTCCACTTTTGGGGATATTGAGTTATATACACCAAAATCTATGTTCTATATCCTTTCGTTTTGTTCAATATCCATGCAGTTCGTGAGATACATTAAAAGTCTAAATGTTGATATTGTCCAATATCCAATTTAAAAAAGTCTAATATTATATGTTATATACAACAAAATTCGAAAAAAAATTAAGAAAAGAGGTGAAAGTAAATGTATATTAATGTAATTTAATAACAAGTTTGTTATTTTTGTGAAATTAAGTAAATATCAACATTTCTGTTTCATCGCCCTTTTCTGACAAAACACAAAAGTGGACATTGAACAAACCAATTTTGGGGTGACGTTTTGTCAAACTACAAATTAACACGAAACTGTTACGCCACTGAATAATTTTATCAATATGGCCATGCTTTGCAGCGTTGCGCTTTTTGTCTCATCACAGTTTGAGTCCAGCTTCTAAGTAGAAGCTTCTAAGTAGAAGTCCCTCACCCCCCCTTTCCTGTTTGTTGTTGGAGACAGACGATAGACCTTTTTATGAATGACTGGCTACGTCCATCTTGTGTTAAGTCGATGGTTATTATCCATTCTTGCAACCAGTGGCGGGGCAATACTAAATGTGGACGTAGGCGACAACAGCTTTGCGAGGCCCCCTATATTTATTCCTTAGAAAAAAACTCAAAAAAATAGTAATGACTTTAAATGCTTAAAATAATTCAAAAGGCTGTATGTCGCTGTTTTCGCCATTCCGGAGAACTGTCCCTAGATCACTACAATGCTTGTAAAGGTCGTCTTTTGATAAATATTTCAAATAATAGTTAATGTCATAAATAAAACCAAATTGTTCAAAATAATCATTAAGCGATTTGAATCGATATTCAGTATAGACTATGATAGCATCTTTCATTGTATTAAAAAAGTTAGCTCTATATTGTATTTCAACGGATTGTGTAGGTTCATCAGTATATTCATAGTCGAACATTGCGATGAGATTTCATAAACACTTTTTTCTACAAATGATCGAGCTTTTGCAATGCTTTTATCAAATCCTTCGTTACGATATTCTTGAATCCAGTTGCAAAAAAAAACCGCAAAGAATCAATAACGACCTTTAGGTTAACTTAAACCGATCGCCAGATTTTACTTATATTGTTCACGCGTAGTAAAATCACTTACTATACGTGAATTACAACAATAAATTCAAAAGTGAGCATTTCTTTCAGAACAGCCTCACAGTTACTTAGAGTTTCTGCATCTTGGGTATGATTATTTAGGTCATTCGATGACATCATCAAATTGTAAAAATATCGCTCGTACTGCTCCGATTCTACTCTTCCATCTTATTTCAGACAAAGCCTTGCTGGGTGTTGAAAACAGCAAATAAATTTTCTTAATAAAGTCAAAAAATGTTTTCGCTATTGTGGAAGAATTAGCTGCATCTATTAAAAGCAAATTCCAACTGGAAAAAACCAAAGGGCCAGAAGAATGCTCTTGGATTAATATTAAGGATTCTTGTTTTAACACCTTTGTTTATGCCGATCATGGTGGCGCCATTATCATATCCCTGTTCTCTACAGTTTTGGATATATAAACCATTATTTCCCAGTTCTTGTAATATTGAATTCCTCTTTTGCTCCGGTTGAGGTATTGCAAAATCTTAAAATGATGGACATTTGTTCGATACGGCTTACATCCTCAGGGATTCAATGGAACATAAAAGCGTAGTGATTTGCTTATTTCACTCTTTGTATTACTTCCTGAATAATGTCAGGTCATATTTAGATAACGATTTAAATAAATCTATAAAATTACCTCAGTTTGCGTTGTTATTTAACTTAAGGGATTATCGATGGCCTCTAAGTGCCAGATTGTGTGAGGTTGAGAAATTTATTATGTCAATCAATCTTTCAAATAAGTTGTACCAATACTTTTGCGATTCTCTAATTAATTTCATATTTTCCCGATTCAATATTTTTCCCTGTGTTATTCCCTTGTGAAATGCGAGTTCTAACATGTTGTAGATTTTTCTATTCGATTTTTGTTTTCGAAATGTATGCAGTAATATATTTATCGCTGTTAGAATTGCAATTTTATGCATGATTTTCTCCACATTTAAGTCCTTACCTAATAAAAAATCTGCAAAATGTTTAAACTCGCAAGTAGGATTGCCCTTCAATATCCTTGAAATCGAAGTCATGACGCTGTGAATCTGATACTGGAAATACCCAGTTTCCCGATCTAATCTTTTAAACGACTCTTTTAAATCAACCGATTGCTCTTGTTTTTCGGAGTCACAAATGTTATATACATAAAAACTTATTCCCAAAAACATCTTTATTCTCAAAGAGGTCGCTTAATGAAAAAGATTCGAAATCAGATTTAAATTCGATAGTTTTCTTTTAACTCTTATATTATTTTGATTCATTCAAAATATTAGACCTTTATAACAAACAAAATACTTATTTGCAGGTAATATACCTATTATATTTTAGTTGTTTGCTTAAAAATCAATAGGTCTTCACTCTTCATCGACTAACTTTTTTCGGCTTGCTATTGCGAGGCCCCTATGGGCGCGAGGCCGTCGGCAGTCGTCCACATCGCCTACGCCTAGCGCCGCCACTGCTTGCAAACAAAACAATTAGAAATCAGATGTGGTATGTGCACCGTTCGGATTTTAGTAATTTTGGTAATCGATGGTAGGTCGAGGTGGGCCTATTTTATGGCCACCGGGGTTGCCCGACATGACTCCATTGGATTTGTTTCTATGAGGAAATTTAAAGAGGCTTGTATATTCGATGCCAGTTCACACCAAAAGCAGTGAGGACCTGATAGGAAGAATAACACACCACATCAACGAAATTCGAGACAATCCTGGAATGTTGTTTCAAGCACAACGAGGAAACATCCGTCAGCTAAGTAAATGTATAGAGGTACAGGGCGCCCATTTCGAAAATCTACTGAAGTAAACAAGAAGAAGCAAATCTTTTACATTTTAAACATTCTTGCGTTTAAGTGATTTCCGAAATGTCAACCCTTTTAATGGTTCCTTTATGCGACATTGTTCTTATGTTGTTATTCGATCAGTTACTGTGTTTAAGGGCTACGACTCTCGGTAGGTTTGCTTGGACGGTCGCGGCGAGCGGCGAAGATACTCATCGGGGAGTAGGCGGTGACATATTCTTCCAGGGCCGATTTTCTCACTGTTTGTATTTAGCTTGATGCATTGTGACACTTGTAGAATATTAAAAAGTATCTTTAAGTACAAGCTGGCTATTATAAGTGGCAATGGAGAGATGTGAACATACTTTTATCGTTTTTACTAAAAATCAGCTGTTTTATAAAATTTATATATTCTTCTCACAGAAAATAGAACCAAAAACTGCAACATGTAGGAATTGACAAACACTATGATACTCCTAATTTTGGAAACAAAACTAAACTTTTAAATTATTTAACACGTTTTTAAGCTGCAAACACGACTAACTACCGAAATTAAACAGGAAAGAAAAATCCAAAATTCTTCACAAATATTTAATAATTCGCTCTACGCGTTTCGGTTTCTTAAACCATTTTCAAGAGCTATATAATATAAACAAAAACTTTACATTAAGGACACAAACAAGCTCACAATGGCGAGCACAGGACTATGATTCAATTAAAACTACCGAAAGTTACATTTAAGTTTCAGCATAAAATAATTAATAAACGCTCCGAAATCCCCGAGTCCGTCCCCACATAGTTGGCTTCGCCTTCCAGCCTAAAACGTGCGATTACGGTAAGTTTTGCCTCGAGATGCGCAAGAGGTCGGTAGCCAACGGCCGTCTTTTAAAAACGGAGGGAAAATGATTTAGACAGATTTAAAACTAAAAAAACAAAAATTGCTTAGTCGGTAGTAAAGAAAATGGTAATAGCCATGCCTCTGCGAAACGTTTTTTAAATTTTTTTGATAGATTATGAAAAAAAACCGAGTACGTCGGCCCTACGTCGTCTAAAGAAAAAGTGACAAGGCATCGGCGTACATTTATATTTACCTATATACCATCCCAAATTTGAAACCCATTGGACTATAAATTAACTGACAATTCATTTTCTGCTATGTACCGTCCACAACCGTAGCCCTTCAATAACTTATGTTAATAAACTTGATTATCAAATAAATTCCGAAAGTCAGTGCTTAAGCGTGTTATACAAGAAAATTATTTTCTTCGAAAACGGCTAATTTTATCGAAACGAATGTAGAGTAACTTTTTAAAAAGGAATAACCAGAGTATCTGTCAAACTTTTAGCCCAACGAGTGTTTTGACAAGTCCGTTCCTGACTTCCCTGACGATGTCAAACATCTATACTGTAGTATGGTTTTATGAGTCTTTATGGCCTACATAAAATTTTAAATTTCTTTAAATTATATACCGGGTGTTTCAGGAGGTACGCTCACCCCTATAACTTTTTTACTGTTTACGTTACAGAAATAAAATTTTGTGGGTTTATATGTGATACTATTTTGCATTTTCTAACATGGCGGATGCCATTTTCTCACTTCCGGTTTACCCGGAAATGACCTCAACCTTAGATTTTTAAATGGAACACCCTGTATATTTTTGGCTTTATCGATTCAGAACACCATTCCAAATTCAACGACACCCCATACGTCACTTTTTGACATTTTAAATCATTTTAAATTTTATTTTTATTTTTTCATCTAGATTGCTATGAACTCTCTAAAATTGTTTACTTCTAAACCAAAATCTTGATAAAAATACAATTTTTAAGTTTTATTGTATTTTAAATTTTTTACAAACTTTTTAACTTTTTAAAAAGTCTTTTTCCAAAAGAACTCGATTTTTTCAAATGGAAACATATTGGCTCACTCGGGCAAAAAGATGGAGCATTTTTTTCCCAACAGTTTGATATCACACACACAAATGTCAAAGTAAAAGAGAAGAGATAATTTATTAAAAATAGCCATTAATGACAAAAAATACAAGAAGCGCAAATGGCTTTTCATTTATCTAGGTACCCATGACGCCATAATGCTCATAAACAAATGAACATAATTATTACAAATTTAATATATTCATTGAAACAATAAGAACGGTTTAGTTAGTCCAGTTGTTCAAAATGCCTTCCTTGTGCTTCCTGACAGGCGCGAACATTTTGAATTGTTTTCCTTACCACATTTTGTAAATTTTCCCGTGTAATTTTGTTAATGGCAGCTCTTACGCGATTTTCCAATTCTTCTCTGGTGGCAGGTGGAGTGTTGTATACCTCATTTTTGATTGTACCCCACGCAAAAAAATCCAACGGGGTAATATCTGGCGACCTGATAAATAATAATCATTAGTTATTTAAGTCACTATTAATGTATTTCTTACATACCTAGGAGGCCATCTAACAGGGCCAGTAGTACCAATCCAATTTTCTCCAAATCTGTCGTTAAGATGCTCTTGGACTGCACGAGCATTATGTGCCGGCGCACCATCTTGCTGAAAGATAATATTTATCCTGTCTTGTAGTGGCAGCTCATCTAAAAACTGCTCAATTTCATTCCTGAGGAATTGAAGATATCTTTCACCAGTTAAGTGCCCATCAAAAAAAATTGGGCCTATTATTCTACCTCCAATAATGCCAAGCCAACAATTAAATCCAAACCTCGCTTGAAAATTACCTTCCTGCATTAGGTGTAGATTATCTTGAGCCCAATACCTTTTATTATTTCTATTAAACATTCCCAGGTTAGTAAATCTACTTTCGTCCGAATATAAAATATTACATGGAAATGTCGGATCTACATTATTTTTGTCCAAAAACCAATTGCAATACTCCAGTCTTCTGGCAAAATCATCTTCGTAAAGATGCTGGTGGATTTGATATTTAAATGAGTGATACGTATATTTATGTAAAATTCTCCAGGCCGAAGAGACAGTTATCGCGCATTCTAAAGCAATTTCTCTAAGCGATGCTGTTTTGTATGCCTCAACATATGCCAACACATCAATTTCCTTGTCTTGGTTAATAATAATTTATTCTTCTTCGGGTTCGGGCTCATTCCTCAGCTTCTGAACGAGTCTAGGAAAGTAATGTCTCGAGGGGTGTCGTCTCTCGGGAAACCTGTCAGCATACACCCTAGCCGCTTGAGTAGTGTTTTGCAAACATTCGCCATAAATTAGTACCATATCGATTTTTTCGTTTCTGTTATAAGTTTCCATTTTAATATTTTATTTAGAAATTACTAATACCTGACCGAATTAGAATTATTATTACTGACAGAAAAATCAAACGATAAAATAGCAAGCTACTGTTATGTCAAACTAATTTTAATGATGGTGGAATTTAAATTTGTTATTATGTTCATTTGTTTATGAGCATTATGGCGTCATGGGTACCTAGATAAATGAAAAGCCGTTTGCGCTTCTTGTATTTTTTGTCATTAATGGCTATTTTTAATAAATTATCTCTTCTCTTTTACTTTGACATTTGTGTGTGTGATATCAAACTGTTGGGAAAAAAATGCTCCATCTTTTTGCCCGAGTGAGCCAATATGTTTCCATTTGAAAAAATCGAGTTCTTGTGGAAAAAGACTTTTTAAAAAGTTAAAAAGTTTGTAAAAAATTTAAAATACAATAAAACTTAAAAATTGTATTTTTATCAAGATTTTGGTTTAGAAGTAAACAATTTTAGAGAGTTCATAGCAATCTAGATGAAAAAATAAAAATAAAATTTAAAATGATTTAAAATGTCAAAAAGTGACGTATGGGGTGTCGTTGAATTTGGAATGGTGTTCTGAATCGATAAAGCCAAAAATATACAGGGTGTTCCATTTAAAAATCTAAGGTTGAGGTCATTTCCGGGTAAACCGGAAGTGAGAAAATGGCATCCGCCATGTTAGAAAATGCAAAATAGTATCACATATAAACCCACAAAATTTTATTTCTGTAACGTAAACAGTAAAAAAGTTATAGGGGTGAGCGTACCTCCTGAAACACCGGGTATACTCATTTCCAAGAAAAGTGACACACCTAATTTTTGTTGCAACTTTTTACCTTTGTCATTTCTGAACAAATGGACCGATCTTTATTTTCTTTCCAGTTGTTGGTAGGTAATTCCATTACCTTTAAGAAAAAAATTAACTGTTAAACATTTTTTCAAAGCCCTCTGGATGATTGTGGAAAAACTCAAGCCATGTTATTTTCTTAATTTTTGACTCACCCTGTGCGTTAATCAAGTAAATGTATAGAAAGCGCTTACACTCTATATGAAAGTCGCTTCTTTTACGAGTATTTTGATTTTTTTGTTCATTAATTTATCTCTAAAATTGTCCGAATTACACCTTTTTTGCTTAAACCTTGCATATTACCAACTTTATAAATTTATCGAGAAACAGTTTTTAACAGATACGAATTTTAAAAACATTTTTATTAAACACAAAATTATAAACTAGGATAACTGCTTAATACCGTGTATTGCCTCCCCTAGCAACTCAGAAATTCGGTTTCTTATCGTTTCCATTGGTATACGATTCCATTTTTCCATTAATGCATATGCTAATTCTGCGAGATTTTCAGCAGGCCTCTGGCGAGAACGTACATTTCTCCCTAGTTCGTCCCACAAATGTTATATAGGATTCATATCGTGGCTTCTGGCAGGCCACTGTAATGTGGTGATATCCGTAGCTTCTAAGAAGTTTCGAACAATTGCTGCGGTGTGTGGTCGGGCATTATCCTGCATCAATATAAAATTATTGCCCACTAACTCTGCATGAGGTAAGATATACTGCTGTAAAATGTCAATATAGATTAGCGCTGTCATCGACTGCCTCAATGGAAAAACATGGAGGGGTGTCTTTCCATTCATTGAAATCCCTCCCCACACCATAACCGACCCACCATTAGAACTTTCACATTCTGTTATTAAATTCTGATTAAACCTTTCACCTGTCCTTCTCCATACTCTTTTCCTTCCATCCACCATGTTAAGGCAAAACCGTGATTCATCCGTAAACAAGACATTCGACCATTCACGAATATTCCATTGTCCATAATTTTCAACGAAGTTTCTTCTAGCAGCACGATGTTGACGTCGACATACCGTTTGCTTACTTATCGTAACACCCCGAATTTGGCGAAGATCTTGCTGAACATTTACCGCAGTATTTGATCGATCACGTAATATCCTCAATCTCAAGAAGCGATCATCTCTTGGAGAAGTTTTTCGAGGGCGACTAGAACCAACCCTTCGAGCAGTGCTTCCTGTTTGTTCGTACTTGTGGATTGCTCTACGAGCAGTTGCTTCATGGACACCCACTGCACGAGCGGCGTAACGTTTACTACGCCCATCGTTAACTAAAGTAACTAATGCTGCTACTTGTTCTGAACTTATTTAAGGCATTTTATGTAATTTTAGCCCCTGGAGTAATTGCCATGGCAGGGGCAATTGTTTTTTTAAAGGCAATGTGACCCTACAATAAATTACATTTGTGGGATAAACGTAAGGTTTCAGCAAGAAAGCTGTAATTCGGACAATTTTAGAGATAAAGTAATGAACAAAAAATCAAAATGCTCGTAAAAGAAGCGACTTTCATATAGAGTGTAAGCGCTTTCTATACATTTACTTGATTAACGCACAGGGTGAGTCAAAAATTAAGAAAATACCATGGCTTGAGTTTTTCCACTATCATCCAGGGGGCTTTGAAAAAATGTCAACAGTTTATTTTTTTCTTAAAGGTAATGGAATTACCTACCAACAAATGGGAAGATAATAAAAATCGGTCCATTCGTTCAGAAATGACAAAGCTTCAAAGTTGCAACAAAAATTAGGTGCGTCACTTTTTTTGGAACTAAGTGTATGTCGGTTCAAAAGCTAGAGCCGAAAAGGTCGCTGGTTACCCCTTTGGGACTCGGTATCTCCGTTAAGGAACACTTAACGATTTTTTTTCTATGACAAATTAATTGACCTCCCCTGTACGCTCCTGAGAGTATGCCATATACCTACCGGACACCCTGTATAGTTTTACATCAATTTTGCCCGGGCCCCACTAGCCCCCTTCGTTAATATGGCACTGGTCAAATGACGGATGGAATCAAATACCTAATTGGAGAGAAAACTAAATGCATTGCTGAACTAAAAACACATAGTAGTTCAGTAATATTATTTAAAGAACGAAGGGGAAATATTCGAAGGGCCAAACTAAGCTGATGCCGAGGGAAAGCATAATAAAATAAAAGTTTATATCCCCTCCGCGCCATTTTATGAAATGTCACGATGGCCTTTCTGTTAAACTTTCTTTGGAAGTTCCTGTATCTTTAGAGGCAAGCAATTTCAAGCCGAAACGTTTCGGGGTGCAATTTTCTTTTAAGGCTCTGATTTATTCAAGTTAGGATCAGTTGGTGGAAATGGTTTATTGGAGAGGGATTTTAATCTCAGACAAACAGATCACTGGAGTTTTTTTAATTTAAAATCAGTCTTTTGTATTTAAATATAAAATGTGTGTTGCTCAAATCAGACAATATCCCCAGTAAAACCTTACAATCAATGCTCCATCAGCAATATTCACAGTGATAACGTATGTGCTAAAAGTTTTGGCACAAAATATTTATCGGATTTTTTTTAATGAAGAATTTTATTTGAACACTAACTAGTTATCATAAATTACTACTCAATACTTAACTAAACTATACTATCGAATTATGTGGAGTGGCCCATTCTGCTCTACCAGACGCAAATTTCTTCGAATGTCTCTCATGAGGCCCTGGACGGAATTCAGATCAATTTCTCTTAGTTTTTCGTAAATTCGCCGTCTTAATTGTTCTTCATCTTGGGCTTCCCAGCCTCCATGATAAACCTTCCTAGACAGTAAAGCCCAAAAATCCTCTATTGGGCGAGCCTGCGGCAAGTTTGGAGGATTATCGTTTTTGGGAACAAAAGGTATTTGGTGTTGTCGAAGCCAGTTTTGGGTATCGCATGATGCTAGGTCTGGCCAAAACATGATATCGTCATTAGCATGATGTTCGTGGACAAGCTGAAGTAATTTGGACAGGCAATTATCAATATAGCTCTGACTATTCAAAGCTTCACCTCTCACTCTTCCCACAAAAGGTCGGGATACACCTGTGTTAGAAATTGCGCACTAGACAAGGATTTTATCTGCAAATTTCGCTTTATGTTTATATCTAACATTGTCAGGGCATTCCTCTACGTTGTCCGTATAAAATCCATCGTTTCCCTTCATTTCAGAATTACTCAAAGTAAAATACTTTTCATCATCTAAAATAATGATTTTTTCATTGGCAAAGTTTACCCGCCTCAGTTGACTACAGCATCTTGGTATACGAAGGAGTTGCGCTTGAGAGTATTTGGGGCACTTACGTCTCTTTCGATATTTAAGTCCATTCCTCCTTAATTCCAACGATATCGTACTCTTAGAAGATCTGAATTGACGAGCCAGTCTCCTCGTTGACATTCCAACCTGGTTTTTTGCTCTTCTCACCAATCTCTCTGACCTCTGTGCAGTAAATGTACGTGGTCTTCCACTTTTTGGGAGATTCAAACATGGTATTCCCTGCTCGCACTCTGCTATTGTTCCATAAATGGTTCTGCTTGAAATGTTTTCATTCTGGAATATTCGACAGATTTCAGCTTTGGGTACCCGCCCAGCCAACTTATAGATACTTTTTCTTATTTCTAATTTATACGACATCTTAAAGCGAAAACTTTAAAATAAATAAATCTCAACTGACAGTACACAATGTTAACAAACTTCTGTTTCTAAAGGCAACTTGATATTATTTTGTTTTTGTTAAAATTAAAGCCAATGAATTTTGTGCCAAAACTTTTAGGACATACGTTACTTGCAGCAAAGTTGATAGTATCTATTTTCGCCAATAAAAATTGACAATAATAATAAGTTGTTTTTTTTTTGTAGGTGCTTTTTATATTACAAAAAAAAAACACAGTGAAACCAGAAGTATATACCCACGTCACTAGCTGACCACAATAATAACGAAATCCCAGTTAAAATAGCATACAGCGGTGACATTCTAATAACTTACATCAATTGTACCATAACATTGGAAGTACTATTTCATGAATTTCGAGAAATATGCGGATTTTCACAGAACCAAATATTTACCATGAAGTGGGTCGATGAGAAAGAAGACGCGTGAGCCGTTTCCGCGCAGTTAAAGTTAGATGAAACTATTCGATTATACGAAAAAAATAAAGATTCAGAGTTGCCTAGGTATTCATGTTTTTCCAAATACTCCTCCACAGCCTGGGATGGCGTGTCAAGGTTAAGGCGAAGATAGAAGTATTTACGAATTTGGAGAGTTGGACGTCAAGGATTCAAGCGCATTGAGTGCAAACTGCTTGTACATAAGAAATGCCACAGAGCATTTAAGGTGGCGTGTTCAAGTGAACATAATTCTGATACATTATTGCGTGCCATTCAGGATTCTGTAAAGGAAAGACGTTGTTAAAGTACTTCCCAACATATTTCGTTTGGCTTAATGACTGCAATAAAACCCCTTATAAACTCGGCTTTCACTTGCGCAGAGACGTATTAACCCATATTTATTTTTAATGCCAGCTTATAATAACAATAGATAGGTACATTACTTGATTTGTTATCAAAATTAATAAACTGTCTAATTAAGGTTTTTTAGAAACAACTTAATTATTAGGATATTTCTCAAAACTTTTTAGTTACAGGTACCTGTTTATATAGCTTATATAAATAGTAAATATAATATTTGAAATAGATTAGTACCTATCTATTTTACTTTGAAACAGTGTGCAACAAGTTAATATTAAAAGTATGTGGAGTGGAGGAATCTTCAGCTAATGCGATATCTAGCTATTCTAAACATTCCAGGAAGCATTTATCTTCTGACGCCAAAGTGATCGTGAAAAATGTATGTGAATCGTTATTAAAGAGCGGCCACCCTAAAGTAATTGCCATTAAAAATACCAGTGAAATGTCGAAAGTTCCATTATTGACAGTACGAGATATAATGCTAAAAAGACATTTTAAAAGAAAAGTTCGCAAAGACACCGGAAAATGAAGTGCGTAGATGATTGTGACAAAGATGTTATTCGCAGGAAAATATAACAAATGTATCGAGAAAATGTTGTGCGCACGTTAGACTCTTTAAAAATACGGTTAACAACTGACGATACAACGATATCATGTAGCAGGACAAGTCTTCACCGTGCTTTGCAAGAGATGGGATTTAAGTATATGGCAATAAACAAGAGACAAATAATTATGGAGTCCGAAAGATTAAGAAAAATGAGATTTCTGTACCTTAGGGAAATAAAAAAGTTTAGATCCGAAAATCGTTCAATGGTTTATCTGGATGAAACTTGGTTTGACACTCATGAGACTGTCGAAAAGGAATGAGTTGATTTAACTGAAAAATGCCAAAATAAAGCCCCTTCAAATAAAGGAAAACAAATAACAATAATTCATACAGGTTGGGAGAATGGATTGATCCGTAATTGTTTACTGTCGGCAAAAAAATACAAATGGATTCAAGTCTGGACTATCATGAAGATACCAACGTCGTTCTTTTTGAAAGCTGGTTTAAAAAGAGTTTGCTTTCAAATGTACCAAGACACAGTGTTATTCTGATGGACAATGCAAGCTACCACAGCCGGCAACTGGAAAAAGTACCGAGTGCATCGAGCACAAAATCCGCAATAAAGGAGTTCATGTTAAAAAATTACTTGTACTTCGAGGAAACGTATAGTAAAAAACAGCTGTTAGTGGCAGTGTTAAAGGTATTTAGTATAAAAAAAGAGTAAGTGTGTGACAAAATGGCGGAATAAATGGGTCACACTGGGTTGCGACTGCCACCCTTTTATTGCATTTTTAACCATATTGAACACATGTGGCATCAAATTAAATCGAAAATGAGAACTAAAAATAGCACATCTACTCTTTGTGGCGGTGTAATAGAGCTAATAAAGAAAGTTTTCGATGAAACTCCAGATGAAAGTTGGAAAAATTCGGTTAACCAAGTCTTAAAAATTAAAGACTCTTATATAACTACACAACAAAATGAAATACATCCTCTTATTATAAATGTGGATGATAGTGATAGCGCGACTGAATTAGGAATAGATTAAAATGTTTTATAATTACAATTAAACCTTCTGTGTATATATGTAAATATATTTTTTTAAGTAGGTATATTACCTAATTGTTATTATTACTTTTACCTAAAGGCGTGCGAAAAGTTGCCCTTTTCCGCACGCAAACTTCTCACACTTGTTTTGTACTTATAATAAATTAATATGCATTATATAATACAAGTAATGGTAAAAATAAACATAATAAACATTGCTACTATAAGGTATTACTATGGCTTTTCATTTAACTACAAAATCCATTCCTGTGCAAAGCAATAACACAGCGGTCTTAGGTAGTTAAGACCGCTATGGCAGTACCCCTTACTTCATTTAATTTCAGTAATATAAACAGTGATGTCAGCTGGGGCCAGGTAGATTTCGCTGATTGGCACGCGCATCAACAGTTTTATATGGGTAATTTTACCAAGAAATTCTTCAAAAATGTAGGTTTGGCAATCGAACAGGTTTTTTTGGGTGTTTAAAATATAATAAAACTATTATTGCAGTTATTAGGTCAAACGAAATATGTTCGGATGGACTTTCCACTAGAACCTTACCTGATATGATTGATAGTTGTGTAAGAGCACCGAATGACGATATTGGCGTTGTTGCCAGCTTTTTAGTTTGCCTGGATTTCGAACGAATTTTATATTTTTAAATGTTACACCCTGTATATTGTCTCATTTATAGTTTTTACTTTAAATTTGTTACACTTTTGGTATAACATACTTTGTTCCTAATATCAGTAGTTTTCGAAATAACGACGTGTTTTGAAAATATCAACAAATTTTGTTTTATTTATTAATAAATAAAACACCAGTTCAGTTTTGATGTAAAGTCATAAAAGCTGTAATTTTTACATGCAAAAATGTCTTTAACTGAAAGTGAAAGAGTTACAATTCTTATGATGAAAGAATATGGCGATAGGGTCAGGTCTTACGAAGAGGTTAAAAATATATTTAATAACGCATTTCCAAATCGAAATCCAATTTTAAAAGCAACTGTTCTAAAAACTGTCCGACGGTTCGAAGAAACTGGAAATTGTAGAGATAGGCGACGATCAGGACGACCAGCAGTAGTAGATGAAAAGAAAAGTTTAGAAATTGTGTTGAAACCACTGTTTCTTTATTAAGAAAAATTTTTCAAGTAAGTGACGTCCGCTTCAAATCTGTCCATAATGTTTTAATAAAACATAAATATCACCCTTTCAAAATACATGTAGTTCAAGAGTTATCAAAAGATGATTATTAGCGAAGAATTGAATTTTGTGATACTATGATGTCAAGGTTTGACCAAAATAACCAGTTTTTTAAATTTAAAGTATTTTCGGAATATGCAACATTTATGTTAAATGGTAAAGTCAATAGACACAACTGTAGGTTCTGGGCAAATGAAAATCCCCACTGGATGAGAGAAGGTCATACACAACGCCCTGGAAAATTGAATGTGTGAGCTGGGCTTCTGGGTAGCTACAAGATCGGTCCATTTTTTATTGATGGAAATTTGACATCGCCACTTTAACTTGAGCTCTTGGAAATGCAAATAGTGCCTACTATACGAAATGTGATGGGTCCAAATTATGCAAGTACATTCTTCCAACAGGACGGAGCTCCTCCCCATTTTGGTCGAAACGTGCGCGAATTTTGGAACAACACTTTTCCGAATAGATGGATCGGTAAAGGTGGTATAATCGAGTGGCCACCTAGGTCCCCTGATTTGTCGCCTAAAGACTACTTTTTAGGGGACACTTGAAGAACAGAGTTTATACCACAAAACTTCAAGATTTGGTCGATTTGCAGTGTCGAATCTTGGACGAATTTGAATTAATAACGCCAGAAATGATTTACAACATAATTGAAACATTTTATTTTTAATTAGCACACTGTCAAGCTGTACGGGGAAAACAGTTTGAACATTTAATATAAAAAATATATTTTTTCTAAATTGCACTCGTTACTTCGAAAACGACTGATATTAGGAACAAAGTATGTTATAACAAAAGTGTAACAAATTTAAAGTAAAAACTATAAATTAAAAAATATACAGGGTGTTATATTTAAAAATATAAAATTCGTTCGAATTCCAGACAAACTAAAAAGCTGGCAACAACGCCAATATCTTCATTCGGTGCATCAAATCCTCTTACACAACTGTACCAAATTTGGTTTAAATCGGCCAATAAATTGTGATGTTGTTAAGCCGTTTCCAGACTCTATACACACACTGTACAGGATCTATACATCTGCAGGATTAAAAAGTTCAATGTATAGAGAAAAATACACTTAATAAATGAGTTTACAGAACACTTAATTTTATTCCACTATATTGGCATAAAGACACAAAAATATTTATTGTTGGGGAAACATATAATTTTAAATACTTTTCAGGGAGGGACTTACAACTTTACCAAACATTAAAAAAAGCGAACTGGCAAACATACACAACGTAGTATACATGATATTGTCTAACGATCACAGTCAGAGTGGCCGAAGTCAACAGGTCATGAACACACCACGATCAGTTTCACCCTTTAAGTAGCTAAATAATAAGTTAGTTCAGGATAGTTTAATATCCACAACTTTAAAATTAAAAATGGCTAACTCAAATTAAGTATTATTTTATCTTTAGGTACTTTTAAATACACCCATTGTATTATCATGTATCAACTTCAACAATACACTATTTTAAAAATCCCTTTTAGGCAGCTAAATAGTTTTTCTTTCATCTCAAACTGAACTGGATAGGAGATTGTCACTTTTGATATGGCACGCCTCACTGAAATGGTGTATAATAGGCACTTGCTAGGTAATGAAATTTCCAATTCAATTTTTGTGACACAGTACCTAGCCCAAATTTCTATTTTTCTTAAACTTTTGGTTTAACAATCATTTTTCACATACAAAGTACCCTCACCCTATGGTTGGTATGTGAAATGTGCGAAGGAACCTTTCCTAAACAACACTTTAACAAAAATTAGTATTGAGAAGCGTTTGAGGCTGCTGAGTAAGAATATGGATTTTGAATTTTAAAGAAATTAATAATTAACACTAATATGAAAAATTTTTGAAAAATATACCCATATCAATTATTAATAATAAAGATACTGGTGGTTCTATGAAAAACGGATCACACTGTAAAGTTTAATTAATAGAACAACCAAATAAGATTTCTAAATTTAAAAATACCTACGTGGGCCATTGTTTTAATAATAGAAGCATTTAATAAAGTTAAGTTGTCTAAAAATGAGGATTTAAAAACAAACTAATAAACTAAACTGAAAGCTAAAAACACATTAATTAATTTGACTATTTAATACATTTCGGGCTCTTATGTAGTTAGGAGACATTATTGTATCCTGATATAGTTAATAATTTCAGGTTTTCTTGGAAAAACGGTGCGTGAAAATTTTGTTTGATTTTATTACTTCGTTTTCAATTTTCTTTTTGAAAGTTTACACGTACGATACTTTTATTATTGACTATAAATTACTTTAATAGCAATAAGCTGACGTCCGCGATCGCAGTTTATACCCACCCGGACACGGTTGGTCGAATTGACAAAAACGGGCGCCGTTTTTTGGATCATTAACATCAATATAGAATATCATATTATAATTATTAGGCAGGTACCATTTCATCCCAGAAAAATTGTGTCACGTAATTTTAGAGTTTACTGACATTTATTTTACAATCTACTTCTAATTCTAAGTAGCAATTTCTTTTGTTAAGTATTTACTAATAGTAGGTATACCATGCAGGAAAGCTAGATGTTAGCACTTGTATTATATTAAGCAGATGAGAGTTACACCTGGCTACATCTCGTGGCAACCACACGCATCAACCCAACCAGGACAGCGAGAATCCGTATAGGTTCAAACGCTGGCAAGGCGGCTCACCGCGGGCAAACTACGTTGGGTGGCACTGAAAGCCAATGTGTCGGTTTAGCAACCGAAAGCTAAATATTGACAAACAACAAACTTAAAATAAGTTCGTGTACAGAGTTGTCCCTTATCCTTCCGTCAGGCTCAATCCTTGGACGCGTTTCGCCGTCTACGGCTCATCGGCAAGGCTTCGAGTCTGACAATAAGGTAAGGGACCTTAAAGTGCTTTTAACACAGAAATGCGTCTGCTTAATTGCACAAGGAGATGCATGGACATACTATACTAAGACGGTTATTTAATTTTCTTCATCTCCAGTCACTGGTTGTTTTTGACATCTTAGGGCAGTATTACGTGCAAAATTAATATAATTTCATTTGTGCAAATGTTCTCCATTTTAGTCACTTCGGTATGAAAGATACACTACAAAAATACGTACTGGTCATGTATATTTTTGTTCCTGAAAACAACCTGTCATGGCGTCATAGGAACGATTGAACATAGGTATAGGAGTATGTTATACTGAAACATTGAGAATTGTTTGCCCTATAATCTGGTTTAATAACATATGGGGTCCATCAAAACCTACTTTTTGGGCACCCTGTATAAAATATTTTCCAAGTTTTGTTATACAATTGACATACCTCTATATTGGTTAAATATTTCAAAAATTTGAGTTCGTTAGATACATAGATACCTACGGTATTTGATTTTTTTGTTATTCCTGCTTTGACCATAAAAAAAAATTATTAATGTCAAAGGAACAGTGGGAGATACATATAGGCCATATTTAATAAAAGTTACTTAGAATTGTAGAATCAAAAAAATCGAATAATATACAGAGGGTTGCATTTAAAATGTAAAGTAAGTATTGACAACCCCGCATTTTCATTTTTGAGGCTGGAATGCTATGTCTTTTTATGATTTCCAAAATCAGCACGATATTTATATAATTTGTTTTCTAGATTCTCCTAATGTACCGTTGAGTTTGAGATACCCTGTATATAATATAATATTAATTTTGAACAAGTGAAATACATTTCTTCAAAAAAACTTTAAAATAAGAGGGTAGGTATTTTATTTAAGACTAATTTTTATATTTTTAAAATATTTGAACACCCTGTGTACCTTAACGTAATTTGATCACTGATTGTAACTCACGAAGATCAGCAAAACCCTTAAAATCCAAGAGTATTAGTTTTGGAAATGGAATGGAATTAATGGCTTACCCTGATAGTTTGGGATTAGTAACATGTTGGGGAATTAACTGATGTCACAATAAGCCCCAGTGACGGATCCATAAGTTTTCTAAATGTTTAGGACAATATTACTAAACATCTCCTAAAAAATTCTAGAACATTTATATTTATTTTGTAAACGGTGATTTTAAATTTATTAATCAGCGCCAAAAAATAAAGAGGCAAATTATTTGAAAAAGTCTAAAACTAAAATTGTAGGCTGTGCCGTGGTTCACGGCTTCATGCTAGGGATGGGATTTCGGAGCAGTATAATATAAAGTTTTCTTAACTTCACTTGCGCTTGCCACATTTTCACTCAAATTTATTATGCAGCGTTATTTTCAAATCCATTTTTCTTGAAAACGGTGTAGGTACCCTAGCAACATGAACCAAGAGTACTTTTTTTTTTGTTTAAAAGTATCAAAGTTTCCAAATTTGATCGAAAAAATGTTTCGAATCCATACACCCATACGTAATGACTACTTTGTTCTCAAGTGGCTTACTCCTATAACTTTTTTGTTTTTATAGATATTAAAATTGTTATATAGATTGGTGGCACTGTAGATTACAAATAAAAAATATGAAAAAAAATTTCATAACACGTCAAAAAATTACAAGTAAGGTGCCATTTTACTCAGAATATCATGCTTAATCCAAATAAGTAGATATATTCAGGGTGTCCCATTTAATATATTATTATTATAGGAAAAAAAATGATACTTTTGGCACGTAGGTTACGCCCTTTTAGTGTAGCCCCTAAGTTATGGGACACCCTGTATATGTTAATAAAAGATATGTTAGCGGTCTTTTCCCGGCGTAGCTCCACATAGGTAACAGAAACGCCGCACATGCTCAAACAGGACGGGCGAGGCGGATGAAGCACAAGAAGCGCATGACAAGCGGTCTTTCCCCGCCGTAGCTCCACATACGGAACAGAAACGCCGCACATGCTCAAACAGGACGGGCGAGGAATAATAACGCAAACTTACTGATAAAGAGTGCATACTTAATGAACTAACCAAAACCAAGCATATAGCGCCCTTTTAAGGTTATATCCACACAGCACACTTCCTTTCAGAAATATCTCAAATATATATTGAATATATGTCTCAAAAACATAACTTTTCATATCAATATTTCTGCAATATTTCAGATTCAATACACGCAAAAGGACGGTTGACACACCCTGCCTTTGACACTTGACGGATCAGATGCAGAAAAGCCAGCCCTGTTCCCCTCACGGGTTCCCCTTATTTTATGTTTCGTTTGTGTAATGTTCAATTAACAATAATTATAATTAGGCATTGGTATTTAAGGGTGAACTCTGCTACTACCGAATAATAATATTATGGATAATGAAACTGAGGCAAGTCTCTATTTTAATTAATTTTAGGTTAGGTTCATTTTATGATTTTCCCCGCTTTAGTTTATTTATTAAACTTGAGTTGTTGCTGGTGTGAATTAGAATATTGAACAGTAAAGGGACAGAAGAATGAAAAATTTTTAAATTACAAAAACATTAATAGAATAATAAAAGATGCAGTAAGGCATCATCTCCCTCCGAGACAGAACTAGATCAAATGTGTCAAATTACTTTATTTCCATTGGCTAAAGCAGGAACGACAAACAGCACAAGGTCAGCGAGATAAAATTGGCCATGTTGGAACTACGAATGGATAGTATTATAGTGGCGACTTTTATAAATGCAAACATTAATAATTCCCCTTTAGGTTAAGTTGCGACAGGAACGGTGGCGACGAGCTGGAGCGGTGACGAAAAGTTTGATAAATGCACCTTTAAGGTGGATTTATAAACTTGACGTTCCGTTTTGCCGGTGCCGGTGACGGTGGCTGGTAGAGTTAAAAACATTGAAGTGCGTAAGACCATTCATAGTTGCCGGTGACGGTGACGCATGCCGGTGGGTGCCGGTCAACATAAACCAATTTTATCTTTTTCCGGCGGCCGGTCGTAGCAATACTCGTAGTAATGCTCAAGAGCCAATCAAATCCGTTTATGACTCTCACGTGATATTGACAGTGACTTTGTGTGTTTTTCGGCCCTTTCTTATTTTTAGTATTGCATGTGAACACAGAGTAAGTAAATAGGCAGTCTCATCGTCCATTTTAGCAACAACAAAAAACAAATGATTAAAAAAAATAACACTATGAATATTGTGGTTATGTACTGTTTCTGCTAGTAGAAAAGAAGAAGACGAACGGCAGAGCGACGGAGTAACGTCAAGTTTATAAAAGGTTAAAGGTGGATTTATAAACTTGACGTTGGGTATTCTGTTTGACGGTGGCCGTGACGTGTGCCGGCTGCCGGTCGTAGCGACACAATTAACCTTTTATAAACTTGACGTTACTCCGTCGCTCTGCCGTTCGTCTTCTTCTTTTCTACTAGCAGAAACAGTACATAACCACAATATTCATAGTGTTATTTTTTTTAATCATTTGTTTTTTTGTTGTTGCCAAAATGGACAATGAGACGGCCTATTTACTTGCTCTGTGTTCACATGCAATACTAAAAATAAGAAAGGACCAAAAAACACAAAGTCACTGTCAATATCACGTGAGAGTCATAAACGGATTTGATTGGCTCTTGAGCATTACTACGAGTATTGCTACGACCGGCCGCCGGCAAAAGATAAAATTGGTTTATGTTGACCGGCACCCACCGGCATGCGTCACCGTCACCGGCAACTATGAATGGTCTTACGCGCTTCAATGTCTTTAACTCTACCAGCAACCGTCACCGGCACCGGCAAAACGGAACGTCAAGTTTATAAATCCACCTTTACACCTACATAACATTATTATGATTCATATCCTACTTAAAATTATTAATTTTTAAATTTCTACTTTCAGGGCCCCATAGAAAGAAGAATTTCAAAGATAAAAAGCATCCTATGTTTTTTTAATAAATATATATTTGTTATTTAATGATACTTATATTATTCCATTTTATATAATTTCAGAAATATTACAAGAAATTTTCTTGAAATATTTCTGAAAAATATTTGCCTCTAATTTGAAATATTTCAATGCAATGCAATTATGTAATATTTCAGAAACATAAAATGAAATATTACTTTTATGGGACATTTTTGGGTTTCTGAAAGATTTCATCAATATATCATAAATGTTTTGAAAGACTTATGGAATATTTAATATCTTTCGGAGAAACTACTATTAAATATTTCTGAGACATTATTGTGCTGTGTGGGTATAGTTACTTACACCTATACGTAAAGACGATTATTTTGTTCACAGTCAAAATATCTGTACCTACTACATGCATAACAAAATATCTGGTAGTGGCATCACTGGCATCTATATGATTTAAACTTGATGTGTAAAAATATATCGTTGAAGTTTCCTTATATCTTTATAATGAAATTACTAATCTATTCCCCCAATTCGTTTATCAAGAGATAAAAATAACTGATAAAACACAGACGTCATTAATTTGCCCTTCACGAAGGGTCGCCCATAAAACTTTAACCCCAAAAAATATGGAAGGTCCTTACAATTTATAGGTATTATAAAAAAGATCGACGATCCCTACCAAAACGCAATTTATAAACAGGGCGGTAAAGCAAACATTAAAACAAAAAATGAAATATCGGTACTTAATAATTATCGAAAAACTTACATGTACGATTAATTAAAACACTTTGCACTAACTTGGATACCTACCTATATGGTATACCAACTTTTTTGTTACACAATATCAGAAAACCGTACTGTGGAACCGCCGATCAAAACAGGGTGGTGATAATTAAAAAGAACCTAAATTTTAAAAAATACTTTACACACTACACGAGATATTTTAAAAACACTTCACACTGAACTAGGTATGCTTTCTCTATTTTTTTTTGTTGGTACACCATTTAAACAATTAGGACAAATAAATAAGCAACTAACAAAAAGTTTTGTTGGTTTATCTTACTTTTAGAATTTCCTCCTGCGGTTGGGATTTACGTTTTTCCTGAAACACACTACGTTTGAAATTCGTAATCGTGCCGAAGGAAACTGTATCTAAAAACGTACTGTTTGTTTGCGCATTGATACAGGATGTGTCTATTTTATATCGATTACGTGAGTATATTTGTAAGTTTGTAAATGTTTAGATTCCAGGAAGAAATAGATACATTTATTGAACCGAAAACTGTCTATAAAGTAAATAATGAAAATGTTGGTCATTTGATGTTTGAGATCCATTAACACCTACGCCGAATGTCTTGATTCGTTTGATGATTGATTTAGCCACAGACAACATTGCGCTAGTTTAACAAATTCTAGTGAAAATATGTTAAAAGAAAAATTTTTGTGCTGTACCTACTTATTCCATGGGCGACCGCAGAACTTTTTCTAAGGGGTGGGTGCAAAGTCAAGAGCGGCGTTTTAAAGTCAAATTGGGGGTAGCAAATTCTTTTTCCATGGAGTGTACGTGTAAACTCCTTTAGGCAACAAAAATTTAAAATATTAACAAAATTAATTTACATAAGAAATATTTTTTCAGAATTAGAGAACTGGCCTAAAAAAAAATAGGTGTTACTAATAAATCTATGTGCTATTAGAATTAACATTAAACAGAGTATAGTTAGGTATTATTATATTTATTATTAAAACCAACCATAATTGTATAATTAAACTAGTCAAGAGTTATAAAATGTATCAGATATTTTTATTTTATACAAACATTTGTATAATATTTATACATAAGTTTAAACCAAGAAAAAAAAAACAACAGATTTTAACGATAACAGGATTTATTTACAAAAATACACATGAAAATACATTTATAGTAAGTAAGTCTTTTGTACATAACTTTTTTGCAAATGCTAACTTTTATTTATATTCCTGATCGCTTATGTTTGACATCATAATGTGAGGAGCCCAGTGCCGATCTTGATCGCCAACAACACATCCAAAATACTTATGATAAGCTACTTTGGTTATTTTGTTAATTGTCCTTTTCTGCGATTCAGGGGTAAACTGACCACATATATAGCGAAAGCTATCCGCGGGGTTAACACTGCCACGTTTCTGTACTTTAGACATTTTTGTATGATCCATTCCACAATAATTCGTTGATTTCTCGACCGCAATAAAATTTAAATGACAACCCTCAGTCGTAATCCCAACCATAAATAAGCTGCCAGACAAATATCTATTGTGAAGGCACCGGACCTTTTGAAAGGGTACAGGTCCTGGTTACCTACTAATTTCAATAGTTTAGGTTAGCTATTTTCAACAAAACAACAAATATAAAATAATAGGTAAGTATCTTTATTTTAATCATATAATTAAATAGCTGTTAATATTTATACAAAAATACTAATCTACAATATTATAATAATGCAATATTTAACTTAACCTACTCTATATTTAGCTCTGTTTCACTATTACTATCGTCTTCATCTATGCCTAAACTAATTATTAAGGGCCTTACATTACTATTAATTATGTTATAGGAATCTTCGACTTGGATCACGTGTCTCACAGAACTTTTCCAACTTTCTACTGGGATATTATTTACACATTTTTTAATTAATTCTATAACAGAACTACTTAGTGTAGGGGATGTGTTTTCTCTTCTAATCATCGTCTTTAACTGGCTCCATATAATAATATGTTCTATTGGGTTAAAAATACAGTAATACGGAGTGTGACCATTAGCACTTGCGAGATTGTCAGAGATATATTCTTTTTCAATATTGAATGTTTTTAAAACATTTAAAAGGTCCTTTTTGTATAGGTTTCCTCGAAATATATATTATTTTCCATCATATAGTTTTGAATTTCCACTTTTGTATTATTTGAATTCGGCACTTTACTTAGTTGGCGACTGTGGTAACTAGCGTTGTCCATCACAATAACACTATTTTTGGGCACATTCGAAAACAGACGATTCTGAAACCAATCTTCAAACAATGTAGCATCCGTGTCTTGATGGTAATCCAAAGATGAATTGGCAATTTTCTTCGCAGATAATAATAGACCGTTCGGAATAAATACATTTTCTGAACCTGCATGTAATATCGTAATTCTTTGTCCTTTGTTTGAGGGAGCTTTAGTTTGACATTTGATTGTTGAATCGCTCCAACCTTTTTTAGGAGTGTCGTGGGTATCAAACCAAGTTTCGTCCAAGTATATAATTGAACGATTTTCTTCCCTATATATTGTCTGATAAGATTTAAATAATCTCTACGCCATACTTGTAAACACGAGATGTCGCCACGTGTAACATCTCGCATACGTTTATACAGGGTGCCCAAGATAAGGAGGGCCTCTATGGGGATCTCGGTTATGGTAAGAGCTACAACTTTGATTAAATAGGGAAAAAGTTGCGCAATCAGAGGACTAATAATATGGCATAAAAAAAGTTTTAGTAATATTTGTAAGTTTTGAGATATTAAATAAAAACTGATATTTTGGATTTTTGATTTTATTTTTCTTTGGCGTTATTATTAAAGTTAGAGCAAAACTGACAAAACTCTCTCACAGCAACTTGTTATGAACTTAAAGATTACATCGCAATTTTTTTTATACGACGTTTCGTTTCCAAGCAAACACCATCAACTTCATTTTTTCTAATACGGCCCTGATTTCTTATTGTAAAATTTTGAGAGCATTTTTTATTCTTAATTCAATGATGTACCAGACAATGTTGTTTAATTACGTTTCGAGCCTTTTTAACCATCTTTATGAAATTTTCAGGGTCCGGACCTGGATCCTAGAGTGTTGCATATTATGCTTTTTCAGCTTTTTTAATTAAACCTTACGATACTGTTTAAAAAAAAATAAAAACTTCCTGGGTTTATTTTCTTTTTGAAACAACACAAATCTACGCTGTTGCAAACTAAGTATTGTTCTTTTCCCAAATTAGCGAAGTAGGCATTGGAAAAAAAAATGAGTAGGTATGGTGTCAGACAATTTGGCATTACTTCAGTTGAACTAAATATGGCAGGTTATTATTCAAATGAAGAAAAATTTGATATGTTATCATGTTTTATTTTAAGCGGAGAAAATTGTAATGTAGCGGAGCGGATGTATTTGGACAAATATCCGGAAAGGAGACAACCAGCTAAACGGACTTACAGTAAGTTAGTAACTAACCTTAAAGAACACGGTGCATTTAAAAAACCCATGCTCTCCCGAAAAAAAAATAGTAACCAGGAAAAGGTTTTCAGCGTATTATTAGCTGTTACTGAAAACCCTGGAGTATCAACTAGAGAAATTGATGAAAATGTAGGCGTAGCGAAATCAACTGCTCAATTTAATTTAAACAAACAAAAATTTCACCCATATAAATACAAAATTTGTCAAGGACTGAGGCCAGGTGATGCAGAAAGACGTCGATCATTCTGCGAATGGTACACCAGAAAATGCCACGAAAACATAAATTTTCCTTACCAGATAATTTGGTCTGATGAAAGCATGGTAAATCGAAACGGGATCTTTAACAGAAAAAATGTACATTACTGGTCTAAGGAAAATCTACGTGTATTCAAAGAATCAAGACACCAATACCGTTTCGGATTTAATATGTGGGCTGGAATTTTGGGAACAAGAATAATAGGACCTTTTTTCTATCAACATAATTTAACATCTGAGCATTACCTGAATTTACTCCAAAATGACTTAGAGGAGGCTCTGGATAATTTACCTCTGGCAGAACAACGCGACACTTGGTTCCAGCAGGATGGTGCACCTGCACATAATTCAAGGGTAGTTAGAGAGTACATTTCAACAAGATTTCCAGAAAAAAGTATCAGCACTTATTCTGTAACACCCTGGCCGGCGCGTTCCCCAGATTTAACCCCGCTTGATTTTTTCCTTTGGGGATATATCGAGAATTGTGTTTATAAGCAGAATTTTGAAACAGAAGAAGAGCTTAGACAACTAGTGCTTGCAGCCTTTCACAGCGTAACGCCACAAATGTTAACTAATGTCCTAAATAATACAGTTTTAAGATCCTATTTATGTTTGGAGAACGACGGAAATCACTTTGAACACCTTTTGGAAAATTAATTTTTAATGAGTTAATGTTAGTTTTATTTCAATTAATTAAAGTTTAATTATTATGGGTTCGGAATCAGTATTTTACAATGTTAAATAAATAATTAAAAATCTATTATGTAATTTTATTATTTTTTTTTAAA
The DNA here is from genome assembly GCA_963920685.1 of Polydrusus tereticollis. Taxonomy (NCBI): domain Eukaryota; kingdom Metazoa; phylum Arthropoda; class Insecta; order Coleoptera; family Curculionidae; genus Polydrusus; species Polydrusus tereticollis. The sequence continues at coordinate 190,813,849 of OY987326.1, forward strand.
TTCATAATGAAACTAAAAAGATTACGTTGTTACCTTCTACATCCATCATTTTCATTTTTTTAATTAAAAAAGCTGAAAAAGCATATGCAACACTCTAGGATCCAGGTCCGGACCCTGAAAATTTCATAAAGATGGTTAAAAAGGCTCGAAACGTAACTAAACAACATTGTCTGGTACATCATTGAATTAAGAATAAAAAATGCTCTCAAAATTTGACAATAAGAAATCAGGGCCGTATTAGAAAAAATGAAGTTGATGGTGTTTGCTTGGAAACGAAACGTCGTATAAAAAAAATTGCGATGTAATCTTTAAGTTCATAACAAGTTGCTGTGAGAGAGTTTTGTCAGTTTTGCTCTAACTTTAATAATAACGCCAAAGAAAAATAAAATCAAAAATCCAAAATATCAGTTTTTATTTAATATCTCAAAACTTACAAATATTACTAAAACTTTTTTTATGCCATATTATTAGTCCTCTGATTGCGCAACTTTTTCCCCATTTAATCAAAGTTGTAGCTCTTACCATAACCGAGATCCCCATAGAGGCCCTCCTTATCTTGGGCACCCTGTATAGATGATATTATAATATTGTAGATTAGTATTTTTGTATAAATATTAATAGCTATTTAATTACATGATTAAAATAAAGATACTTACCTATTATTTTATATATGTTGTTTTGTTGAAAATAGCTAACCTAAACTATTGAAATTAGTAAGTAATCAGGACCTGTACCCTTTCAAAAGGTACTTATTTATGGCTGGGTTTAAATTTTATTGCGGTCGGGAAATCAACGAATTATTGTGGAATGGAGCATACTGTCGCGTACGTCGGCTCACAGATGTGATACTACGTTTACAGGAGTCAACTAACTTTATTCAACACAAAGATAACTCTAATATAAGGCTCTTACTATTGACTTATTCGCGCACTTCGCTTCTCTATCCAATAATGACCACTACTCGTGCTAAACCAATACTGATGATCCGACGGCCGGCCAGTTGCTTTTATAGCCGTTCCGTAGCTCTAAGTAAGATATTCTCGAAATATCGGGTATCGGAAGTTCGAGAAGCGACGGCATAATTCTCGTATCAGGGGCCATCTATAAGTATATTCGGCTACGAGGCAGAGTGAAATTTGGAATTGGGATTAAATGGGTACTTCCGTTATTTTAAGCCCTAAAGGGTTGAGACTTCGTGGTTGAGGTGTCATCCCTAGACACCCCCACTCGGTGTTGCCAGATTATGCACAATTTCCCTAAATTGGAGAAAAAAGCATAACTCAAAAATCTTACGTGTTATAGGAAGTTTTTACCATCATTTTCGAATTTAGAGACCAAAAATTGACAAAAAAAACTGCCTTTTACATTGCAGTTGCAAATTGACTGTAAACTAGTGTTATTGTTGTTTTCCTAAATTAGCGAAGTGGGAAATAATGAGTGTCATATCAGTCAATTTTGTATTACTTCTGTTGAACTAAATATGGCAGGTTATTATTCAAATTAAGAAAAATTTGATATATCATCATGATTTATTTTAAGCGGAGAAAATTGTAATGTAGCGGAGCGGATGTATTTGGGCAAGTATCCGGAAAGGAGTCAACCAGCTAAACGAACTTACAGTAAGTTAGTAACTAACCTTATTGAAAATGTAGGCATAGCAAAATCAACTGCTAATTTGTTTTAAAAAATCAAAAATTTCACCCATATAAATATAGAATTTGTCAAGGCCATCAGGTGATGCAGACGCCGATCATTTTGCGAATGGCACACCAGAGAATGTCACGAAAACATAAATTTTCCTTACCAGATAATTTGGTCTGAAGAAAGTATGGTAAGTCGAAACGGATCTTCAACAGAAGAAATGTACATTACTTACGGCCTAAGGAAAAGCCACGTGTATTCAAAGAAACGAATACACCAATATTTTAATTTGTGGGCTGGAGTTTTGGGAACAAGAATAATAGGACTTCTTTTAGCAACATAACTTAACATCGGAGCATTATCTGAATTTACCCCAACATGACTTAGAGGAGGCCCTGGATAAGTTACCTCTAGCAGAAAAACGCGATAATTGGTTCCATCAGGATGGTGCACCTGCACATAATTCAAGAGTAGTTAGAGAGTACATTTCAGCGTTCCCCGGATATAACCCCGCTTGATTATTTCCTTTGGGGATATATCGAGAATTGTGTTTATAAGCAGAATCTTGAAACAGAAGAATACCTTGGAAGACTAGTTCTTGAGGCCTTTCAATGCGTAACCCCACAAATGCTAACTAATGTCACAGAAAATATAGCGTATTTTCTGTGCTAATGTCTTAAATTCTACAGTTTTAAGACGCTATTCATGTTTGGAGAATAACGGAAATAATTTTGAACACCTTTAGGAATAATTTCTAATGAGTTAATGTTAGTTTAATTAGGAACGCTGGATTTAAACTTGTGAACGTCTTGCTGATATGTAGTGTATGTTCCGACTTTACCAATCGTGGGGCGGTACCCGCTAGAACAACGTGTTACTTTACTGTGGTACGTAAAGACCCATTATAAATATGACAGTTCGAAAATGATGTTCGTGATAACGCTTGAAATGAAAAGACTAACCTAAACTAAACATTGCCGCAGCATGCAGCATGCGAAAGAGTTACCGAAAATTCTAGAACCGTGATTTGCCATCGTTCACAAGTGGATATTCCCAGTAGCAGACTGTACCGAATTTGATCGAATGCATCCATTAATTGATGCAGGAGCTAAAACCAAAGGGATTATAAAGTTATGAGCAAACGCATGGCCAAGACTACAGCTTATAGCGGTCTTGTTCTTGGTTTTGCAGAATACGTCTTGTCCCTACAAAACTGTTTTTTGCTATTTTATAAATTAATGCCAATTTTTTTACTCTTGCTGATTAGGTCTTGGTCTTGTTCACTTACACTGACAAAAATGGATTTACCAATGTCGTGGGTTACAGAATTAGAGCTACTTTAACGCACGGTTCTATGTTGTTCAAACTGAGCCTACGAATTATCACAACTCATTTAAAAACGCTACAATAACTCAGCTTCTTGTGGTTCGCCTCAACACACAAATATCAACATTTTAAACACATTTGGGATTACCACAATCCTTCATTTTGTAACCATTTTATGAGTTACCTGAACTCAGTTTTTGGATTGGGAAAACTTACTAACTGATTTTAAAGTGCCGTTTTGACCCAGACGTGCAAAATTTTAACTCATTACCATGTGTTAATTCTTGTGAGTTGGAATAAGTCGTAAATAGTGCTCTAAAAACTCATGTCGAGAGTAAATCATCAATCGAAAAGTCACGGAAAGTTCCGAATTCACACTCGTGCCGATTTAGCGCGGTAACTTCATCCCATTGTTATTAGTATCTTGTGCACGTCGCGTTTTCATGGACCACATAACTGGACTTGCTATCCGCGCAATCCTTGATCGGAGGGATGTTTTTTTAATTTTGTTCAGAGTTTGTTCTCATACACAGGTGCGTTATAATGAGAATAATCCGATTTTAGTGTTGGAATATATTAGTGTCAAACCTTATTGTGCCTAGCTTCGTTCATAGAGTATTTCCTTTGCACTTGACGTTTATCATATGTTGTTAGATGTCACTTATGTCAGTTAACCTAGCATGTGTTCTCGTAACAAGTGTTTGTTAATTAAAGTACATATTATTAAATATTCCTTGTGTTTCTTGGCTCTATTGAGATTTCCTACCAACATTTAGGACAGATTAAATCTATAGTCGTTAAGTAAGCTAGAACAACTGAAAGGTCCAGTTTGGATAGCTCGAATCATGAGTTAATCTAGCCCTAATAGTGACGCATCACAACTCCCATATTGGTTTCTGGCAGCTTAAATAATGAGTTGCTGCAGGCCACGTCACATGTGTTCGTCAATCCCAGTTACGATTAGCTAAGCTAGCTAGCTAAAACAACCCATCTTCAGGGCTATTATAACTCCTGAACAGTGATTTGATGCAATCTCTTCGGTTTAGTTGCCGTAACTCAGAGGTCTGAGCTGTCCCCTATTAGCAACACGCGTCGGTCTGGGATAACTCATATTTGAGTTATGTCAACTCGATATTTTGCTCAGTGTAATATCGTACTTCTTGTGACCTGACATATCAATAATGTAGATTGTGGGTCCAGTAAAAAGGCGGTGCTACCCGTCATACTGCAAATGGAACGATGGAATTATTGCATGCGATAGGGATTTGGGGCTCTGCATACCGAAAAACCCAAACATAAAAACAAAATTCGTGCAAATTCAGCTGTTAATAAGATAAAAGTGGACACAAACTATATTTAGGAAACTTTGAAACTAAAGTACATACATTCCGTATAGATCTTTTAGAGTCACCCTATGTATAGGTTGTTCGGATATAGTTGTACCTAGCTTTAAAGGCAGATTGGTCAACTGAAAATACGACGAAAATTTCATATAAATACGGATCCGCTTAAAATAAACACCACGACTTTTATTGAAAGCTGTTAGAGTTATTTTGTTCAAACCACTAGACATACTTGACAGCAATTGCATTCCTTTTCTATTCAAGTGGTCAAATCTTCTGTGCCACAAATCGCTTGACTGCTTACTTAGACAAGAATAGACTGATGGACCTCCATTTTGACAGACATTGGTACTCAACTCATAAATACCATTTTGCTCAAACCCTGTCGCTACAACTTGATTTGACACGTCAGTAATTCTTGCTCCAGACTTATCAAAAATGACCTTGTGTCCTTTTTGCACAATTTTGCTGATTGACAACAAATTCACTGCTGCATCAGGATCATACATAACCTCGTTTGCAGGAACCACCTTATTTTGACCATTAATCATCACATTAATGTTCACTGTTCCAAGTTCAAGATAAACATTCGAAAAAAGCTGTACTATTACTTTTACTTTTTTCTCCCTGATGATTTCCTTGAGACTTGCCTGCTCTACACTGAGATTTATAATGACCCATTCTGCCACATCCATAGCACTTCACGTTCCTTTTCATAAACTTTTTACTTGGACTTCTTTTTGAGTACATCGCTGCATTTGAGCCCGCTGCCTTTAAATCAGAAATTAAGTGTACATCTTGCAACAACTTCACTTTAATTGAATCTCCTGTAATCGGTGTTCCACTACTCTCCAGCCCTATAATCATTGGCCTGTATTCTTCAGGCAACCTTGCCAGCAAGAGAGTTCCACTTTGAAATTCATTTCATTCAACTTATGTGATGTTGAAATAATGGTAGTGCAATATTCTTCTACTGAACTACAATTTTCTAACTTGGTAGTTACTACATTTTTCAAAATACCAACCTCTAGTGAGTCCTGAATCTTCAAACGCTTTTTCCAAGTTTTGCCATGCGTCTTTAGCTTTGGTAGCAGTTTTCAAGTGGGCATAATTCAACTTGTGCACAGACAAGATTATTTTGGAAATTGCTTTCTTATCTTTCTTATCATCTACTTCGGTACCTTCGACGACTTTCCCTAGATAATCTAATTCTAAGAGTGCCCTCATAGCGAACTTCCACTCGCTATAGTTGACCCGACCGGTCAACTTATCAATCGATACAAAGGATGATGAACTGCTTGCCATTTTCTTTTTGCGTGTTAACACAAAACAAATACTTCTTCTCAAGAAAACAAAATTTATTCACTGGCTTTTGGCGCTTCTGGGCCCATAACCTGTTAGAGTTATTTGTGGGAAAAACCAGAATAAAAGAAAGTATTTTTTCCACTACTAACCTATAACATCGCCATTATTGACCGATTATTAACGCTAGAAATCGTTTTTCTCTACCTTATAAGTCATTATTGACCATGGTCAATAATAAGCCATTGAAATCCATTATTGACCGATCTTTGACCTTAACCGAATTTTGTTTGAACGCAGGTAACTTGATTTTTTAATTCTACAACATCAATTCATTGTGGTTAGGCAACCAGATAATTATCAATACATATTAGATTACTTGATATTGTAAAATATCAATACAATCAACATTTTTTCTGCTTCCATCCTTAATTCGGGAGGTGTACACATAATATTATCACTGACATTTTCTTCGCTCATTTTAAAAAAAAAAAACGCAAAACTCGTGAAATCTGATGACACAAATGAACACAAATTGACATTGACAAAGCCACCGGACAAAACAACAAAATATTTTGCCAATTCCAAAGCGCAGGTAACTTGATTAAAAAATATACTTATATATACCTACCTATAATTTTTTATAATTATTATTAATACTATAAAGATAAATGTCATATAAAAGTTTGTAGTAGTGGAAAAAATAATATATTAACCACGGTTTTAGACAGCTTATTATAGCCCTCGCGTCTTAAATCCCTCGTCGCTTCGCTCCTCGTGATTTAAACTCGCCGCTCGGGCAATAATGATGGCTGTCTAAACCTTGGTTAATAATATACTATTATTGATGAAAAACTAAAGACTTTTGTATTAACAGAAAAGTGAACTTGTACATATTATTAATTAGATTGACATGACATTACAGACATACAATCGACAACTGACTTTCTTGGTTGTGTCTAACGCTATTTCTTGACGTACATAATTTATCCTAACAAAAGCTTTCACACAAAGGTTTTGCTAGGAATCGCCACCTAGTTCGCACGCCGCTAATTATAATCTGATTAATCGACTATTACCCTCAAATATTAATGTGTTTTAGTGGTAACTTATTACCCAAAACTCATCCCAATAACCATTTCTTTAAAATCATGTTCAAAGGCATTTATAATAGATATGCAACTTGCAACATAAGTGAGTATAAATAAAAATACCTTAAAAATAAACTCAATAAAAATCAAAAGTTAGCGGCATTTTTCGAAAAAAAAAACATTCTAAATAAATTTGTTCCAACCTTCACGGTCTCACTGTATATTTTCCAACGCACAATAAAACAATAATTCCACAATATTTCGTTTAAGCATCCTGTAAAAACTGCCGATAAGATATAAACCAACTTTATAAAAATTTCGTGTTACGTAAACATTTAGCTTGGCTTGGTGTATTAGGATAGGTGTTAAAATATTTATAATATTGATTAGAGATATGATTAGTCAGGACGGGTAAAATGTTTTTTTTAGGCCAGCGTTGTGCGCCATATGAAAATTTTCTATCTCCTTAGTCTGCCGCTCCTCTGCCTTTTGCTTAATGCTGTTTGGAGTCGGGGTACCTTAAACTTTCCTTGATTTTTCTCTCCAGTGCTAGCCTCTTAATATTAATATCATTTTTTTCTGAATATCTTTTTTAATTGTGCTTGGCTTGGTATTCTTCGCCATTTGCTTTTTCCTATCGGTTTAAAAAAAATGTTTCCCCCTATAATCCAAAATCGACGGTTCCAAGCGTTTTTTTTTTTAAACCTCGAGTGCCCAAAATTGGCTTTGTTTAGTTTTCAAATGGCCTCTGCATAGTGTTCCTACCTTGCCTTAAATCATATTGGCAATGAGACAAGACATTATTTAACTCAAAAAAACTCTATTATTTGGATCGCCATTGCTTTCTCAAATATCTTAGAAATGAGGAAATGGCACTGACAAAAATGGATTTACCGATGTCGTGGGTTGCAGAATTAGAGCGGTTACCTTCAGATAGGGCAATCGCTGTTTAAACACAATCCCTGTTAGCATATAAGCACTTTAGCACTATGTTAAGCGGCTTGATGAAATTCGGGATACTGGGAGTATGTCCAGTTAAAAATGACATACAGTGTGACACAAGGAAGTTATGATTATTTGAATCCAAGTACAACACTGTACACTGACAAAAATGGATTTACCAATGTCGTGGGTTGCAGAATTAGAGCTACTTTAACGCACGTTTCTATGTTGTTCAAACTGAGCCTACGAATTATCACAAATAATTTAAAAACGGTACAAGTCAGCTTCTTGTGGTTCGCCTCAACACACAAACATCAACACTTTAAACACATTTGGGATTACCACAATCCTTTATTTTGTAACCATTTTATGAGTTACCTGAACTCAGTTTTTGGATTGCGAAAACTGTCTAACTGATTTTAAAGTGCCGTTTTCACTCAGACGTGCATAATTTTAACTCATGACCATGTGTAAATTATTTTGAGTCGAAATAAGTCATAAGGAGTGCTCTAAAAACCCATGTCGAGGGTAAATCACCGATCGAAAGGTCACGGAAAGTTCCGAATTCGCGCTCGTGCCGATTTGGCGCGGTAACTTGTAACTTTATCCCATTGTTATTAGTACCTCGTGCACTCCGCGTCGTCATGGATGACTTGCTATCCGCGTAATCGTTGATCGGAGGGATCTTTTTTTATTTTTGTTCAGAGTTTGTTCTCATACAGGTGCGTGAAAATGAGGATACTCCAACTTTAGGACAGATTAAATCTATAGTCGTTATGTAAGCTAGAACAACTGAAAAGGCCAGTTATGATAGCTCGAATCATGAATTAATTTAGCCCGAGTAGTAACGCATAACAATTCCCATGTTGGTCTCTGGCAGCTTAAACAATGAATTACTGCAGCCCACGTCGCATGTGTTCTTCAAACCCAGTTACGATTAGCTAAGCTAGCTAGCTAAAACAACCCATCTTCAGGGCTATTATAACTCATGAACAGTGATTTGATGCAATTCCTTCGATTTAGTTGCCGTAATTCAGAGGTCTGAGCTGTCGGGTCTAGGACATTTAGCCGTCGCCGTTTCGCCGTCGCCGTTTCGCCGTCGCGACAATTCGCCGGCAGCCGATTCGCCGTGGGCCGTTTCGCCGTCAAATAGAAATTAATAAAATACGTAAAAAAGGTTATAATATATATTATATATATATAGGCCTCCTATCCTCTAGCACATTAAAAAAAAAAAAGCCCTTATCAAAAATGTGAGTATTTATATAATGAGAGAAAAGATCATCAGGCACTAAGTAATTAAGTAATTAAGTAATTAGGGTTATTGGAATTCGGGTCTAGGACGTTCAGCCGTCGCCGTTTCTAATCTAATCCACCTTTTTGGGTCCAATTCGGTATATGCTAGATATAAAAAAATTGTAATAATTATAGACTTATATTGGTTAAACAGCGCTAACACGGCATCTAATCCACCTTTTTGGGTCCAATTCGGTATATGCTAGATATAAAAAAATTGTAATAATTATAGACTTATATTCTATTTGACGGCGAAACGGCCCACGGCGAATCGGCTGCCGGCGAATTGTCGCGACGGCGAAACGGCGACGGCGAAACGGCGACGGCGAATAGTCCCATCCCCGCTTATACGGTGACTATATTTAACCAACTTATCCGTCAGAGAGATCCATGTAACTTTCCCTATAGTTGGTCATTCATATTTACCGCCTAACAGAATTTCTGGAAAAATTGAGAAGATAGTACGAAAAAAAGAAGTAATAGTTGAACCCAATAAATATAGAGCTATTTTTTTCTGAATATGCAACAGTGTTCGATATGCAAAAAGACTTTGGCATTTTTAATTGGGAAAAATCGGTAGAAGCAACTAGGTACCAAACTTCCTACTCAATGGCATTTTCCGTTTTCATTAGCTAAACGAATCTCAATTATTATGGTAATTATAACGGTAAAAGGTGAGGTCAATTATCGAAGTGATTTAGAACAATACAAGTCAGTACTCAAAAAAGGAAAATCTCTTGCCTTCATCAGTCCAGATCCTCTTCCCAAGAAAGTTCCAGTTAAACAAGCAACGCTAAATGATGTAGATAAACATTTAAAAACACACTTTGAGCCGGATTGGAGAAATCTTGCTGACGTGAATTTTCTAAATATCTATAAAAATGTTATTAACAATGCAGGAGATATGGATGATTGTCATACTGAAACTTTGAATGAGGGTTTCGATGCCGTGGCCGTGGATTTGGTACGCGAAGGGAGAGGTCACGGCTTATAGTTTACTTTTCCCGCCTAAAAATTTTATAATAGAGGTTACTAACTTGGATTTTTTTTATGTTTACAGTTTGTGAGGTAAGTTAGCCAAATTAAATTATGTTTTATTGATGTCTGCCATGTAAATTTCATCGTTTAGATATTTAAAATATACAGTTTTTTACCAAAAAAAAAATTATTTATAAATTGTGTTACAGTCGGGTAAAATGACATAGTATGTCATTTTACCCGACCAATTTTTTTGAATATCAATACGCCAGAATAAAAAGGAACTAACTTTATTCGCAAATACATATAACATGATTTTATTGTTTAATTGCAGGGCAATGCCACGAGTCTATGAAAGATCAAGCAACAGGCAATCATGGTCCTCAGCTTCCATGGAAAGGGCCATAGAAGCTGTTGTCAGAGGTGAAATGGGATGGCTAAGGGCATCTAAAGTTTATGGTGTTCCTCAAGCAAGCGACACTTAGAAGGCATGCTCAAAACAAAAATAGGTCCATAAAAGCAGGAGAAAAGCGGCTTGGGCGATTCAAAACAGTTTTCCCGGTGGTTGTAGAACGGGAGCTAGCTGAACACCTAAAGGTAATGGAATCCAGATTTTTTGGATTAACGAGAAAGGAGGTTTTACACCTGGCTTATCAATTAGCGGTTAAAAATGGTATTCAACACCCTTTTAGTAATGAAAAGAAGAGCGCTGGCAAAGATTGGTTACGAGAGTTTAGACGAAGAAATCCTGACATTTCTTTACGCAAGCCAGAGGCAACATCTGCGGCAAGAGCACAAGCTTTCAACAGACCACAAGTTGCCCAGTTTTTCACTCTTTTGGAGGACATTATCAAGAAAGAAAATATAGACTTTATGAAAATATATAATGTTGACGAATCTGCTCTTTCTACCGTACAGCGTCCTCAAAAAGTTTTTGCGACATCTGGCAGAAAGCAAGTTGGTGCCTTGACTAGCGCCGAAAGAGGATCCCATGTTACTATAGTTTGCTGCATGGGCACTAATGGGATTTACATTCCACCAACTCTTATATTTGCTCGTAAAAATATGAAAAATGAATTGATGGATTTCGCCCCACCAGGAGCAATTGGCATTGCCCAGGAATCAGGATGGATGACGGGACTAGTCTTTGTACAGTGGTTAAACCACTTTCAAAAATATGCGAAAGCCTCACATACAGAAAAAGTTCTTCTGATTGTCGATGGTCATTCAAGCCATAAATACTTAGATGCCCTTATTTTTGCAAAAGAGCATGGAATTGTGCTCCTTTGCCTACCGCCCCACTGTACCCATCGACTTCAACCCTTGGATGTATCCTTTTTTGGTCCCTTGAAAACATATTTTAACCAAGAAGTTACTAAATGGCTTAAAAGTCATCCGGGAAGGGTTGTAACACCATTGCAAATAAGTGCTTTGCTCCGTGAGGCATATGGAAAAGCAGCAACAGTTCAAAACGCTATTAACGGTTTTGCGAAAACTGGCATTTTTCCATTAAATGCAGATATTTTCCCGGATTATATGTATGAAGCGTCGGAAACAACTAATATTTCCATTAGTGAAGATAATCAGCCTAGTACGAGTAAAGAAAATAATAACACACGAATAAGTGAACAAAGTACCGAAAATCAGGCGAAAAGAGATGAACCCACAAGTTCAAAGGAAACAGTCAACGTACTTACCACAACTGTTGCTGATTTAAGTCCGCTTCCAATAGGACTTATGTCTCAGGACAAGGAAAAAGGAAACAAAGGAAGAGAAACAAAACTACCGTGTTAAATTCCACACCAAATATGGAAGAAGCGAAAGAAAAGAACAATAAAAAAAATTGTATCTGAGAAAAGAAAACGGACAGTTACTAGAAAAATACAAATCGAAACTGACTCTGAAGAAGAAGACCCTTTCGCAAACGACGAAGAAGACGACTGTTCATGCATCTATTGCACTGAGCAATATAGGATGTCAAAAGGTGGAGAACTTTGGCTGAAATGCTCCACCTGTAAAAAGTGGGCCCATGCCGAGTGCGCAGGTGTGGACAAAAAGACCAAGGTTTTTATTTGTGAAATTTGCACAGATGTTTAAGTTGTATTTCAAAAAAAGTTGACTATGTCATTTTACCCACCTGGGGTGTGTCATTTTACCAGCCTGTGTGGGTAAAATGAACTTTTTGTAGTTTTTTGTTTAGTTTCAAGTTTTGAAAAGATGTTTATTTTTTAATTATTGTATTATTTAAATATGGATGTAGTATGCAATGGACTTGCAAGTCTTTATGTTGTTTTTTGAAAAAAAATATTTTTTAAATAAAAAAATTTTATTTAAAAAAACCCTATGTCATTTTGTACACCCTTCCCCTACCAAATAATTTTGAATAAGAAAACTTTTTTTACTCTCTCAAAACTGTTTTAATCCCATTTCGAGATGTTCAAAACTTTCTTAATCCACTGTGTGTTACAAAACTGCTTTAATCCATCTTTTTTGTCTTAACATTGAGGTTCTGCTGATGCAGTTTTTTTTTCTATTAGTTATGAATCAATGTTGATAGGTGCCACGATAATATATACGGATTTGGAAGTCCGTCAGTCAGCTGCGAAACGTTTGAAACTTATTTGGGTTTTCCTGAGAATTCCGTTATAGTGGATTAAACTAGTTTTGGAATTGGGCGCCTCATTTCATATGTGATCATTGTATCTACCAAATACTTTTTTATAATACAGGGTGTCCCAGCCGAGAGTGACCCATTTTAAATGCTTATAACTTTTATACCAGTTATGTTAGCCACCTGCGGTTTACGCCATTCCTTTTCTCTTGGCCTAAAGTTTTTTCTAGTTGGTACCAAATTTTGTCTACAATTATACAGTGGGAGTAAAAAAATTGCCTTTTTTCGACATTAAAATTTTCAACTATTTTTAATGGAACACCCTGTATATTGCAACGCCATAATTAGGAGTCGTGTCCAAGGTATCCATATACCAATAAACATCGGACTTATAACTTGAAGTTTTAGCAGCAAAAAATTAAAATAGTAGTTTGGGTATTTTAGCAAACGTATTTTTTATTAGCATATTTACAACTATACAGGATCTTGGACGTGGTGGATGAGTCATGCGATGCCTGTCATTAATAAAGAAATAAATATAAATCTAAAAAAACTGCTGTTACAGCAAAAAATTAAAATACAAATCGAGCTATATTTTTTTAAAACTAAAATACTAGGTATCCATAGTAAACAATTGTCACTGTCAGAGTAAAATATCAAATTAAGTTAACATAAAAACATAAATTTTAAAGAAAATGATTTATTCATTAGTTGAAAAAGCAAAAACAGTAATCTTTTATACCGAAACCCGATCAATAATAACGACACAAAGAAGATTTAGAACTAGATTCCAGAAAAATCCGCCAAGCAAAAACGTTATTAAAAAATGGCATCAAAATTTTTCAATACATGGATACTTGGAGGTCAAGAGACCAAAAAGGAATTTGTTTAATCCTGAATATTTAGACAGACTTTTAGCGGTCCATGAGATTATTGCAATTAATAATCAGAAAATATCTCTTGGGAAAATGGCGGCTGCATTAAATTTATCTAAAAGTGAGTGCGAGAGATGTGTTAAATGTTTAAAATTATTCCCTTATAAGCTTCAAACATTTCAAAAGCTTCGTCAGGAGGACTACCAAAAGAGATTGTTTACTTGCGAAACTCTTTTGGACTTGTTTAGAGTTAACCCAAATACGCTGTTAATTATGTCTGATGAGGCGAGTTTCCACATAGATGGTAGATGTAACAAGCACAATTGTAGGATTTGGGCATCAGAGAATCCAAGAGCATTTAACGAGTTCCAGCGAGATACTCCAAAGGTAACAGTTTGGTGCGCCATCTCTGCTGAAAAAATATATGGACCATTTTTTTTCAATGAGCCAACGATAACAGGAACTGTATATACTGATATGTTGGAAAATTTCTTTTATCCACAGTTAATACAGGAGGGTATCTTGGATGAGGTCTACTTTCAGCAAGATGGTGCTCCACCTCATTATTCTTTAATAGCAAGAGCATCACTAGATATGACATTTGGGGCAAAATGGATAGGAAGAGCTGGCCCTATAGAATGGGCACCGTACTCTCCGGACTTGACAGTTCCAGACTTTTTTCTCTGGGGTTATGTCAAGGATAGGTGCTACAACATAATTTGGATGATCTTAAGAGGAATATTCGTGCAGTAATTGAAGCAATTCCCCAAGATATGTTACACAATTCATTCAAGCATTTAATGGTCCTACTTCATAAATGCGTAGAACAGAACGGTCAACATATACAGCAGTTTTTTTAGATTTATATTTATTTCTTTATTAATGTATAGTTGTAAATATGCTAATAAAAAATACGTTTGCTAAAATACCCAAACTACTATTTTAATTTTTTGCTGCTAAAACTTCAAGTTATAAGTCCGATGTTTATTGGTATATGGATACCTTGGACACGACTCCTAATTATGGCGTTGCAATATACAGGGTGTTCCATTAAAAATAGTTGAAAATTTTAATGTCGAAAAAAGGCAATTTTTTTACTCCCACTGTATAATTGTAGACAAAATTTGGTACCAACTAGAAAAAACTTTAGGCCAAGAGAAAAGGAATGGCGTAAACCGCAGGTGGCTAACACAACTGGTATAAAAGTTATAAGCATTTAAAATGGGTCACTCTCGGCTGGGACACCCTGTATTATAGGCGGTTGGTTAAATCAAAAACAAATTAAAATAAAAAGTTTGTATTTAAGGAACGAACATCTTATTATCTTTATTATATGTTTATTGGCAGTATCACTGTTGTTCTCCAAGTAGTAATTCAGTATGGGAAGCTGAAAAAATAAATGTATATTAGAATCAGTATTGGCAATTAATTGTATGAAGGCTCTAAAAGTCCTACAGCAAATAAAAAATTGCAGTTGAAGTCCCGCCCCGATGACATATGGATTTTGATTGATGGGTACCTATTAAAGTTTGTGGTAAAGAAATAATTCAAAATTAAAACATACACTATCATATATTATGACATTCTCTGTAATCTCAACAATATTTACATTCTAATTCTGCATAAGAGGACTAATTAAAAATATCTAATGGTCTCCTAGTTAATATACGAATTAAAAAGAATATATTTCGCCTGTCTACAAGCGTGCATGCTTGGAAACCGAGAGATCTTTCTCTGCCGTAGAAGTTTTCTGCAACAAAAGACGTCCCCTTTTATTTTTGAAAAATGTTTTTATAAATATATTATAAGAAAAAAAAAGAAATGGGGTCTATGAACGTCGTTTTTTGATATTATACGCATTTAAGTATTGTCTTTAGAAAATTGAATTTGTTGATTAAACTTTTTCATATATTTTTGAAAATATAGATGTTATGCAGAATCGCCATAAAATCAATCACCATAAATGTACAATTATAAAAGATACATAATGTCGACAGAAACGACGTAGCAGGCCCGTGCAACTGAAGAAAACAAAAAAATATCTTGCCTAGACGAAACATGGCTAAATGAAGGCCACACTGTGACTAAGTTTTGGCAGGATGAAAATATTAAAAGTTAAAGGCGAGCTTTTTTGGAAGGATTGTCCATAGGATTAAGACCGCTATCTGGAAAAGGACATCAAGTTATCATAACCCATATTGGAAGTTCTGAAGGCTTCGTTAAAGGTGGTCTACTGATGTTGCAATCTAAAAATACAGGAGACTATCACGAAGATACGAATGTCGATGTCTTTGAAGAATGGTTCGAGCAAATGTTGGATATTATACCAGAAGATGCAATAATTGTATTGGATAATGCAATTTATCACTCTAGGCTGACGGAAAAATTACCGACAAGTGCGTGGCGTAAAAATGAAATAACAGAATAGCTAAGTTTAAGACAAATAGAATTTCTATTAGATTCACAAAAAAAAAATTATTGGTACTAGCCAATTTATATAAAAATGCATTCAAAGAATATGTAGTCGATGAAATGGCAAAGTTACGAGGAATATCTGTGCTCACACTCCCTCCTTACCACTGCGAATTAAACCTGATCGAGCTTATATGGGCTTAAATAAAGACAGATGTCGCCAGAAAAAAACACGACTTATAAAATGGCGGATTTCAAAAGACCCGTTAATGAAGCTATGGGTAAAATCAGTGCGGAAAAGTGGAAAAAGTGCATCGATCATGTGATGGAAGAAGAAGCCAAAATGTGGCAGGTAGGTATAATATTCGAAGAAATGGTTGCACCGGTTGTTATAAACGATGTTAATAAAAGTTCATCTTCCGAATCGGACTATGATTAAGCCATAACCACCATAACGACAAAGTATTATTCGATTTTTGAAAATGGTTTGTTAATAAGATTCTATATTATATCCTATTTTTGTAATTATATTATGTAAACTATAGTAAACCCATTGTAAGTTATTAGTTGATACGATTTTTAAATGATTTTGTATGTTTTAAATACCTAAGAATATAATACAGGGTGCTGATAAAGTCTGGAATAATCGCTTTTTCTTGAAAACGCAAAAGTTTTTCGAAAAACGCTCGGACCCGTCGATTTTATTTTATTCTTTAAAATTTTTGACGTTCTTCAATATTACACCGGATGCGCCAAAAACGCTAGGCAAGTGTCAACTTCACTTTTTCAAATAGAACACCCCTTTTTTTCTCCAATATTCAGATTCCACTCTAAACTCTAGACAAGTTTTATATAACACGTTGTATGGCTAAAGTCAACAGGAATTGAAATACAGGGCCCCCAATAAAAATCAAGGTATAATTTTAAGGTCTAGGTATTTACCTTTTTACCGGTTTCTACATAATAACTTAGTGACGTAAATGTCAAAACATTTAATATTTACTCCAAAGTTGTCACTTTTACCCATAAAAATGTTTCTAACGGAAGCTGAGAGAATCGAAATATTAATAATAGTAGGATGTGGAGATCGAAAGAGAACACAAATAGAAGTTTGTGAGTATTTTAATGATAAATATCCAAATAGAGAACACATAAATCAGGCAACTGTTTCCAAAATTGTTAAGAAGTATAATGAAGTTGGTCACGTTAGGGATAAACCTAGAAGTGGACGACCTAAAATTTCCGACGATGTCAAACTTGATACTGTAGTTTCGTTGGAAGAGAGACCACATTCGAGCACAAGAAGCATATCTCAAAATTTTGAAAATATCCACGATTCAATGGTGGCAAAATTCCTGAAAAAGGAAAAATGGCACGCATATAAATGTCAAGGAGTACAGGAACTTTTGGAAGGCGACCCTGACAGAAGGAATGAGTTCTGTGAAATTCTCATGGATAATTACTTGATTAACGATGCATTATTTCCGAGTAACATAATTTTTTCCGATGAGGCGACTTTTTTGTTGGATGGCATGGTAAATCGTCAAAATTGCCGGTACTGGTCCAACGAAAATCCCCATTGGTTCCGAGAAATTCATACCCAGCGGCCGAGAAAAATTAATGTATGGGCAGGAATAATTCGGGATACTGTTATAGGAAATTGTACATAATGTACAGTTAGAATTTGTTGAGAGATTGGGACATTGTAGAGCCGTAAATGGACACCATTTTCAACACTTACTCAAATAATATTTTAGATTGTCCACTGTATTACCAATTTTCTGTTAAAATTTTTTTCCTAGCCTAAGTATTTGTCATGGAAAACAAGCTTTAAAATTATACCTTGATTTTTATTGGGGGCCCTGTATTTCAATTCCTGTTGACTTTAGCCATACAACATGTTATATGAAACTTGTCTAGAGTTTAGAGAGGAATCTGAATATTGCAGAGAAAAAGGGGTAGGTATTCTATTTGAAAAAGTGAAGTTGACACTTGCCTAGCGATTTTGGCGCATCCGGTATAATATTGAAGAACGTCAAAAAATTTTAAAGAATAAAATAAAATCGACGGGTCCGAGCGTTTTTCGAAAAACTTTTGCATTTTCAAGAAAAATCGATTATTCCAGACTTTATCAGCACCCTGTATAATACAATTTTAAATTTTTAATTTAAAATATTTTCCAGTACACGCTCTTGGCTAAGGTATTTTCCCCAATAACAATGGCAAATCCTCAAATATAATGATAGCTTGCAAATAAATTCAGGGTGAACCTACCTAAAGAATGCTCATCATTTGGATCCTTTAATGAAAACAGAATATATTTTAAGGGATGGTGTTCAAATTGCTCTTGATACCCCGGTATGCGTTTTGAATGTTTAATGAGCATTTATTACTTCGCGCCATTTAAAGATAGATTACATATCTGCCAATATAAAAGGTGCTAATGAGCCCATTGAAAGTGATATGTATTAGGGGATTATGAATATTTTTTTCTATTATTAGAAAGGTATTAGCATTGTGAAAATAATTGGCTGAACTCTGCTACAAAAATCGTGTCGGCCAGTGTAATTATTTGATATACACGATTACTAAATGCATGTTTTTTGTTAGCCAATACCTACTATAAAAAATTGATATTTTTAATAAAAAATTTAATTTAACGACTTCAACAAGAAACTAAATATCATGTATGTATTACTGAAAAGCCCCCGATGAGTCGATTGCAACGAAGTATAAATTTACAGGGTGTCCCATTTAAAAAACCGCAACTTTACTTAATTTCTAAAAATAAGAATATTCGGAAAAAAACGAACTACTAGACAAGATATGAACCAGCTTTTACCTGAACTAACCCGCAACTACATGGAAATCCGTATACCCTATACAAACTACATTCTTAAAGCTAAGTTTACACTAAACAGTTCTTGGTTTATGATTATCTTAATAAAATATTGTATCCGAAAAGAAAAATTTTCAAATTAAATTCAAAGTAAAGACGCTAGAATTTTTTAAAAAATAATGGAAATATATTAATTAATTTGTTATATACCTATAATATTAATTAAGAAGCAAAGCAGAACCCTTTAATTGATGAAGCAAATGAAGCAAGCTCTGATACTAGATATTGTTGAAAAAGCGATGGCATTATATCATCTAAAAAAATAAAGCAATTAATTATCTGAAGATATTCTACGGGTAAAAACTAGGAATTGCCTACCTTGAACAGTGAGGAACGCTTCAGCCGAACCTAAGAGGAGTCGTCGTCTCTCAGTCCAATTGGCTATTAAAATAAAATCAAATTAATTGCTTTTGTGATTTAAGATTGAAAAAAAAGGCCAATAATTTGAAGGCCTTCCTGGAAAAATGTTGTAAGCACGACATTTCTGGCATATTGATGAATTCGGTAGAATATGCTATATCTGACCACCAGGCCCGGATCCAGAAATTCGTTTCGGGGGGGGGCTCAAGGACGAAAATCATTAAAAAATGTGGACTTATTTTAATTAATTCAGAGCAAAGCGAATCACACATTAAAACTTAAATCATTATGTGACGTTTAATCTATTATTATTTTATAGTGCAATAAAAAGATGCAGTACAAGGTGTACAATAAACAGCTACTATGTTTAAAAGAAGTTTGAGCATTTTTAATGTTCAACAAAAAATACCTGTTAATAACAAAAGTTAAATCAGTACTAAATTTTTACTAGAACACATACACCTTAAAAAAGTAATTTCCTTGATTTTTTCTTCGCCAAGCGGTCGAGCACTTCCTCCGGATCATCCTTGTTCGACCAGTGCAACAAAAAAAGCTAAAAATCCCTAGACCTCGATTCGTACAATTGAACAATAATGTTCAATGCTGCCACATGTGAGATATAAAAAGTTGTATTACTGAACATGGCAGGCTTTTCATAATTGAAAAATATAGGGATACGTTGGATTGACGCCGATTGTGGCTTTCCGTCGACTAAAAACTTAAATTTCAAATAATAGAAAATTCTATACTGAAGACTTTTCTATGAAAAACCTCAAATGGAAAAAAATTTCAAATTTCGGGGGGGGCCCGGGCCTGTTCTTGGTACTACTTACTTGTGTGAGAAAACATTCTCCAAAATGCAGTCCGTAATAGTATATTACAATACGAGACGGAAAATGTTTCATTGCTGGTCGAGAGACCGCAATGAAATTTTTCGTCGAGGATTATATACTATTTTATTTTCAGCCATGAATTTATGATTCAAGTAATATTTATAGTAATATTCATGATTTTGCACGATAGACTTTTTGAAATATTAAATTTTGTCGCACCGGTTATTACCTTTCATTTCCATTGTTAGTCGTTGTTACCAGTTGCAGCAGTTGTCGCTTAAAATTTTTTGAAAGTCAGCGTTTTTTTAAGAAAAAGAATACAGTGACGACGATAGTGACGACGAGTTAATTAGCTGTACTCCGCCCGATTTGAAAAAAGCAGCGGATAAGATTGAAGAAAGTCTGCTACCTACAAAAAGTAAGCTACGTTATGAGAAAGCTTTTAATACATTCCAGGCATGGTGCAGCAGCAGAGAAACAACCAATGTTACATTAGAGACCGTTTTGTTGGTCTATTTTGGTGAGATCTCTAAAGAAAAAAATCTTCCACTTTATGGGCTACCTACAGTATGATAAAAAGTATACTGAAACTTAAAGAAAAGGTCGACATTTCCAAGCATTCAAAACTTGTGGCTTTTTTGAAGCGAAAAAGTGTAAGCTTTCGGCCTAAAAAGTCAAGTGTTTTTTCAAGAGAAAACATCAGAGATTTTTTGGTTAAAGCACCTGAAGAATTTTTGTGTATGAAGATTGCGCTTATTGTTGGAGTCTCTGGAGCATGCAGGAGTGATGAACTAGTAAAGATGAAAATTTCCCATGTTAATGTTTTGCTAGAAAAGGTCGTTATCGAAATCCCTGATACGAAGACATATATAAATAGATCCTTCATCATAAGTGACCCAAATTGGATTGACGTCAGTAGAGAGAAACGGACAGAACGAGGCCAGGTGGTGCTGGTGGTGCTGGTGGTGCAACTAACCCAGGTGGTGCAGGTGGTGCGTTTTACGATCTAACCCAAGTGGTTCGGTGGTGCGTTTTATGATCTAACCCGGGTGGTTCGGTGGTGCGTTTTATGACCTAACCCGGGTGGTTCGGTGGTGCTGTTTACAAAATAACCCGAAATTAAACCCGACTTTTTACGACCTAACCCGGATGCTTTCATGAGGCGGCTTCTTATCTAACCCTAACTTGAACCTGAATATTTATGAACTGACCCGAGATAAAACCCGACTTTTTACAACCTAACCCGGATGCTTTCATGAGGCGGCTTCTTATCTAACCCTAATTTGAACCTGAATATTTATGATCTGACCCGAGATAAAACCCGACTTTTTATGATTTAACCTTAGTGAAACGCCGCTGCTAAAGCGGGATAATTAAATCCCAATTTTTATAAGCCATCCTTAAACCCAACTTTTTACGATGCGACCTGAGTCATCCTTAAACCAGACTTTTTATGATTTAACCTTAGTGAAACGCCGCTGCTAAAGCGGGATAATTAAATCCCAATTTTTATAAGCCATCCTTAAACCCAACTTTTTACGATCCGACCTGAGCCATCCTTAAACCAGACTTTTTATTATTTTCCCTTAGTTGAAACGCCGCTGTTAAAGCGGTATAGTAAAAAACATTATTTATATTTTCTATCTTAGTGAAACGCCGCTGGTGGGTAGTAAAGCGAAATAAAACCCTAATTTATATGGTCTAACAAGATAAGTATATTAAGGCGGCACATTTGTCACCCCGCAATAATTATTTATACCTAAATAACCCTCTCAAACCCTCTGCCGACTCGATTTAAAAAGAAAGGGACATAAACCTTTATTTATTATTCCGAAGGACCCTCATTAAAATTCAGTAGCATATCTAATAATTGATTCCAATTTTTGCACCACTTATATAAAATACAATAAAATAATTACCATCTAGAACCATTAACTAGAGATTTCTTTGTACTGGAAATGGATAAATTATAGGACTATCTTGTAATGAGAACAGAGTAATAAAAAGTAAATAAAACTTAAATACGTATAAAATACCAAGCAGGTATAGGTACTATACAACTTGTGTTCGCCATCAGGTAAAAGCCCTCATAATGCTTTTATAAAAATTTCGGATAATATCATAATATAAGTAAATAGGCTACAATTTCAGGAAAAAAGTAAAAAAAATTAATTCACAGTGTAAAATTGTAGTTAAATGGATTGTAAATACGAAATAATATAAAAAGCTACCTTTTGTTTGCGATGATGTATGCACAATAACTCTATATTATTCGGCCCTTAAACTGAAAATACCCACTAGATAGGTATCATAAGCTGTATTTGTCATCAGGTAGAACCCCCAATAAAATTATGAATATTAGGCGTAGGCATCAAAGTAGCAAATCACGTTGGTTTTTTAATTTATTATTAATCTGGCTAACTTAAGAAACTCACAATATAACGACCATCCAAAAAAATCATAATACATTACTGGGTGTGAAAGCAATTGCGCTGCAAAATATAGTGTATACCGACTCTGAGGTAGTTAATTAAAATCCCAATTAGCGCTAAAAAAAAAATCAATTAGATATTTACTTTAGATATTTTAATAAAAAAATTCAATATTCTCACCAACATTTAACTTTTGAAATTAGCATAATAACAAATCCTTTACAATGAATTAAACAAACGCATACATAATTTTAAAATCACATAATAAGAATATAAGCTAAAATCTAACAAGTTCGGACTTCTCGAATGACGTCAGTTTACATCTGTAGAGAATACACAACCCTCGAATCATAAAAAAATGGTCAAACTTTGTCGGCAAATACCCTTCTATGATGTAGGGGAAGGACAGGTAACTCGAGATGTTTATAAAGAAACGTTAAAGAACATTATTTGCTTATTTCCAGACTCTTAAAAATTAGATGCAATCGAACAATAAATGTTTTCATCATGTATATTTATGAGTAACACATTACCTTCGACATACATAAATTCAAATTGATAATTACTTGCCTTAGTACTTTTTTAGAAGCTTGAATCATTGCATATAACCGTCTGAGGATACCCAAACTTCCCCTAACATATTTCTCCGCAGCCGGGGAAAAAGAGGTAGAAAAAGTAAAATAACAACTCCAAGTGTCTTTGCGAACAATCGGCAATAAAATAGAGTATTTCAGTTTTTAATTTTTCGTAAATAAAAGTTGGTTAGATTAATAGTCTCTGTGAATATAATAACATAAACAAAGTGATATGCCGTAAATTTAGGAGTACAGTATAAATTATGCCTCTATTAAAATATACCGCAATAACTAACTATCAAAGGATTTTTGATGTTTTGAATATATTTGATGCTCATAGCATTATCACATTTCCAAAGGCTCTAAATTTTAGAAAAATGTTCTAATAGAATATGTCTATCAATATAAAGTAAAGGTATTGTTAGGTTTTTTTAAAAAATACGACCTACAACAGTCTCTGCTACAGCATGGCTGACTCTGTAGAAACTTCTGTGAAACCATAATAATTATATCAATAATCGAGTTGTCCTTATGATAATATTTTCTTCCAATATCCGACTCCACTATCCATAAAAGTTATGTTAGAAAATTCATAATTGAGCGCATTGTAATTTTTTAAAAAGAAATTCACTTCACACACAAAGATGTAGCCATTCAATCCATGAAAATAATGCAAGTCAGTATGCGTATGTTATGGCTAACTGTTTAAATGTCTATTCCTTCCACGTTTATCGGAAGAAATACTTTTTTTATACTAGTATTTTAGTTGAAAATAAGATCATAAATCATCTATATAAAACAAGCGCCCCTTATGGATTTGAACGAAAATCATAGATTCGACTATTTTCATAAAAAATAAATCTAAGTACGGAATAATGCAGGAAGATTATCTATTTTCTTGGTTTAGAAAGTGATGTAGTTAAGATTTATAACTTAGAAATATATAAATTATTATTAATCTTTTCGACCTATTTCTCTTGCATATTTAATTTCTTTGATAGTAAGAACTAATCTTTTTATTTTACAAAGTAAAAAAAAAAGCTAAAGATCGGCGTTGTCAGTCAGGTATAAGAACTGATTTAACACGATGGTTTTTGTACAAACGTTCACATACAATTGTATGCTTTTTAACCGATTGTGTCGGAAAAAATGACGATTTATAGATTAGATATTTAGACGAAGAGCTAACCTTCTCAATAAAGTATTGATTATTGCCCTGCTAGCTAGACAACACTTTTTATGTTAGTCAAAAAAAAATTTTTTTTTTCGGACGCTATTACAGATTTCATCGTTAACTAACAAACATTAAGACCAAAAAATTAGCGTGCAAGATGAAATGTATAGGTTCACTTCATTTCTACATTATTTTACAACTCTCAATCGCATTAAAAACAAGATCGAATAAAAAATAACTTATGACATATGGACGAAAAATGTTTTTCGGGCTATTTAGGTTAGCGACCGCATTACGTCTGAAATACTACATTTTTCGAGCTTATAACATAATTTACTATTTTAACGTTAAAATAGGGGAAATGATGTAACAAAATGGATACTTTTTTTTGTCGCTCACGAGATTATAGTTTCTTTTAAAATGAACTCTAATATTTACAACACAAATTATCCTTTAAGCCACATTAGTTTAAAACTCGTCTGTCGCTTTCCCTCTATTGTGAGTTTGATTAAAGTATAGCGTAGTATATATTTAGATGAATTTCGCAAATGTTGAATACTTTCAAAACTGAAAAAGCCGCCCTTTGCAATAAATATCTCCGTAGAGTTAGGTACCCTGCAGATTAAGGGTATTTCAGCGGATAATCATATACAAATTCAAAGATTTTGTCTATTTTAATGGATTAACAAACAATATCTATAGGATGACTTTACTGATAAAAAAAAAATAACAAAAATCCATAAAGTCTAGGCTCACATGAAATTCCATAAAGAGCAGCTGCATAGCCTTATCACATCAAACTATATTTTTATTTCGTTCTATTGTCAAAAGTCTGTGTTTAGGAGATTATCGTTCATTTTAAAATGAACTCTAATATGTACATCACCATAAACTACCTCTTAAGCCGTCGTAAAAATACACTTTTCGATTTACCTCTATATTGATTTTCTAATATTAAATATCTACAATAGTCGAAATTCGCTCGCTAATACCTATGTATGCAAGGTTTCTTCAAAAAATGATAATTTTGTTGTTTAATGGCTTGAAAAAATGGAAAAAGGAGGTTTTTGCATCCATTTATTTCCAGATGAGTGTTAAAAATACTTATAAAACTCGGTATACCGAAGATCAAGCATTAATGAGAGGGTTGAGTCCTGTTTGCCAAATCCTGATTTTTAATTTGACGTTGGCAACGGTACAATTTTTTAACATTTATCATAAGAGGCGTATATTTTTGGAGCTTAGATCTACCAGTTTATCCACGCCCCATTTATTGTTAGTGCTTTAGTAATTTTACTTTCCAATTATTTTTTACCAAAACGCGTAGTTGAAACAGTGTCTATATCAGACGATATAATAAATTTTAAGGATTAATTTGCTTACAAATACACTTCAATTTATTTAGGCTAAAGCAGCCAGACATATACTGGAACTACGAAAACCCTATTACAATTTGGTTGCCTAGAGAAAATTTTGTAAAAAACATAGCTTTCTACACAAATGCTTGCACATTATGTACCTATCATTTTAAGATACCTGGCGACATCAATGTAAGCATTGACATAATGACGCAAGATATAGGTAGGTACTAGAATATTCAAGATTTCTATTAACGATACACTTCAGCATACATGCGAGATGTCATTAATGTCTACGGAAGGCAACAGACATACCAGCTATTTTTACATGGGATTCCATAGACTTGGACGCTTCTTGTTTAGAAATATTTGATGTCATCTTGAGGAGTTCCGTATTGAAGCATCAAACCTACCTGCCAAATAATTGACGAAATATGGGATATCATAAAATATGCCCCCCATCGAACTAAATGATCCTATAAACCAGCTTCACAGACCGTAATTTGTGATGCTAACACGATTAATACGCAATAGAACAAGATTAAGAAACAAAATTTAAAGTAGCTCTTTATCACACGAAAATAATTAAATAATTTACGGTTACAGAACAATAATTATTTTAAAAAGCTGTATAACTAAATATATTATGTTATTAGGAATATTCTGTCTAAAGTAACAGCTAATCTTAGTCGAAAATGAGATCGTATTATTGATTGTTGAATTCGTTAGGTATGAAATAAAATTAGAGATTTCGTCTATTTTTTCACGATTAAAAAAGAATACCTCTATTTAGCTAAAAATGAAACGATTACAGTGGTAGATTAATTCACTTTACCAAGCATGTAAACTACTAATTTTGCAATAAATATCTTCTATATTTCTAGGTAGGTTTACTCGAAAATGTGGGGCTATTTTCATCAAAAATCCCGATACGAAATTGAAAAATTTGCCTATTTTTGTCGGTTTACAAAGTGATAGTGGAATATTGGTTTGATCAAAGAACAATAATTATTTTAAAAATGTTGTATAATTAACTAAATGTCGGTGTTATCAGGCAGACAAGAAGTTATTTATCTGAATCTTATTTGTACCATTAGCGTTTATATACAAATGTTAGTGGTTTTCAAAAATTGATATCTCGGAAATTATTAGGTTTAGACTTATAATACGCTTATTAAAAAATAATGACTACTTTATGCAAAATTCAAAAATATTATAAGATGTAGGGTATCCCAGTAACTTAACCAAAGATTTTCGGTCTTCGTAAAGCTTTACACGTTTCTTCAGCGTACCAAACATTCACTTTTTTTAAATATTGACATCGGGTTAGGATTCTGAACATAGGATTAACATCACTCCAATAGTGAACATGTTGCGTTGTCACAGTTCCATTCGTTGAAAAGTAAACAAAACCGTTTGAGCTACGTAGGGAATAAATAAAGTTGGCTTGTTGAAAAATTTTAATATTTATTAAGGTAAAAGACTATAAATATATCGATACAACACTTTGGCATTTCTAATACTACAAACATGAATATCTAAAATGTGATATATACAACCATCAACTCTCTCTCCCTTCTCTAATTTTGGTACACCAATGCTGTCTTCTAAGTTTATAATATATGGCGTCCTGCAGTTTAATTCCGAAAATGTTTTAACTAAAAATTCCTCTTTAACACATCCTTTAACGTAAATAATGTCTGCGTCTATCAGATTGTTGGATATGATATTATGTAGTTCCTTGTAATCGGTATCACCATAATTATAAAGGATACCATGATGATTTCCAAATAGATATTTGACTTGTTTCTTGCAAGCCTTACTTAAGGTGTCGAATGGTTTAACTGGTTTAAAAAAGTAACTTTTCATACTATTCCCATCATAAATAGCCAATTCTTTCGCGCAAAATTCAGGTATGTTAAATCCTTGAATATCGACTACAACGAACTTCATTGTCTGAAGACTCAAATCAAACAAGTATATTTTCATATTTTTATCGCTCTTAAGTTCGATTTCAAAAGCACACCCCCACTTTTCGATAATTTCACAGTCTTAGCACATAGATCTTATATTTTTATTTACGATCAATTCATCTTTATTCGCCAATCGTCTCAAACGAGTCTGCTTTTGAAAGTAATATAGCCTTAGTATTCAGAAAATATTAATGATATCGGAGCCTAAAACATCCTTGACACTAAAAAATCATTGTGTTTCCTAACAAAACCCATCATCTTGTCTATTTAGCTTGCTTTCCTATTGTTTAGCAGGTTAAATAAAATTATTATTTCGCTCTTTTTGTCTGTACTGAATCGTTAGGGGAATACGTTTCTAGTTCTATAAGAGAGACAGTTAAAATTTATGTAAGCAATCAAAAATCCTACACTATGAGCTACTTAGTTAAAATTTCATATTTCCTTCCTGGGTCAGGCAAAATTTGTGATGTGTCGGACAAAATTTATAAAAATACAAAAAAAAAATGCTGGATGCATTTTTAGCGTGACTTTCTATTTAATACCATCTTATTTCAAGGTATAATTCGGTTGTCAAAATGAGAATAAAATAATTTTCCCATGGTTTATGTCATCTTAAAAAAGTCAAAAGGTTATATTCTGTAGAGGGTCAGATACATTTAAATTTAAATATTTTCTCCAAGAAGAATTTTAAGATAGTATTATAGTAAATAAAAATTCTATACCTCCAATATTTCATGGAAACATATCGTGTTCTAGCGACATAACCCAAAAGTACCTCTATTCAGAAACGCATCGTACTTTTCTTGTCAATAATTGTCTCATTGTCCCATCCACTACATTATTATAATCTTAAAGCACCTGTTACCAGCATTATCTGTTTTTATGGTTTTCATAAAACATAGCGATTACCGATGAAAATTAAACGAAAACTTAATAAATAACTTTTTTTTCAACTGAAATAGACTGATTTTCGATGGAAAAATGTTACTTATAACTAAAAATGAATATAAGACATATACGCAATGATATTTAGAATAAATCAATCTTTTCTAAAATTACTATGAAATATTCACAAAATCGTTTCGTTATAACCAAAGTAGCAAGGCTTGCAGATTTCGTATAGAGTTCAAACGCGATACTGAGATGATCTTTTTTTTTTTTTTATATTTTTGTAGGATAATGCACCACTACGTTGTAAGTACTTGAGAGAGGACTTTCTTGAAAAATCCTCAAATTTCTCTGCAATTTTGTTCCTTCTAGAGTTAAATTCACACAGAAAACCCCGTATTCTTATCTTTCAGGTTGGTATATTAAAAAGGGCTTATTAGTATGGTTTAGAAAACAAGCAATATTAATTAACGGATGTTTTTTCGTCGTATGAAGAGTTGAAAAATTTTTTTTTCCACTCCAATGGTTACGATGCAGAGAGTCGGGTTTCATCATAATCTTTCAGGGTAGCTCAGGTTTGATTGCATGTAGAGAGTCGGGTTTCATCATAATCTTTCAGGGTAGCTCAGGTTTGATTACATGTACTAAGGTTAGTGCTCCTTGCAATCGGTTTCAGGTTTGACGCGCCCCCCTCAGGTTTGTTCAGGTTTCTCAAACGTTTGAGAAACCTGAACAAACCTGAGGGGGGCGCGTCAAACCTGAAACCGATTGCAAGGAGCACTAACCTTAGTACATGTAATCAAACCTGAGCTACCCTGAAAGATTATGATGAAACCCGACTCTCTACATGCAATCAAACCTGAGCTACCCTGAAAGATTATGATGAAACCCGACTCTCTGCATCGTAACCATTGGAGTGGAAAAAAAAATTTTTCAACTCTTCATACGACGAAAAAACATCCGTTAATTAATATTGCTTGTTTTCTAAACCATACTAATAAGCCCTTTTTAATATACCAACCTGAAAGATAAGAATACGGGGTTTTCTGTGTGAATTTAACTCTAGAAGGAACAAAATTGCAGAGAAATTTGAGGATTTTTCAAGAAAGTCCTCTCTCAAGTACTTACAACGTAGTGGTGCATTATCCTACAAAAATATAAAAAAAAAAAAAAAGATCATCTCAGTATCGCGTTTGAACTCTATACGAAATCTGCAAGCCTTGCTACTTTGGTTATAACGAAACGATTTTGTGAATATTTCATAGTAATTTTAGAAAAGATTGATTTATTCTAAATATCATTGCGTATATGTCTTATATTCATTTTTAGTTATAAGTAACATTTTTCCATCGAAAATCAGTCTATTTCAGTTGAAAAAAAAGTTATTTATTAAGTTTTCGTTTAATTTTCATCGGTAATCGCTATGTTTTATGAAAACCATAAAAACAGATAATGCTGGTAACAGGTGCTTTAAGATTATAATAATGTAGTGGATGGGACAATGAGACAATTATTGACAAGAAAAGTACGATGCGTTTCTGAATAGAGGTACTTTTGGGTTATGTCGCTAGAACACGATATGTTTCCATGAAATATTGGAGGTATAGAATTTTTATTTACTATAATACTATCTTAAAATTCTTCTTGGAGAAAATATTTAAATTTAAATGTATCTGACCCTCTACAGAATATAACCTTTTGACTTTTTTAAGATGACATAAACCATGGGAAAATTATTTTATTCTCATTTTGACAACCGAATTATACCTTGAAATAAGATGGTATTAAATAGAAAGTCACGCTAAAAATGCATCCAGCATTTTTTTTTTGTATTTTTATAAATTTTGTCCGACACATCACAAATTTTGCCTGACCCAGGAAGGAAATATGAAATTTTAACTAAGTAGCTCATAGTGTAGGATTTTTGATTGCTTACATAAATTTTAACTGTCTCTCTTATAGAACTAGAAACGTATTCCCCTAACGATTCAGTACAGACAAAAAGAGCGAAATAATAATTTTATTTAACCTGCTAAACAATAGGAAAGCAAGCTAAATAGACAAGATGATGGGTTTTGTTAGGAAACACAATGATTTTTTAGTGTCAAGGATGTTTTAGGCTCCGATATCATTAATATTTTCTGAATACTAAGGCTATATTACTTTCAAAAGCAGACTCGTTTGAGACGATTGGCGAATAAAGATGAATTGATCGTAAATAAAAATATAAGATCTATGTGCTAAGACTGTGAAATTATCGAAAAGTGGGGGTGTGCTTTTGAAATCGAACTTAAGAGCGATAAAAATATGAAAATATACTTGTTTGATTTGAGTCTTCAGACAATGAAGTTCGTTGTAGTCGATATTCAAGGATTTAACATACCTGAATTTTGCGCGAAAGAATTGGCTATTTATGATGGGAATAGTATGAAAAGTTACTTTTTTAAACCAGTTAAACCATTCGACACCTTAAGTAAGGCTTGCAAGAAACAAGTCAAATATCTATTTGGAAATCATCATGGTATCCTTTATAATTATGGTGATACCGATTACAAGGAACTACATAATATCATATCCAACAATCTGATAGACGCAGACATTATTTACGTTAAAGGATGTGTTAAAGAGGAATTTTTAGTTAAAACATTTTCGGAATTAAACTGCAGGACGCCATATATTATAAACTTAGAAGACAGCATTGGTGTACCAAAATTAGAGAAGGGAGAGAGAGTTGATGGTTGTATATATCACATTTTAGATATTCATGTTTGTAGTATTAGAAATGCCAAAGTGTTGTATCGATATATTTATAGTCTTTTACCTTAATAAATATTAAAATTTTTCAACAAGCCAACTTTATTTATTCCCTACGTAGCTCAAACGGTTTTGTTTACTTTTCAACGAATGGAACTGTGACAACGCAACATGTTCACTATTGGAGTGATGTTAATCCTATGTTCAGAATCCTAACCCGATGTCAATATTTAAAAAAAGTGAATGTTTGGTACGCTGAAGAAACGTGTAAAGCTTTACGAAGACCGAAAATCTTTGGTTAAGTTACTGGGATACCCTACATCTTATAATATTTTTGAATTTTGCATAAAGTAGTCATTATTTTTTAATAAGCGTATTATAAGTCTAAACCTAATAATTTCCGAGATATCAATTTTTGAAAACCACTAACATTTGTATATAAACGCTAATGGTACAAATAAGATTCAGATAAATAACTTCTTGTCTGCCTGATAACACCGACATTTAGTTAATTATACAACATTTTTAAAATAATTATTGTTCTTTGATCAAACCAATATTCCACTATCACTTTGTAAACCGACAAAAATAGGCAAATTTTTCAATTTCGTATCGGGATTTTTGATGAAAATAGCCCCACATTTTCGAGTAAACCTACCTAGAAATATAGAAGATATTTATTGCAAAATTAGTAGTTTACATGCTTGGTAAAGTGAATTAATCTACCACTGTAATCGTTTCATTTTTAGCTAAATAGAGGTATTCTTTTTTAATCGTGAAAAAATAGACGAAATCTCTAATTTTATTTCATACCTAACGAATTCAACAATCAATAATACGATCTCATTTTCGACTAAGATTAGCTGTTACTTTAGACAGAATATTCCTAATAACATAATATATTTAGTTATACAGCTTTTTAAAATAATTATTGTTCTGTAACCGTAAATTATTTAATTATTTTCGTGTGATAAAGAGCTACTTTAAATTTTGTTTCTTAATCTTGTTCTATTGCGTATTAATCGTGTTAGCATCACAAATTACGGTCTGTGAAGCTGGTTTATAGGATCATTTAGTTCGATGGGGGGCATATTTTATGATATCCCATATTTCGTCAATTATTTGGCAGGTAGGTTTGATGCTTCAATACGGAACTCCTCAAGATGACATCAAATATTTCTAAACAAGAAGCGTCCAAGTCTATGGAATCCCATGTAAAAATAGCTGGTATGTCTGTTGCCTTTCGTAGACATTAATGACATCTCGCATGTATGCTGAAGTGTATCGTTAATAGAAATCTTGAATATTCTAGTACCTACCTATATCTTGCGTCATTATGTCAATGCTTACATTGATGTCGCCAGGTATCTTAAAATGATAGGTACATAATGTGCAAGCATTTGTGTAGAAAGCTATGTTTTTTACAAAATTTTCTCTTGGCAACCAAATTGTAATAGGGTTTTCGTAGTTCCAGTATATGTCTGGCTGCTTTAGCCTAAATAAATTGAAGTGTATTTGTAAGCAAATTAATCCTTAAAATTTATTATATCGTCTGATATAGACACTGTTTCAACTACGCGTTTTGGTAAAAAATAATTGGAAAGTAAAATTACTAAAGCACTAACAATAAATGGGGCGTGGATAAACTGGTAGATCTAAGCTCCAAAAATATACGCCTCTTATGATAAATGTTAAAAAATTGTACCGTTGCCAACGTCAAATTAAAAATCAGGATTTGGCAAACAGGACTCAACCCTCTCATTAATGCTTGATCTTCGGTATACCGAGTTTTATAAGTATTTTTAACACTCATCTGGAAATAAATGGATGCAAAAACCTCCTTTTTCCATTTTTTCAAGCCATTAAACAACAAAATTATCATTTTTTGAAGAAACCTTGCATACATAGGTATTAGCGAGCGAATTTCGACTATTGTAGATATTTAATATTAGAAAATCAATATAGAGGTAAATCGAAAAGTGTATTTTTACGACGGCTTAAGAGGTAGTTTATGGTGATGTACATATTAGAGTTCATTTTAAAATGAACGATAATCTCCTAAACACAGACTTTTGACAATAGAACGAAATAAAAATATAGTTTGATGTGATAAGGCTATGCAGCTGCTCTTTATGGAATTTCATGTGAGCCTAGACTTTATGGATTTTTGTTATTTTTTTTTTATCAGTAAAGTCATCCTATAGATATTGTTTGTTAATCCATTAAAATAGACAAAATCTTTGAATTTGTATATGATTATCCGCTGAAATACCCTTAATCTGCAGGGTACCTAACTCTACGGAGATATTTATTGCAAAGGGCGGCTTTTTCAGTTTTGAAAGTATTCAACATTTGCGAAATTCATCTAAATATATACTACGCTATACTTTAATCAAACTCACAATAGAGGGAAAGCGACAGACGAGTTTTAAACTAATGTGGCTTAAAGGATAATTTGTGTTGTAAATATTAGAGTTCATTTTAAAAGAAACTATAATCTCGTGAGCGACAAAAAAAAGTATCCATTTTGTTACATCATTTCCCCTATTTTAACGTTAAAATAGTAAATTATGTTATAAGCTCGAAAAATGTAGTATTTCAGACGTAATGCGGTCGCTAACCTAAATAGCCCGAAAAACATTTTTCGTCCATATGTCATAAGTTATTTTTTATTCGATCTTGTTTTTAATGCGATTGAGAGTTGTAAAATAATGTAGAAATGAAGTGAACCTATACATTTCATCTTGCACGCTAATTTTTTGGTCTTAATGTTTGTTAGTTAACGATGAAATCTGTAATAGCGTCCGAAAAAAAAAATTTTTTTTTGACTAACATAAAAAGTGTTGTCTAGCTAGCAGGGCAATAATCAATACTTTATTGAGAAGGTTAGCTCTTCGTCTAAATATCTAATCTATAAATCGTCATTTTTTCCGACACAATCGGTTAAAAAGCATACAATTGTATGTGAACGTTTGTACAAAAACCATCGTGTTAAATCAGTTCTTATACCTGACTGACAACGCCGATCTTTAGCTTTTTTTTTTACTTTGTAAAATAAAAAGATTAGTTCTTACTATCAAAGAAATTAAATATGCAAGAGAAATAGGTCGAAAAGATTAATAATAATTTATTTATTTCTAAGTTATAAATCTTAACTACATCACTTTCTAAACCAAGAAAATAGATAATCTTCCTGCATTATTCCGTACTTAGATTTATTTTTTATGAAAATAGTCGAATCTATGATTTTCGTTCAAATCCATAAGGGGCGCTTGTTTTATATAGATGATTTATGATCTTATTTTCAACTAAAATACTAGTATAAAAAAAGTATTTCTTCCGATAAACGTGGAAGGAATAGACATTTAAACAGTTAGCCATAACATACGCATACTGACTTGCATTATTTTCATGGATTGAATGGCTACATCTTTGTGTGTGAAGTGAATTTCTTTTTAAAAAATTACAATGCGCTCAATTATGAATTTTCTAACATAACTTTTATGGATAGTGGAGTCGGATATTGGAAGAAAATATTATCATAAGGACAACTCGATTATTGATATAATTATTATGGTTTCACAGAAGTTTCTACAGAGTCAGCCATGCTGTAGCAGAGACTGTTGTAGGTCGTATTTTTTAAAAAAAACCTAACAATACCTTTACTTTATATTGATAGACATATTCTATTAGAACATTTTTCTAAAATTTAGAGCCTTTGGAAATGTGATAATGCTATGAGCATCAAATATATTCAAAACATCAAAAATCCTTTGATAGTTAGTTATTGCGGTATATTTTAATAGAGGCATAATTTATACTGTACTCCTAAATTTACGGCATATCACTTTGTTTATGTTATTATATTCACAGAGACTATTAATCTAACCAACTTTTATTTACGAAAAATTAAAAACTGAAATACTCTATTTTATTGCCGATTGTTCGCAAAGACACTTGGAGTTGTTATTTTACTTTTTCTACCTCTTTTTCCCCGGCTGCGGAGAAATATGTTAGGGGAAGTTTGGGTATCCTCAGACGGTTATATGCAATGATTCAAGCTTCTAAAAAAGTACTAAGGCAAGTAATTATCAATTTGAATTTATGTATGTCGAAGGTAATGTGTTACTCATAAATATACATGATGAAAACATTTATTGTTCGATTGCATCTAATTTTTAAGAGTCTGGAAATAAGCAAATAATGTTCTTTAACGTTTCTTTATAAACATCTCGAGTTACCTGTCCTTCCCCTACATCATAGAAGGGTATTTGCCGACAAAGTTTGACCATTTTTTTATGATTCGAGGGTTGTGTATTCTCTACAGATGTAAACTGACGTCATTCGAGAAGTCCGAACTTGTTAGATTTTAGCTTATATTCTTATTATGTGATTTTAAAATTATGTATGCGTTTGTTTAATTCATTGTAAAGGATTTGTTATTATGCTAATTTCAAAAGTTAAATGTTGGTGAGAATATTGAATTTTTTTATTAAAATATCTAAAGTAAATATCTAATTGATTTTTTTTTAGCGCTAATTGGGATTTTAATTAACTACCTCAGAGTCGGTATACACTATATTTTGCAGCGCAATTGCTTTCACACCCAGTAATGTATTATGATTTTTTTGGATGGTCGTTATATTGTGAGTTTCTTAAGTTAGCCAGATTAATAATAAATTAAAAAACCAACGTGATTTGCTACTTTGATGCCTACGCCTAATATTCATAATTTTATTGGGGGTTCTACCTGATGACAAATACAGCTTATGATACCTATCTAGTGGGTATTTTCAGTTTAAGGGCCGAATAATATAGAGTTATTGTGCATACATCATCGCAAACAAAAGGTAGCTTTTTATATTATTTCGTATTTACAATCCATTTAACTACAATTTTACACTGTGAATTAATTTTTTTTACTTTTTTCCTGAAATTGTAGCCTATTTACTTATATTATGATATTATCCGAAATTTTTATAAAAGCATTATGAGGGCTTTTACCTGATGGCGAACACAAGTTGTATAGTACCTATACCTGCTTGGTATTTTATACGTATTTAAGTTTTATTTACTTTTTATTACTCTGTTCTCATTACAAGATAGTCCTATAATTTATCCATTTCCAGTACAAAGAAATCTCTAGTTAATGGTTCTAGATGGTAATTATTTTATTGTATTTTATATAAGTGGTGCAAAAATTGGAATCAATTATTAGATATGCTACTGAATTTTAATGAGGGTCCTTCGGAATAATAAATAAAGGTTTATGTCCCTTTCTTTTTAAATCGAGTCGGCAGAGGGTTTGAGAGGGTTATTTAGGTATAAATAATTATTGCGGGGTGACAAATGTGCCGCCTTAATATACTTATCTTGTTAGACCATATAAATTAGGGTTTTATTTCGCTTTACTACCCACCAGCGGCGTTTCACTAAGATAGAAAATATAAATAATGTTTTTTACTATACCGCTTTAAC
Organism: Polydrusus tereticollis; assembly: GCA_963920685.1. Classification (NCBI taxonomy): domain Eukaryota; kingdom Metazoa; phylum Arthropoda; class Insecta; order Coleoptera; family Curculionidae; genus Polydrusus; species Polydrusus tereticollis. The sequence goes on from OY987326.1 coordinate 190,850,390, forward strand.
AGCGGCGTTTCAACTAAGGGAAAATAATAAAAAGTCTGGTTTAAGGATGGCTCAGGTCGGATCGTAAAAAGTTGGGTTTAAGGATGGCTTATAAAAATTGGGATTTAATTATCCCGCTTTAGCAGCGGCGTTTCACTAAGGTTAAATCATAAAAAGTCTGGTTTAAGGATGACTCAGGTCGCATCGTAAAAAGTTGGGTTTAAGGATGGCTTATAAAAATTGGGATTTAATTATCCCGCTTTAGCAGCGGCGTTTCACTAAGGTTAAATCATAAAAAGTCGGGTTTTATCTCGGGTCAGATCATAAATATTCAGGTTCAAATTAGGGTTAGATAAGAAGCCGCCTCATGAAAGCATCCGGGTTAGGTTGTAAAAAGTCGGGTTTTATCTCGGGTCAGTTCATAAATATTCAGGTTCAAGTTAGGGTTAGATAAGAAGCCGCCTCATGAAAGCATCCGGGTTAGGTCGTAAAAAGTCGGGTTTAATTTCGGGTTATTTTGTAAACAGCACCACCGAACCACCCGGGTTAGGTCATAAAACGCACCACCGAACCACCCGGGTTAGATCATAAAACGCACCACCGAACCACTTGGGTTAGATCGTAAAACGCACCACCTGCACCACCTGGGTTAGTTGCACCACCAGCACCACCAGCACCACCTGGCCTCGTTCTGTCCGTTTCTCTCTACTGACGTCTTTCAGAAATATGTGACTTTGCGAAACAACATTCAAAATGACAGGTTTTTCGTCCAATGGAGAAATGGAAAATTGCATAATCAGGCTATTGGATATCATTCAATCGCGAGTTTTCCTCAAAAGATAGCTACTTTCTTGAAACTTCCAAATGTAGGGTCTTTTACGGGTCATGCTTTTCGACGAACAACCGCTACTTTATTGGTTGATAATGGAGCTGATGTTTTGCAGCTAAAAAGACTCGGCGGATGGAAATCGAGTGCAGTTGCGGAGAGATATGTAGAATCCTCACTAGAGAACAAACGAAAGACTGCTAAAATGTTATCATCTTCCTCTAAAACTGTTGATTTACCAAATATTTCAAGTGAAGCTGCATCGCAAGAAATACGAATTTCAAATCAAACTCAACTTCAAGAGGGTTTGAAAATTTCTGTAATAAATAACAATGCCAATTTAACAATTAACGTGTATAAATAAAAATATAAATAAATAAAGAATCGGATAGTTCCTGTGTTCTTATTTTACCCCGTTTTTATAAGACCTACTCAAAAATACCGGGCAAGAAAATGAGGATTGAAATGTATTAGGATGGAAACGCATTTTCCGTCCTAGGATGGAAAATGTGGATCGGAAGTAAGAAGACAGAAATGTGACATTTTCAAATTTCTAAAAAGACAGGAATGTCTATATTACATACATGGCTGAAAATAAAGAATGTTTACAGATCTAAGTTAACAGATTAGCATCTTAAATCTCTTTTAATAAATGGTACAAGTAAAATATAATACATAAATCTTATTAGTATTTTAAATGTTATAATGTCTATAATGTTAGTTGGATTCATTTCAATTATTCGCTAGTATTATGCTTAAGTTAAACTTTCTGCGTATTATACTTGTCATTAGGCTTGACCTAGCCAGTAAATAAAACCGAGTTATTATCATTCTGTGTTTTTTTTATCCAACTTATCACAACAGCAATAACAACAATAAGCCATTAGCTGGTGCGGATGACACTGGTCATCAGCTGTCGCGGGCCGTAGTTTGGAGACCCCTGATGATACCAAGCCTTACGTTTTTTAGTCCAAGCCCTCTTGAATAAAAATATTTTTTTCTTTCACGCTGCAAAGCCGACTGGAGGTTATTAAATTTGCAATCCACAAATTCTGTGAATATATCAAAAGTTTTTAAATACCTGCTCATCTAATTTTTATCTTTATCTTAATTTTTCAAAACTGTAGTAGTGCGTACCTTAAATTACAACTTAATTTCGATAACTACCAACATATGATATGAAATTATTTCTGAGGAATTCTTCATAGGTGCACAGATGAGACAAACATCCCTTTTAACCGGTAATTACATTTATCAATTAATTTTTGTTATCGGCCGATGTTATTTGCGAGTTTTGATTTATTTCGATCGGGTTTTTGGAATTTGGTCCCACTGAACGTCAGTTTCAAAGTCGCTGTCATAGTAGATGGCAGGAAAGTGTATTTAACTAACAAGTGGCTCCATAAAATTTCTTTAAAGATTCCAAACATATTCATTCCGGCAATCTAAATAAATGCATGCAAAGAGCATGTAAACACGAGTAATTAAGACCGTCCGCGAACGGTCGCTTAACTAATTTAACACCGCAACAATCGATTGTCAAGTTTAAAATTGAATTGACAGGCTGGAAATGATCGTTTGGGGTCAGTGCGAGGTACGGTTTTTGTTCGTGTTGGAACAAACCTGTTGTTGACATTGTTGGAACCACGAACTTAGAAAATTTGGAATCTATAAATAAATTTTATTAGATGTATTGGCACTTCTCATGCAAGTAAATTGTTATAGTTTTTTCACACCTAGTTATGAATTTAATTGCACTGTATGTGTTATTCGTTCAGCAAAAATAGTCGTCTGGCTATACCGTAGGTAAGCGAATATGGTGCGACTCAGAAGAAAGATAGAAATATTCCCCAAAGAGTCATAAGTGAAATTCATAAGACGAAAGTTGGTTTATAATAAGGACTCACCATTATTGGTCGATTATAGATTCCTATAGGTTTCGGTCTCGTCTGTTCGGATGAGTCCTAGAATTAAAAAAATAATTCTAAAGACATATCATATATTGGTGGAATTGATTTATAAATAAAACCTAATATTTGTTATATTCATATTATGTCATATTAGCAATAAACCTAAATTTAGGATTTAAAAGATTTACACATTTCACTATCAAGTGCCAATTCACTTGTTGGTTTCACTTCTCTTATACAGGGTGTTTCCTAACTACGGTACGAAACTTCAAAGGGTGATACGTAAGGTCGTTTTTAGAAAAAAAGTTCCTATGAACATAATGTCCGGAGTTGCTTCGTTTCTGAGATACAGGGCTTAATTAAAATAAAAAAACTGAAAACAATAATAATTTTTTATAGAATCAGTAATAAATATAGCGCCACCTGTTAGTGACGAGTTTGTGAAAGCTCATCGAAATATTTGTACCAACTCTAGGTTCACACTCTCAAAGGTATCTGAGGATGAAGTTTTAGATGCAATATTCCAACAGAAATCAAATAAATCAGGTTCAGATGGTCTCTCTCTTTCTTGAAATTATTAAACTGTCATTGTACCATTCCTAGTCCACATCTTCAACCCATGTATAACCAACTGTGTATTTTCTCCTCGTTGGAAGATTGCCATGATTGTGCCTTTACCAAAAATATATAATTTATTTATGGAATAAAACACAAAGTCTGCTCCACTAATTTAATGAAAAAAGTTCATATTAAAATCCCATACATGTTTCGAAGGCATAAACCTTCATCTTCAGTGGGTTATTATTAAGATGTTATTAATTTATGAAGAGACCAATGACATTGTTAAATTTTTAAACTGAAAGGGGAAGGAAAAAATACAATTAGATAATGTAAAAGCAACATAGGCATCAACAATAAAAGTTTAATATGTGGGAAAAGATATTTTGTAAAATTTGGAGATTAATATTAAACCGCAATTACAGTAAAATACATGCAAGTTAGAGACTTACCTAATGTTGCAGAAAATTTTAAATAACTAATACATTTTGACTAATAAAACTAAAAAATTTTTGTAAATAAAATGAATTTAAATTAAATTTTATTTTGTTTTAAACTTATTAAAAAACCCAAATTCGACTGGGAAATTGAAATAGGGTACGACCATCATGGTGGAGTCGTACCAAATGGTAGGTAAAAAAAAACAAAATTTGTACCTACTATTTGGTACGACTCCACCATGATGGTCGTACCCTATTTCAATTTCCCAGTCAAATTTGGGTTTTTTAATAAGTTTAAAACAAAATAAAATTTAATTTAAATTCATTTTATTTACAAAAATTTTTTAATTTTATTAGTCAAAATGTATTAGTTATTTAATTAACGTTACATATGTTTCCTTAAAAAAAAATTTCTGCAACATTAGGTAAGTCTCTAACTTGCATGTATTTTACTGTAATTGCGGTTTAATATTAATCTCCAAATTTTACAAAATATCTTTTCCCACATATTAAACTTTTATTGTTGATGCCTATATTGCTTTTACATTATCTAATTGTATTTTTTCCTTCCCCTTTCAGTTTAAAAATTTAACAATGTCATTGGTCTCTTCATAAATTAATAACATCTTAATAATAACCCACTGAAGATGAAGGTTTATGCCTTCGAAACATGTATGGGATTTTAATATGAACTTTTTTCATTAAATTAGTGGAGCAGACTTTGTGTTTTATTCCATAAATAAAATATTACTCCACTGTGAGATGGACTACTTCCATAAAAAAGAATATATAATCCAACAGACGTGCCAGAATTGGAACCCATTACTTTATTATCTATTCTGTCCAAGGTGTTCGAAAATAGCTATTTATACAACAAGTTACGAAATAAGGGTCTTTTAGGCACGCGACGTGAAAATTGTCCTACGAGGCGAAGCCGAGTTGGACAATACGTCAGACATTGTTTCGTGATGAATGGTATACAATATTTTTTCTACGGGCGTTTTATAATAAAAAACTTAATTTAAATTACGAAACATTTTATTACGTGTGTTTCATTTACACCTTTCATGTCAAAAAAATTGAGATTTGAAAAGAATTTTTTTGTCAAAAACTGCGGCAAATATTAAGTAAAAAATGAGTGATTTAAAAGACTCAGACATTGAAAATGCCGCGAATGAACCTTGTTTCCCAAAAATCGAGGAGTTTGTATGAGGGCACATTCGAAAAATTCAAAAACTGTTGTGAAGAAAAAAAGGTAGAAAACTTATCAGAAAAAGTCGTTTTGGCATATTTTTCACGATTATCCGATGCCTATAAGCCATCAACTTTGTGGAGTACTTACTCAATGCTTCGAGCGATGGTTTATTTAAATAAAAATGTTGATGACAAGACATTTACAAACCTAATCGCATTATTGGAAAGGAAATCCAAAAAGTCGAAAGTTTTTTCCAAGGAACAAATAGAAAGATTTGTCAAAGAAGCAGACGATAAGAACTATTTATTGGACAAAGACATTCTTATTTTGGGAATCTCTGGAGCATGTCGCAGAGAAGAACTCACATATTTAAAGATAAATAATATCAAAATTTCGAAGTCTTTAATTAAAATAACCATTCCAAACACTAAAAAAAAATATGTTGTAAGAAGCTTTGTAATTAGCGAAGGCTCTATTGACGGCATCAACTTCTTGAATTGCCCAATTACGTCCAGCACACATAACCCATGAAAGATTTTTTTATCGCATACAGAAACTCCAAATGTTCCAGACTTCCAGTGGGCATTAATACCATTGGAGCAACACCAAACAAAATTGCTGAATTCTTGGGGCTTCCAAAGGCAAATGAATATACGGGCCACTGCTTTCGACATGGAGGTTGGCGGTCAAATGCCGTGGCTGAGGGGTATATAGACGATTCTTTAGAATACAAAAGAAAGATTTCCGAAAAAATGTTTGGTGAAAAATCTTTGGGCGCTAACAACAAACGTGTTAAATCTAATGAATCAGAATGTTACGCACAGCTTGCTTAAAAAAATGTTTAAGTTCGCTGTGCCTAAAAGGAGATTATTTAAAAATCAAAACGACACACAAAAAGGGGTTATTATAAAACGTCAGTAGAAAAAATTATTTATGAGCAGACGATTAAGTTCTTTAATGAAAATGGTTTGCTCCTTCATCTCAGTCCGGCTTCCGTAAAGGTTATAGCACTGCATTAGCCTTATTGAAGGTCTTGGATGATATCGTTGGGGCTACTGATAGGGGTGAAACGTCGGCTCTAATAATCTTTGTATAGTAAAGCATTAGAAGCTCATTTCACTTTTCTAAGTCTTTAATGAATTTCTTTAAAGAGGTGGTTCCCAATTCGTGCTCCTGGAGGGGCATCATTCCACCTGGAGGAAGATGCCGGGTGTGCCGCAAGGTTCGATCCTGGGGTTGTTACTTTTTGTAATGTATACAACGCACTGCGCACCAGTTCTAGTAGGACCAGAGTTGTTGAGGCTAAGGATAATCTGACAAAGTGCTTCAAATCGATTTATAAATACCTACTCTGAAAAGAATGGTTTAAAATTAAATCCCAAAAAATCCGTAATTATTTACTTGGACCTGTTAGCCAATGGACAGCTGAAAACATAAATGTGGTTATAGCTGATACTGTATTACCCGTTGTGCAGAAATATAAAAATTTGGGGGTAATTTTTGATAGCAAGCTTCGGTTTAAAAGTCAGGTGGATAAAGTTATTCAAAAATCGTATTTCTCTCTCAGAAATTCCTGTAAAAATAAACACATCGTAAGGCCTCAAATAAAGAAGGCACTGTGTGAAACTCTTGTTCTCTCTGACTCCAATTATTGTAGTTATAGTAGGTAAGTCGCTTTATTTTCAACAAAAAGGGAAACGTCAAGAAAAATTCGCTCTAATAATAAAACAGGTAGCCTTTCACCTCCACCACTGGTTGTCAGAACGAGGCTGCGGAGGCGTGTCCATATCAATTACAACGTTCGATATTGAATTATACGCTTTGTCTGTGTTTAATGCTGTCAAACAAATGAAGACAGCAATGATCCTATTAATCGGGTGAGAGTTTATGGAAAGATCACTGGAAAATAATTCCGCCAATCAGAATAATACTTATTCACATGTTGTCAGATTTGCTAGTAAATAGATAATTCAATTAATATTTTAATTTTGTCGGTTAAATAAAATTAAAACGATTCGAAACATAGAACCGCTCTTTTTCAACGTAGTTTCTCTTATATAGCTCGTTTAATCTACAATATTGACATAGTATTATGTAACAAATTCGATAACCTAAGTTCGAACTCAAAGGACCAAATATCGTAGTTTCTTGCTGGGTAATTTTGTTTGAATTATGTTGAAATACAGGGTGGAAAAGGAAAACAGTGGAACCTGCATCGGAAAATAGCACTAATTTGTTTAATAAACAAGTATCGGAAATTGCCCCCTAAAGGAACCAATGAAGATGGTATTTTTCATTATTCCCATACAGATGAACATAGAAACATGAATTTTTGGTATATTAGTAACTTTTATATGCCGAATCCAGATCTAGAATCAAAGAATCAAAACTGTCAAAATTTAATCATAGGCGTAGCATTTGGGGGACGCGCGGGGGGGGGGGGGGTTGAGGAACAAAAACAAAAGTAACTCTTTTCTAAGTTAATGTTTTTCATTTTTTTTCTGGAGCTTTGAAAGCTTAGGGCTTTCTGGCAAAAAAAAGTTACACTTGATGTACTCCGCTCAGATGCACTGAAAAAAAAGTCCTTAACGATAATCCTGTTTACCAAGGACCGATCACATTTTCATTAAAACTTAGTAGTAGGCCGTGAAACAAAATTGACATGTTTATTATTCGCCAGTTTGATATTTATTATAATAGTTTATTTGAAATTTTCTGGTATAATTGTGGTTAATTTTTTTAATATGGAGCGTTAATGGAATAATGAATTAGCTGATATTTATTTTATTTACGGATATTGCAATGGTAATGCACGTGCTGCTGTACATGGGTACCAAAGACGGTTTCCGAGAAGAAGACTGCTACATCGAATAGTATTTAGCCGTGTCCATAGAAATTTAGTAGAGAATGGATCATTAAGGGGTTCCCAGGTTTAAGGGTTCCCAGGTTTAGGGGTTCCCAGGGACAAGGCCGGCCTATGGGAAATTATGATTTCGAGGGAGCGCTAAATAGAATTGAGGAAAATCCTCAAATAACATTGAGACCGCTGGCAAATATTATCAATATCCCCAAATCAATTGTAAGTATCTAATATTTATTAGAATTGTTTTCACAGATAACAGAGAGCAGTACGTGAATTGTTTAAAAATATTTTTTTAGCTTGGAAGAATGACCCAAATGCAGGGACTGCATCCGTTTCATTATCAAAGAGTACATGATTTAAGAGCCGAAGATTTTCAACGTCGTATAGAATTTTGCCAATGGATTTCCAACCACCAAAATACGTTGAGAAAAGTTTTATGATCGGATGAAGCAACCTTTTCAAGAAGCAAGGCATTTAATAGCCATAATACTCATTTTTGGGCTCAAGATAATCCGAATGTGGTTCGAAAGACTAACTACCAACATAGGTTTTCTTTCAATGTATGGGCAGGCATCATAGGAGATGTTTCAATAGGCCCTATTATTTTGCCAGATAGATTAAATGTCCATCATTAAGTATTTAAGTTTCCTCCAAAATTAGCTGGCAGAATTGCAAGAGGATGAGGATACGTACTCGGTTAGAGATGTTCTTCCAGCACGATGGGGCGCCAGCCCACTTTGGCCAGCTTGTAAGAAACTGGCTAAATGAAAATTTTCCCAATAGGTGGATAGGTAGAGGTGGTCCAGTAAACTGGCCAGCTCGATCGCCTGATCTAAATCCTTTAGATTATTATCTGTGGGGCAATATGCGCAATATTGTTTATGCCACAGAAGCAGATAGCCCAGAAGAGCTTTATTTAAGCCGAATTCATGCAGCTGGAAATTGAATTAAAGAAAACCGGAATTTATTTGAACATTTACTTAAGTAAATGAGTGTTGTTGTTAACTATTAAAAAAAAACAATATTTTGATTTGATCCGTGTTTGCTAAACAATGTTATCGTTAAGGACTTTTTTTCAGAAATGGTGCATCTAAACGAAGTACATCAAGAATACCTTTTTTGCCAGAAAGCCCTAAACTTTCATAATTAAAAAAAAAAATGTGAAACATTGACTTAGAAAAAAGTTAATTTTGTTTTTGTTTCTCAACCCCCCAAATGTTACGCCTATGATTAAATTTTGATAGTTTTGATTTTAGATCTAGATTCAGCATATAAAAGTTACTAAAATGCCAAAAATTCATGTTTCTATGTTCAATGTTGGGAATAATCTGAAAATACGATCTTCATAAATTCCCTATTAGGGGGCTGTAGCTTCCTTAGGGGGCAATTTCCGATACTTGTTTATTAAACAAATTAGTATTATTTTCCGATGCAGATTCCACTGTTTTCCTTTGGCCACCTAATTTCGGGGCACCCTGTCTGTATATGTAAGATCAATATGTGTTATTCCTTTTTAAGTTGCTATATTTAAGTTTCTACTATAATTAGATTTGGGAATATTACTAGAACTTAGTACTTCATTTTTGTAAAAATGAAATCTTTGTAAATGTAATATACAAAGTCGGTTAAGCAAACAGTTAGCTGACCTTCGTCGAGTCAAAAATAAAGACGTTTCTAACTAGTACAGGGTAGAAACTTTGACAGGAACAAATTCGCTAGAAGCTTAGGAAAAAAGAAGTTTTTTTTTAACTTTTTTTATAAGATGAAACCTAACCTAGCTTTATTTTCTTTATTACCACTTATGTTACTTTGTTTTTTTTTAAAAAAGAAAAGTGACCATGCTAATTACATGACGTTTGCCTTGACAGTTGGGATGAAATTTGAAAGAAATCTGCCATAACAACTCAAAATATAAAAAAATAGAATTTCAAAATTTTTATTCAATATACAGTGTCACCATTAAAGTCCGCACCATATGGAACTTTTTTTTATTAATGAGGTTAGTTAAAATTAAATTTCGGCAATCGTTTTTGCTCCAAATTAGACTAAAAATTATATAATCAAATGTCACCATCTGTCATTCGGTATCTGTCAAAAATTACATTTTAATCAAAAAATGCTGAAAAATGGCATTGTTTTACCGAATTTCAAAAAATCTTATTAGAAAAAGTTGTTTCTAGTACAATTCTTGGCCTAAATACAAAGTTTCAGTTTTCTAGCTCTAAGTTGATTTTTTTGCCATTTTTTCTAATTAACTTTTTTTTTATTTAATGTAAGTTCGCTTAATGGATATTAAACTATTTGCTTATACCATACTCAATATTTTATTTAGTTTGTATGAGCTTTTTTTTACTAGAATGCCATTTTTTTTCGAAATTTAAAATTAGAGGCAAAAAAATTTGACACAGGTGGTGCAAAGTTATCCTAATTTAAAAATTTTAACAGATAGACGTCAGATATTCCATTTTTTTGATAGTACATACACCTAAGAAGTTTAAAAAACTTATAATAAAATTCCCAGATATCAGATTAGTTCAAAATTTAGACACATTTTCTTTTTATCCACAATAAAATATCAAGGCAATTTTGAATTTTATAAGTAGGCTATGGAAAAAAAAACGAATTAGAGTGCCGAATAAATAAAAGAAATGTCATAAATTTGAATATTTTCGCAAGTTATAGTTTTCAGTGTTATCACCAATGTTGTCCATTCAAGAAAAAATAGAAACTGTCTTAATTTGTGGAGAGAATATGCCTCACAGGCAAGTATCTTCCATTTTTAATGAGAGGCATCCAGAAAAAAATTGCAGCATAGCACTGTTTCAAGAATAATGTCAAAATTTAGAGAAACTGGATCTGTTCAAAATAATTTTAAGAAACCTCACGCGGCAAGTAAATACGATGAAGCAGCACAACTTGATGTTTGTTTAACTGTTATTGACCACGGTCAAACTAGTGTAACCAAGATAAGTGATTCAACAGGGTGCAAGAGGGAAAGCGTTAGAAAAATTCTTCAGAAAAATCGATTTTGGGCATATAATATAATTGTTTATAAACACATTAAAAGAACGCGATTTTGATATCCGACTTGATTTTTCGTTTTGGTATCAGGGACAATATGAGGAGAATATTCTTTTTCCATACAAGATATTATGGACAGATGAAGCCACTTTCTCTTCGAATGGTACCATGAGCTCACAAAATTGCCGATGGTGGTCCCAAGAAAATCCTAACTTCACAATTGAATGTCGCGACCAGTATCATTTTAAAACCAATGTTTGGTGTGGAATTTTGAAAGATGAGCTTATTGGACCATATTTCTTTAGAGTAAACTTAACTGGTGAAAGGTACCTGAATTTTCTTGATAACGAGATTACCGAAGTTTTGGATAACATGCCCTTACACCATAGACATAACTTATGGTATCAGCTTGATGGTGCACCCATACATCAAACTGTAGCAGTGAAAGAACGCATAAACCAATTATTTCAAAACAGAGTTATAGGGCGTGATAGAGAATGTCACTGGCCACCCAGGTCGCCTGACATAACCCCACTAGACTTTTTTCTGTGGGGTTATCTTAAGCAGAAAGTTTATAAGAATCGACCGTTTAGAAATATCGAGCATTTGGAACAAACGATAAGACAGTGTTGTGCCGATATAAGACCAAGCTTTTTACAAAATGCTGTCAAAGACGTTTATACACGGACGGGTGTTTGTATAGAGCGAGAAGGACGTCACACTGAAATGTGAAATTTATATTGCTTTTGTGTTACCTATTTAAAATGAATAAAGTTCCTTTTTGTTCCTTTTAATAATAATGATAGTTTTAAGTATAAAATAAAATTTTTATCAAATATTTAGATGTATTTGTCATTTGAAAAACGAAACATCTGACGTATATCTGTTAAAATTTTTAAATTAGGATAACTTTGCACCACCTGTGTCAAATTTTTTTGCCTCTTATTTTAAATTTCGAAAAAAAATGGCATTCTAGTAAAAAAAAGCTCATACAAACTGAATAAAATATTGAGTATGGTATAAGCAAATAGTTTAATATCCATTAAGCGAACTTACATTAAATAAAAAAAAAGTTAATTAGAAAAAATGGCAAAAAAATCAACTTAGAGCTAGAAAACTGAAACTTTGTATTTAGGCCAAGAATTGTACTAGAAACAACTTTTTCTAATAAAATTTTTTGAAATTCGGTAAAACAATGCCATTTTTCAGCATTTTTTGATTAAAATGTAATTTTTGACAGATACCGAATGACAGATGGTGACATTTGATTATATAATTTTTAGTCTAATTTGAAGCAAAAACGATTGCCGAAATTTAATTTTAACTAACCTCATTAATAAAAAAAAGTTCCATATGGTGCGGACTTTAATGGTGACACTGTATTAAAAAGCCTTTTATAAAAATCTTAAAGGGAGAATCCTGTAAAAAAAAACACAAAACTAGTTCAATATTAATTCCTTTTTGCTCCCCAACGTTATTATTTATTTTGATTGTAGGGTTGGTTTTGTTAATATCGTGTTTTAATTTATATTTACATCCCCCACCACTAACATATATTTTATACATGTATAAATTAGTCAGTAGAAATCGCTTAGTGAGTGAGCATTGGTTTACTCCTGTACGCATCGCCATTCTGGAAATAAATTCCAACTTGTTGTAGGTATGTCGTTGAGAAGAATTCGATTGTAAAATAAAAAATACAGGTTGCCATTTAAAAATAAGAAATTGGCGCAAGGTCCGGGAGACCGGAAGTGACGTTAATATGGTTCCTACGTAAAAACTAATATCATATTCAAACAGCAGTTACCCAAATTTCAATAAAATATCTATAATTCAGAAATCGTGGGGATATTTTAATATTGCATTTTATGCTTAAAGATGATTTCAAAAACTCCCTAATAACAGAATATCCCCTGTGTGTGGGTTTCGTTTATAACTTACATCGAAGGAAACAGTCCCCTCAAACTTTGGTCGAATTGCTGGTGGAAAACTATCCTATTAATAAAAAAGAAACAATTAAGATGCAGTTTTATAAACTCGGAATAATCCTACCTCCAGATTTGATGTATCCCTTTTACGTGCATGTGTAGAGAACAAATGGTAAAATCATATTTGATGTAGTAAAATTTCTAAGTGTGTAAGCATTGGCGTAGTTAGGGGGTGGGGGGTAAAAACTGTCCCGTCAAAAATAATTCTTGGGAAATGCGAAGAAAAAGATATTATTAAAGATTTTTTGTGTTTCAATGTTACTTAGTCCAGTACGTGGGGGTTTTTTGAATGCAAAAGGTGAAGTAGTAGCGATTTTTTAGTATGTTGTTAGGCTTGGGGCCCTAATGAAAAATCCAAGTTTTCGACCTCGATGCGCATGCGCTCGAGCCGCCACACACAGGCGAATTTTCCGAAAATCCTGGCCAAAATTAAGTGTTTGTTTATTTGATATGAAAAATGGTTAAAATTGATAATAGATGCACATAGTAGAGAAAAAAAATTTTTTTGAATCGTTGTCAATCTTACAGCCCCTACAAACTCAGAAAATCATAAACTGAAGAAACGGTAACTATTAAGAAAATATATTTATTTTATGATATTCCTACAAATACAAAACCTATATTTTAAACTAAAAAAAATTGTTTACTATTAACTAGATATTTAAATCACTATATTAAAACTTAAAATTACTATAATATTAGAATTAATCGGTATCGCTGTCACTTTCTTCTTCTTTCTCGGTTACAAATGGCTCTTCAAAAAATTTTGAAACTCCTAAAGGATATTTTTTTGAGTATGATCTGATGATACAAGAAGATTGCAAAACATATCTTCCATATTTTCCATTCTAGAAAATTTTCTAGAATGAAATTCGCTGTACCTTAATATCTTTATTTCTAGACTATTATTGAGCTTCTTCGCCAAGTTGTCCAATTGGCAACATAAAATATGAAATAATTTCTGAACTATGAAATAAAATCTTATGTACAGAAGTTGGCATGTTGTACCAAGGATACAAATCTATAAATCTTCTAGCTGTATTCAGGCAATAACTTTTAAACAGTTCGACTTTAATGGAATACCCACTAGATATGGCCAACAGAATTGTTCTAAATCAAATTATCAGTTCTTTGTCAACCCCTGTAATTTTTGAAGATGTGGCTGGATCTTCAAAAAACCTTCGGGCAGTGTTTCCATCATTAGTGCTGCCAAATCCAGGCTTTGGCTTATCGACCAAGAGCCCCATTTCTTTTTGAAATAACTCTTGGATTCGTTTTTTGTTATTCGCTACCATTTCTTTATTTTCATTACCACGAGCTTGCCATTGCTGAATTACGAGTTTATAAGAAACGTGAAGCAGGCACTCAAAAAAACGAATCCAAGCTTTCTGTTCGGTCACTTGAACTAAGAAACAAAGCTTTTGGAATCATCACTCATATCTTGTTCTTTTGAGTTAAAAGAACCAGAAAACTGTACTTCCGAATCCAACCAAGATAAATTTTTGTTACGGAACGCATTCACATTTTTCGAGGATGCCAACCACTTATTGTTGTACTGCACCAAAAAGTTTTTTATTTTTGTGTGAGATTCTTCGGACAAATGATCAATTTTCGTTTCAGATGTCACTTTATCCACTAAATAGTCACATTTTTCTTTAAAGTTTCTTATATTACCTACAGTCTTTTACCCACTCGACAAGTTTATTTCTGGTCACAGAAACATACTTCGCTCCAGATCCTGTAACAAAACAAAAATCGTCCTTTATCGGGTGATCGATATTTGTCATAATAGGGGAGAACAAAAAAATCTATTCAAAGCAAGATCGCAAAATATCGCAATTTTTTTTCACAAAATCTAAAAAAGTACTTGTCAAGGTATAAAAGAAATGTAATATTAATGTTAAACTATGTTAAACAATTTACTTTTTGTCTACGCAAACTTTATAAAATGAAATTGATATGCTATGTTATGCAAGTGCATTAAAAAATTGAATTAAAAAAAATATATTGCACAAGTTTTCAATATTTACCTTTAAAAGGCTTTTACTTACCACCAGCAATAGGCTTCATAACAGTTTTTTAAAATATTCACAAGAATAAGAACAAAAACGCAATCACAACACAGACAATTTTAAAAGCACTTCTCTCAGATTTAACACTACTTAATATAAATGTCTATTTTCAACTGAAATATCTTCGTACCCAACGATCCTATAATTAAATGGCAGGTAGTTTATGAAACGGTGGAGTTTATATGATCGATTGGTAATGTGTTTTTCCCAGAATTTTAAGGTTGAGTTTTTAGGGTTTTAACCACGTTTTTGGAAAAATTCGCCTGTGTGCGCCATCTTGGATTTTAAGTACAAAATTTTTTTTTTTGATAATAACTCAAAAGCGGTGGCTTTCACGACAAAAGATGTTTTATACAAAGCTGAGGAGGACAAAATTTCCTACATTTTTTGTAGAAAAAAATTCTTTTGTAGCACACATATTATGTTAGGAGTTACAGCTCCTACACAAAGTTGTGTGGCAATACAAATACAAAGACCGCAGAAAGACTTCGTCGATCAAAAAAGCACGTGTCTGCCGATGTCCTTTTTGATGAAACAATAGTGGTGCAAGTTTTTAGCCAATGAAAAAAATAAAGTTCGTCTCATATCGCGATGCTGAAGAAGAAATTTGAGCTGGCTGCATTTACAGTTAAACAAGCTGAAGATGATGCCGATGTGCTAATTGTCAACACTGCAATTTCATTATGCAATGAATCAATATTTGATGCTGTTTTTGTGGTCAGGGAAGACGTTGACCTTTTAGTACTTCTGACAGCCTTATCACCAGCCGAAAGCTCTATCTACTTCCGTAAACCTGGAAGAGGAAAAAGTGCTGAGAGGTTATATTCAGCAAGTAGCCTGAAATACCAAGAAGCAACCAAGCACATTCTGTTCTTGCATGCCTTCAGTGGTTGTGACACTACGTCATCCCTATTCAATCAGGGAAAAACTAAGTTTTGTACGCTGATAGAAAAGAACAGAGCGGTTCATGAAATAATTGAAATTTTTAACCAACAAGATGCCAGGCCAGAGGAGATTGCCGAGGCCGGAGTACGCTCTCTTGTAGCTTTATATGGTGGCAACATGGATAAAGAGAGTTTGGAAGAGATTCGTTTCCAACGCTTCGCCAAATCTATGCTGAAAAGCAAATTTAAATTTGCCTCTTTGCCACCTATAAAAGACGCGGCGCAATTCCACGCCTTTAGGACGTACCACAAAGTACAGAAATGGAGAGGCATAGAGAAAAATCCTGAAGACTGGGATTGAAAGCATGGCGAAAAAACCAGCTCCCGATTCCTTATTAAAATCGGTATCTTGTAACTGCAAAAAGGGGCGTGGTGGGTCATGCAGCTGCCGAAAGGCTGGACTTAAATGTTCGATTGTATGTGGCTTCTGCAACGGAGAATCTTGCGGAAATATGCGGAAAATCCGCATTGAAAGCGAGGACGGGGATGACGATATTTTTCAGGCTACGGACCAAGGAAATTTTGTCCTCTTCAACTTTGTATAAAACATCTCTTGTCGTAAAAGCCACCGTTTTTGAGTTACTACAAAAAAAAAAAAATTGTACTTAAAATCCAAGATGGCGGCTCGAGCGCATGTCCCTCGAGGTCGAAAACTTGGATTTTTCATTAGGGCCCCAAAGCCATTGCATATATAGTGTACGAGTTTTTATAACAATAAAGCACACATTTCAAAATAACAACTTTATTTGACAGTCATCTTTTACCTTGACTGGTGCCCGCAAATACGGGGCCATAAAAAGGAGAAATAGTTAAAAAGAAATCGGCGATAACCCGTAAACGGGCTCATCAAAAATATCTAAAGTTATTCTTTTGAATGTGGGTTTTAGTGCTCTTTAATAAACCTAAATAGAATTTTTCTCTAAAATAATTAGGGAAGCCAATAATTGACCCCATTTAAAATTACATGGGATTTCCTATGTCCCGCTCGACGATGCAACACCCGGTATAGTATACACATCAACTCTGGGCCGATGTCCAGCACAATAATTATAACAGAATGCATGCGGTACTCCGAAAGAAACATTAAGTATAAAAAAATAAAAATAATTCCTAACTTGTGTAAAGCAGTTCACCTCATCATTTTTAAAATAATTTAGGGGGAATTGTGGCAGACAATTACGGGTTTGCACCAGGCATATTTTCGCAATTGTGTCGGTCATGTGTCGGCAATGTGTCAATTAAGCACTTGACAGAAAAGGCACATAGAGGTTCAAGTTTTGACACAAATGTGTGCTGTTAGGCGCAAAGATCTGGTACAATTACGTAATTATTTCTTAAATTAGTCCAAATTTTGCTCATTGGGCAGTAGATAGCACGCAACGCAGATTAAATCGTTGCATTGAAAATAATGGAATGCATTTTAAACCCTTATAAAGACTTTTTGTTGTTTTAATTTTTTCGTTTTGTTTTGCCTTTTTAAACTTTAGTACTTTTCTTTGTAGCTTTAAATGGCTTTTGTTGTTTTGTCGTTGTTCAAGTCCATTGGCCTCTCGAATTTTTAGAATAAAAGTAACTTTACGCTTATAGTTTAGTTGTCAAATAACAATCTTTACATTTTTGTTCTTGCCCTTGAATCAACTTATTTTTTTGGATATTAAGCAAGAATATACACAAAATAAATGCACCAAAACAAAATTTTAAAAATTGTGACAACAGGAACAGATACGGTAAACATTACTTCTTTAAATTAAAATAGTCATTTGTAATTGACTCGAAAACAAATAAAGAAATCAAATGACGGTTTTTGCCAAAATGTAGCCATTTTATTGCTCTTTAAGCTGAGTAATAAAAAATGTATCATGCCATTTAATTTAGGTAAGAGAATTTGAGAAAACTAAATCTTGTTTAAACAGCGCCACCTAGAAAACGCGGTATGTACTAGCGACCACGACTATAGTCGGTTCTTTCATAAGTGTAAAAGTGTCTATTAAACCAGCCTAAGCTGATGAAATTTGGTTGAAGCATATAGAAGATACACCAATTTAAAAAGTATTTTTCCACAAACTTTCCCCACCCATATTTTTGTAGAAAAAGTCTTACAAACAAGTTTTCGCAAATATTAATGAACTATTTACTTTCGTCATTAAAACAGTACCTTAACATAGCGTTTATCTGATAAAATTTTACTTTTTAGATATATTGTATTATTTGTGCCCCTTAGTGGCCATCTTAGAAACTTAAAAATAAAAATATTTTTCAGTGATTTCTTTCGGTCGATAATTTTTTTTTCCCGACGCCGCAAGGTTTATGGCTTTCATAATATAGTACTTTGCCAACCCCCCCCCCCCCCCCCCACCGAATAGAAAGCTCTAGCTAGCTACGCCAATGAGTTTTTATTGTGTGCTTGCTTTTAGACTAAGACTGATAAAATAAACATTAAAATTAATTTGTTAAGCGAATAAGTGCGTTTTAAGTAAAAATAAAAATAAAATAGTTTCTGAGATATCGACTTATGGAAAATTATATTTTTGAACTTTGACAGGTTCTAGCTTTCTAACGGTACGTCTTAGAGTGAAACGCCTTACGTGTCCCTATTTTACTTTTTTATTGTCTTCCCAAAAGTGAGAGAAACATGTCAATATTTAGATGAAGATAACACATCGACTAACTATACAAAGTTTTAAAATAATATTTTTAGTAGCTCTTTCAAAAGTTCTACTGGGCGGCCCCTTGAATAACATATACTTACATAAAACCTCTTCCTCTTTGCGTCCTCATCTGGACCAGCATAGCTCGGGCTCATCTTAAAATTAAATTAATTTTATTTTTAACCCCTGAACCGAAAGGTGGCGTTCTACGAGTGTAATTTCTATTTCTTGAATTCTATTTCTACTTTTTGTATATTGCAGGGGCGTGCGGTGAGTTATGAAGAAGGGGAAGCACCGCCGGAGGCAAGCCGGCGGAGGCGAAAAATTTTTTGAGGACCACGCCCAAATATTGGCAATTTTTCGACGTTTAAATACAGGTAGAATACTGTCATGTAGGTACTGTCGAAAATGTGTGATTATGTACCTATGATTTTTTAATATTTCTTCTATTTTCTAAATGGGTAGGTACCTATGTTTTTTTTATTAATTTTTACGTAATTTGCCCGTCGAAAACCAATTCTTTAGTGACCCAACCCTACCTAAGAGTCGTTAAAAACAAGTTAACAAAATTGCATAACAGAAACTAATACAGAAAACTATCTATACATTTTTACTTTGAATTCACAGTTTGATTTATTTTAAACGGATTTTTTAGCCGCCTTCACTTCTGTCTTTAAATTAAAATCTGGTGTAGGCCTACCTGTTGCAATAATATTCCTTTTTTCATCAAAGAAAAGCGTTGAAAATCCTTTTTCCAATAACTTGCATACAGAACAGATACACTTTACATTTCCCGAACTCGATGGGCCGGCAATTGGTTGCTCCATGACAAAATAAATCAAGAAGTAAGATAAACAAAGTCAAGTCAGACAGATCCTCTACCGTGTACCGCGTATTCCTGGCGAAAAATCGCGACAAACAATCGTAACTGCCGAGTACAAACACGTGAAAACTATTTATTTTGGCGGCTTCGTTCTGGCGTCGCATCGCGGCGAAGGAAATACCGAAGTCTAACGATTTACCCTTTACTTGGCACGGCAGACCATATTAATTATTACTCGTATACGCGTATAGAGTGTAGTATACACGTATTGAGATCACTTCGATTCTTCGATACATTTAATATTGCGTTGGTCAGGGATGCATACAGGGCCGGATTTGGTTTGGAAATTAGATAGAAATAAATACTTGGGTATTTTAATTGTATGGATAGGTATAGATTAATATAAAATTTGTTTTGTCTTATGTCTTATGAAAGCGGTAGGGGAAGCAGTGCTTCCATCGCTTCCATGTCCAGTCGATGGTTTTACGGGGTATCTCCATTTTTAGTAAAGATAGAAGGATATGGTTTTCGCAGCACTGTGCTACTTTTTACTTTACAATCAGAAATTTTTTAGTCCTCCTTGTTTTTGATATACGGGATGTTTTTGAAAATTTTACATTTTCGGACTTTTTTACGGAGAATCTAGTGACGTTAGATAAAAACGGATAATAATCTATGCAAATGTGCAAAAGCACCAAAAGGGTGATGAGGCGCGGTCGCAAGAGAATCCCCCTCTCTCCGCAGCAGTCCTTGAAAGGGTTGCTTCAACCCCCGTGAGTTGGTTGGACTTCCTTCACTCAAACGTAAATCACTTTCCGCATATATTTTTTTTCTATGATAAGGCACAGCACTCCGGGAGTGGTGCGTAAGCGCAGGAAACGTTCACGTTGATCTTGAATCTTTTAAGAAAATACTTGTTGGGGAACACGGCTTCTGGGAGGTCATTCCAATGTGATGGCGTTCTCCGGATAAAAGAATTTTTAAACAGTGTCGTTCGAGGGACAATAAGCGGAACCACGGGCTGCAGTGGCTCATCGTGTATCTCTACCATGCACCGCCCTGGAATCAAGTGGGCAACCTTAGTTGAGCACGTGCCATGAAATTATTTTTAAAATAGACTCAAGTCGCCAACTTGCCTTCGATGTTCAAGGCTTTCCAGGTTGTTTGTCAGATCATGGTCGCCGATCAAGCGAATAGCTCTTCTTTGAATGAAATCTAGCAATCTCGGGGTATGTTTAGGAGTAAGAGCGAATTTGGGCTTTATAGAGTATCAAAAGTTGTTGGGGTGTAAAGAGGTTCTTAGTTCGGAAAAGTATTCCAAGCTTCTGCGAGGCTCTCTAAACAATAGCCGCAACCTGACTACGTCAAGATATATGACTATCTGAATTGACGCCCAATAAATGAATCGATGAAGCCAACCGAATTGAGTGTCCGCCAGGACTATATCCGGTTCTTCAACATTAAGTTTTTTAGAAAAACTGCCGCCTGGGTTTCTCTAGCGTTAAATTCTACTTGATTACTGTCACCCCAAGACAGAATATCTTCCAGGTCTTTGTTGAGATGTGAGACCTCTTGATGCCTATATAGAGATGTGCATTGAGAGCTGATGTCTAAGCATCCCGTTTTTCAGTTTTTTCCGAAAGATCGTTAATATATAGTAATAAAAGGGTGTTGGAAACAATATCCAACACCTTTTTTAGATTAAATCTATTTTTAGGTTGGCAATACTGCAGAATTGCCTCCCCATTTTTATACGCATCGGTGTCAAGTGTCAAAAATTGTATTGGCACGACTGGTGACGCGATATCACGCTCTCTCGTTCGCGAGGAGGTGTGAGCATGTGCTCAATAATATGTTTTTCCTAAAGTTATTTTATATAAATGTTACAAAAACTAGCTCTGCCTTTTGGGCATCTAATTGAGCTCTGGTTTCTTACCATCTTACACCCAACACCCAACCGTTATGTAAATAGTGTTCAGTGTTCCTAGACAAGTGTAAATAAAAGGTGTATATACGTTCAAAGATGAGTTTCCATTTTGTTTCCCAATCAGAGTATTCCCGGATTTCAGTCTACCTAAACTTTTAATACAGTCCACTTTAAAGATCGAAACTATCCCTTTATGTGTTATTATGAGCGACAATATAGAACCTTGAGGGACTCCGGCGTTAATGTTAAATGAGTCCGAGAAATCCGTCCATCGCCACTTGCAGAGAACGGTCTTTAAGAAAGCTTGATAGTCATTAACAAAATTGAATGATGTTCTATTGCGTTATTGGTACATACAGAAATTAGGTTTTCTAGGTACTAGGTACCTGCCTGCATACTTTATAATTTATGTAATTGGTCTACTTTATATAAAACTGCCTGTAACAATTTTCCTTTTTTTTTGTAATATATTGAGTATATTGAGTATTGAGTTGTTCCAATCGTGAGTAATAAAGGCGAGAAAGTCTCCTGTTGATCTAAACTTACGGAGTTCATGCTGGCGGTCACTAATAATGTTGAAAGCCTTCCAGGTACATTAATAATTTTTTGTTGATAGCCTTTTCAATAATTTTTGATATAACCGATATTGGTACAATAATAATAATTGGACTACACCTATGGATTACGGCGAAGACCATTGGGTTTTATAGTTCAATAATGATTTATTACTCTCTCGCATTAAGGAACATACTATAGGTATACGGTATTACCCATCGCTTCCCTACCTAATGCCTCCCTATACTTCTGTTCCTGAAAAATATAGAAAAGTCCAGTAGTTTAGATGTTATAAAATCCTGGACTGCGAGTGGGTCACCCTGTATACATGGCTATGGACTTCGACACTCTCTATCTCGATTATTGTGAACTTTTGGGCAAAGGTATAAGTTTGCCTAAATACCTACTAATAGTTGAACAAATTTACCTACTAATACATACAGTGCGTCCATAAAGTCTTGCACAAATTCATTTAAAATTCAGGGGCTTACTTTTTTTAAAAACGCTCGGACACGTCAATTAGTACTTTTGTTTGCGCATTTTTTAACGTAAAATGTTTTTATACAGGGTGTCGCACGTATGAGGTATGAGGTCATCAAGGATTTTTTTTAATGGAACACCCTGTATATTATACCAATTTTGAATTCTATGATGAACACTTAAAACTTTTTATATAACCAACCATACCTCTATAAATAGCGGCATCCGAAATATTGACGTTTGAAAACTTAAATTAAAGGTATAACAACATTTATTATCAACGATACTTATTTTGTTATAACTGATTGAAAATAAGTAAGTAGGCTATGAACGGCCATGATGCTATAATCAGGTGTCATTGTTTCTATATTTTTAAGACGTCAAAGTTGATTTGTGAGATAATTAACGATTGTCAATTATAATAATGCCACATTATCTTAGTGAAAAAGATCGAATTACCATTTTAATGATGATTGGATACGGTGATCGAGTTCGTACGCATGAAGATGTACATAATTTATTTAATGCTACTCATTCAGAACATCAGATATCTAGATCGACTGTAAGTCGCATTGATAAAAAGTTTAGAGAAACTGGATCTGTTAAAGACAAACTGAGAACTGGAAGGCCAACAATTAACGGACAAATTAAGACAAATGTGTTACTTTCGGCCATAGAAAATCCGCATATAAATGAAAGAAGTCTACGTGATCAATATAACATTGGAAAATCGAGTATTTCCAATATTTTTAATGCTGCAAAATATCATCCCTATAAAGTCAGATTAGTCCATGAGTTAGCTGAAGATGACTTCGATCGCAGAACTGAATTTTGTGAGATCATGATGGCAAAGTGCGATGAAAATCCGGACTTCTCCAAATATATAATTTTTTCAGATGAAGCCACCTTCTATCTTTCTGGCCATGTTAATCGACAAAATGTTCGATACTGGTCAGACACAAACCCACATTGGATACAAACTTGCCATACACAACACCCTCAAAAAGTAAACGTCTGGGTAGGAATAGTGCAAAATCGAGTAGTTGGGCCATATTTTTTTGACCAAAATTTAACTGGGCAACTGTATCTAGAGTTTTTACAAAATCGTCTAATTCCCGACCTAATTGACTTATTTCCGGAAGATAATAATATAAATCAGTTGAATATTTTACTATGGTTCCAACAGGATGGGGCACCGCCACACTATGCTAGAGCGGTAAGAAATTATTTAGATGCCGTTTTTCCAAATAAATGGATTGGAAGAAGAGGAGCGATCGAATGGCTAGCTAGGTCGCCGGACCTGACCCCATTGGATTATTTTTTGTGGGGATACTTAAAATCAAAGGTGTACGTAGATAGACCAGAAAATTTGGATAGCCTGAAAGAAAGAGTTTCGCTGGAAATGTCTAACATAACCGAGGATATGCTTCAGAATGTTAAAGAAGAGTTTTATTATCGTTTAGGATATTGTCAGCAAGTCAATGGCGGACAATTTCAGCATCTAATTAAATAACCTTTATATAAAATAAAAATATTTTTTTGTCGTGTTAAGTTTCTGTTTATTCAGTTTTTTCTGTATTCTAACGTTATTCAAATAAAATAGCATTGTTTCAATAAATGTTTTTAAAATAAATTTTCAAACGTCAATATTTCGGATGCCGCTATTTATAGAGGTATGGTTGGCTATATAAAAAGTTTTAAGTGTTCATCATAGAATTCAAAATTGATATAATATACAGGGTGTTCCATTAAAAAAAAATCCTTGATGACCTCATACCTCATACGTGCGACACCCTGTATAAAAACATTTTACGTTAAAAAATGCACAAACAAAAGTACTAATTGACGTGTCCCAGCGTTTTAAAAAAAGTAAATACCTGAATTTTAAATGAATTTGTGCAAGACTTTATGGACGCACTGTATAATAAAGAAGTATTATTTTTACCGGTCTATTTAAACAAATATATAGTGGCCAACATTGTGTTGGGGGCCTAGACGAAGGTGCTATGGGCCCAGGTAATGGCCAATATGTGGTCTGAGGCCAAGGTCCTGGTGTGGGCTGAGGTCGTGGCCAAGGTCCTGGTGTGGGCTGAGGTTGTGGCCAAGGTCCTGGTATTGGCTGAGGTCGTGGCCAAGGGGGGTAACATGGGGGCTGAAGTTGTGGCAATATCCCAGGTAGGCAAGGTGGTAGTGGATACATTCGTGGCTCTTCTCCGCCAACATTCTATAAAAATATATTCATAAGACTTATTGACCTTTCGTTCGTATAAAAATTCGTCAATAGACTAGTTACTGTCCCGGAGGTATTGTCGGATATGGATTGGTACCCTTAATGGCTAGATCACTCAGTCATTTTGTTTGTGGTACTACACATTTAAGTTACATATAATTTATAGCTATATATATACAGTGTGTGCGTGGATTTGCTTGCCAAATGAAAAACTTCTTTATTATCAATTTTTCGAAAAAAAGTTATTCTTTATAAAAAGTGTTGCTTTTAAAATTATTAAGATTGGCATAAGAATTTCGTTTTAACGTTGTACAGGGGGTCTCAAAAAACGAGAAACTTTAATTCTAAATGTGAAAAAACTTTATACCAATATTTATTAACCGGCGAATTGGAAAGAGCGAAAAGCGCATTAAATCGTCAACTAATTTGTAGTCTACAGGGCAATGATGAAGTTTTTTTTTGAATAGTTACTTAACATTTTTCATAAACAATATGGATAAATACCATCGCAATATTTATTATTAAGCCATCAATGTACTATTTGCAGGTTAATTTAGTATACAGAGTGATTAAAATATTTAGATAATTTACAACCTTATTGAAAATTTATTAAACAATCATATAAACATATTTACCCATAACAAGTTTTTCAATTACTGGTAACTACACAGTAAACACGAACAAATATACATAGAAGATTAAATTTCAATAAGCCCCCCGTTGTTCATCATACACCTAATAATGTTTTTTCTAAAACTTCTGACGGCATTCGATAGTTGATATCCCCGTAGCCCGGCACATTCCTGAATTATTCGTCTCTTGAGGTGTTCTCTGTCTTGGGGCCGCCTTTTATATACCCTTTCTTTGAGAACACCCCACAAAAAATAATCCAGTGGGGCGAGATCCGGGGACCTCGCTGGCCAATGACAAAAACGCAAATCTTGATCTGTACCTCTTCCTATCCACCTATTAGCAAAATTTCTGTTCAGCCAATATCTAACTTGCAATGCAAAATGTCCGGGAGCCCCATCTAGCTGAAACAATAAGTTTCCCGTACCGGCCAAAGGTATGTCATCCAGCATATCACTAAAATCATTTTCTAGTAAATTTAGAAACACCTCAACGTTTATATTATCATCAAAAAATATTGGTCCCGACAATCGGTCCCCGACTATACCACACCACGGATTTACTTTTTCAGAATATTGGTTTCGGCACTGTGAGGGTTATCCACTGACCAATAACGGGAGTTTTGAGGGCTTACAATACCGTTGGTCGTAAAAACAGCTTCATCTGAAAAAAATATTTTAAAAGGTGAACGGCGATCGTCCTCCATAACGCCTAATAACCACGCAGAAAAATCTAGTCTCAATTCCGAGTCCCCTGGTTATAATGTATGGGTGAATTTTGGCTTAAAAGGTTTAATTTTATGTTTTTTTAGAACCATTCTAATGAAGTAGATTTTTAAGTCCAAATCTCGAGACATTTGCCTTAAACTAGTTTTAGGGAAATCGTTGATGTAGAGCAAAACATTTTCATCGTATAAGCGAGGAAGATTATTTTGACCTTGGTTTTCTCTTCTCCGAAAAAGTTTGGAGAGCACCGTTTGAATTTACTCATAACATTACTTATTGTTTGATGGGTTATTGGTGTTGGTCTTTCCGGGTGATTATTGTTAAATTTTTCGGCTGCTTCTCTATTTGTGCGATAATTATTTCCAACTATTAAAACAATCTGGACTTTTTCTTGATCAGTTAAACTCATTGTTAGAGGAAAAAATACAAACTAGAAAAGTTTTATTGACATATGTCAATTCGTGAAATGTATCTTTACAGGTTTTTACCTTAACATTTAATTATTTACAGGTAAAAGTTTAATTTATAATTATTAGGCTTTATTTAAAACTTAACTGAATAAAACAAAAATTTATTGTTGTTCTGTATGGTGTATGATGAACAACGTGGGGGGCTTATTTATCCATATTGTTTATCAAAAAAGTTAAGTAACTATTCAAAAAAAACTTTATCATTGCCCTGTATACTACAAATTAGTTGACGATTTAATGCGCTTTTCGCTCTTTCCAATTTGCCGGTTAATAAATATTGGTATAACGTTTTTTCACATTTAGAATTAAAGTTTCTCGTTTTTTGAGACACCCTGTTCAACATTAAAAAGAAATTCTTATTCCAATCTTAATAATTTTAAAAGCAAAACTTTTTATAAAGAATAACTTTTTTTTTTGAAAAATGGATAATAAAGTAGTTTTCCATTTGGCAAGCAAATCCACGCACACGCTGTATATACAGGGTCGTTGGTATGTATGGAAAGGGTAGATTATTTCTTACAGTCAAACAGTTAGCAAAAAATATTTAAGACAAGAGTTTCACGGTTTCTAAAGGTCTATTAGAATTTAAAAAAAATAAATATACAGGATGAGTCAGAAAGTCGTAGAGAAAGAAATTTACTTTTTTTTAAACGGAATACCCTAATCTTAGAATATTTTTGGATTTTGCATAAAATAGCAATTATTTTTCAATAAGTTCATTATAAGTCTAAACCTAATAGTTTCCGAGATATCGACTTTTGCAAAATTACATTTTTAAATTTTGACAGCTTCTAGCTTTCTAACGGTACATCTTAGAGTAAAACGGCTTACATGTCCCTATCTTAGTTTCTTATTATCTTCATAAAAGTGCCAGCTTCCGGTTAATCCAGATGTTAGGTACTCAAAAGCCGGAAATACAGTACTTCCGGTTTAACCGGAAGTTGATGTTTTTAACAAGATAATAAAAAAGTAAGATGGGGACATGTAAGTCGTTTCACTCTAAGATGTACCGTTAGAAAGCTAGAAGCTGTCAAAGTTCAAAAATGTCATTTTTCAAAGGTCGATATCTCGGAAACTATCAGGTTTAGACTTATAATGCACCTATTAAAAAATAGTTGTTTTTCATGTAAAATCCAAAAATATTCTAAGATATAGGGTGTTCCATTTAAAAAAAGTAACTTTGCTTCTCTACGGTTTTCGGACTCATCCTGTATACTTATTTGTTTAAAATTCTAATAGACCTTAAAATACCCTAACACTTTTGTCTAAAATATATTTGGCTAACTGTTATACTTTAAGAAATAATCGACCGTTTCCATACATACCAACGACCCTGTATATATACAGGGTCGTTGGTATGTACGGAGACGGTCGATTATTTCTTAAAGTAAAACAGCTAGCAAAAAATAATTAAGACAATTTTAGTTAGATATCTAAAAGATGAAAGTATATAAAACAAAAAATATCTTTAAATTAAGATTTTTTACATACACATTTAGGTACATAGTAAGGTAAAATACAGGGAAGTTTCCTTTTTTTCAACTGCATGCTTTTAGACAATTCTTCTTGCAGCCACATTTTAGTACTTCCTCGCAAGCTTTACTAACTTAAAGAATGGATTTCCATTTTGGAGTTAGTTTCACTTTCAGTGAATTTTAGCCAGCCAAAGTTACACGACTCTGGAGCATCAATTAAAGGTTTGTTCTCAGATACCCATATGCTCGCTTGGTATCAGGGCCGTAGCTAGGCGTTACCCATGGGGGGGGGGGGGGTTTAGGTAAGAAAACTCTGGCAATTTATTAGAATTATTATTAAAATTTACGGTGGTTAACAAGGTAGAACTGAACATTCGTTGTTATGGGGGGGGGGGGGGGGTTGAACCCCTAAACCCCCCCTTATCTACGGCCCTGCTTGGTATAGATGAGCTCTTTTACAAGGCAATAAAAAGGCATCCAGCGTGGGTGGTAGGGTTTCCGGATTGTTGTTGTGGTAAAAAAATAGCTCCTTTCTGTGCTAATTTAAACCCTTTGATGCATCGCCGTAAATTTTAACAAAAAATATTTCCAATGGCTAAATATACGCGAGCTCAATTCAAGAGTGGCGAATGGCTTACTCAAAATTTCAGACAATGAAAATACAATCGAATTGTTTACTCTTTGTAATGCAAGGGGTGCGGGTTTTTTTATTTCCCTCTTATCGACGATCGCATCCCGTCAAGGTTGTAAATAATGGCAAAGCACGAGTGAATTCTTGAGCCAAACTGTGGGAAACGTTTTCAATATTTAACGTTTTTTGGTTGTTTCCCGTTCCAAATAAATGCATTTTAAATAATCATTACTGAGATGTTGGAAATACTCAAAATTATACATCAGGATAACAATAACATCGGAATCTACGCTTTCTACAAGAACTGTTCTTAAACCTGTTCTTATGGCATGAATTATATGAAGAATAATTTTTGTATCTGCCTCTTCACCTTCACAACTTTTAAACATTTCTGTTCCTGGGCCAACGTGTCGCACATTATTTTCAAATGTCATGTAAAAGTCATACTGGGGTCTTAATTTAATCTTCAAGCAAGCCGCTGTACTTAAATATGGAAACTAATACTTAAATTCATTGAAAACCGCATCCCCGACTAGTAATTCTTTTATTACATAATGATCATTTAAAGCAACTACTTTTTGCAGTAGGTAACCTTTCCGTCAAAACAACTTTTTGAAAATAATGAAGAGGATTATCCTTATTTCCTTCTGTCCTATAAAAGAGGCGGTTGGTCCTAGCTTGTGAGTTTGTCCTTACAATAGTATTAATACTGTCATTATTTGTAATTTCGTTTGAGCTTATTTTTCTTTATTTATCTTTACGAATCTTTCTTCGACAATTTGGGTGCCATTTTGCCTAATTATAATAATCGACATCTAGAACTGTTTCTGGTAATGCGATAAGTGATGTTCCAGTGCTATTATTATAATTAATAGCCAAGGAAGCCAGGAACGGACTTGGCACATTTCTATGTCAGTTTTTACGGCCGCGCCAAGGACGCTCCAGTGTTTTGCTCGCGCGCAGTTTGGACGGACCTAACAGGTTCTCTCGCGGCACAATATTGAAAACGGCGCGACCTACCATGGATAATGGGAAGTATCGCCATCTTTCTATAACTGACTAATGTCTCTTGAATTAATATCAAATCAAAAATAGCTTTATTGTCATGAAAATTAGGTAATTTCGTTGACAAAGCTCCTACATACTTAAACTGGTATTAAAAGACACAAAGGAAAAAAAATGGAGAAGCAAGAAATACAAATAAGATAAATGGTGTTTATGAACTATTATGAATGATAATATAATACAAACAAGGTTGCACACTAAAGTTAAAATAAATTATCTACCTTCACGATTAATTAATCATACTAAAATAAAATACAATAACACAATATATGCATTCTTAAAACACAAACAGTAAAAAGACAATACAAACAGAATACTATAAAAACAAAAGAAATAAAATAAAATAAAATAAAATACCCAGGAGAAAACTCAGGGTTAAAATATTGTTGAATTACAAAATAGGGTCGTCAAAGTAATCCGTTATGCTATAGTAGGCCTTTGAAATTACTATTTTCTTTACTGCTGATTTAAACCTCTTCAGCGTATCTAACGATCTTACACCAACTGGCAGGTGATTAAACATTTTCCTCCCATTATAAAATATCGAATTCTTTGTTAATGCCGAATGAGGTATAAGTAAAGAAACAACAGCAACTTGTCTTGTGTTGTACCTATTTTCCCTAGGTTGATGTCGTAGATTTTTATACATCAGGTCACACCGTCACCGTTTTTAATATATATATGCTAGTTAAAGTTATTATTCTATATTGTATAAATAACAATTTACAGGAATCCCTAGCACCTGCTTCGCACATATATGTCACTACTCGTTTTTGTAAGATAAAAACTGAGCGCATCAAGTTATGACCCCAGAAGCAGACTCCATATCTTAAATGGGGCTCTATAAGGGCTGAGTATACAGATCGAGCGATGTTCATGCCTAGTTCCCCCAAAAGAACCCTTAAAGCAAAGCACCCCGATGCCAATTTATTGCATATATTTGCTATGTGGGCCCTTAACGTCAATTTACTGTATATTATTATCCCAAGAAACTTAGCATCTGTACTGTTGGAAATGTAACCATTGCCAAGGGAGACATTATCCACCGCGCCATTACAGCTTATTATGTTATTGAGAATAAGGTAATTCGAATCACCCCATGCCTTGACTTTTTGATATCCTCAGAAACAGTTCCAGTTAATTGTGCAGAGTCTCCGGCGTGCCAAGGGATAGTGGTATCATCAGCAAATATCGTAAATTTACCCCTTAATTCCAAGGAGTCCATGTCGTTAATGTAAATTAGAAATAATGTTGGGCCCAGCACCGAACCCTGTGGCACGCATGAATCTATCCTACCCTTGTCCGAGGTCGTTCCGTTAAGACTAACGCTCTGCATTCTGCCTGAGAGGTATGATTGAAACCGCCCCAATATGTTTCCCCTAAAGCCATAATGTTCAAGCTTCCGCAACAGTATTCCGTGACTCACACAGTCGAAGGCTTTAGAAAGATCACAGATTAAAGTTATTAGAGTTAATTGTGCAGAGTCTCCGGCGTGCCAAGGGATAGTGGTATCATCAGCAAATATCGTAAATTTACCCCTTAATTCCAAGGAGTCCATGTCGTTAATGTAAATTAGAAATAATGTTGGGCCCAGCACCGAACCCTGTGGCACGCATGAATCTATCCTACCCTTGTCCGAGGTCGTTCCGTTAAGACTAACGCTCTGCATTCTGCCTGAGAGGTATGATTGAAACCGCCCCAATATGTTTCCCCTAAAGCCATAATGTTCAAGCTTCCGCAACAGTATTCCGTGACTCACACAGTCGAAGGCTTTAGAAAGATCACAGAACACTGCCGCGGCCGCCTCCCCCTCATTAAGGTGAAGATATAAGTTATCCAAGAATGGAAACACAGCATCGACAGTGCTTTTACCAATATAAATGGCTTGAAAATATAGCTATCTACATATTGATTTATTTTTATTTTGAATTAAAGAGACATTTTAAACCAAATGAAAGTAACGTTACTATCACGAAGATATGAATGCTGATGTCTTTGAAACTTTGAAGAATGGTTCGAGCAAATGTTGGATCTTATACCAAAAGATGCAATAATTGTATTGGATAATTCAAGTTATCACTCTAGTCTGACGGAAAATTACCGACAAGTGCGTGGCGTAAAAGTGAAATAACAAAATGGCTAAGTTTAAGACAAATATAATTTCCATTAGATTCCCTAAAAAAGGAACTATTGGTACTCCTTACCACTGCAAATTAAACCCAATCGAACTTATATGGGCTCAAATAAAGACAGATTATGTCGCCAGAAAAAACATTTTAAACACTTATAAAATGGTGGATTTAAAAAGACTCTTTAATGAAGCTATGGGTAAAATCAGTGCGGAAAAGTGTATCGATCATGTAATAGAAGAAGAAGCCAAAATGATGATCGAAGAAATAGTTGAACCGCTTATAACAACAATATATTTTAAGGAATGATGCTTAAATTGTTCTCGATACCCCGGTATGCGTTTTGCATATTTAATGAGCATTAATTACCTCGCGCCATTTAAAGATAGACTATAGTATTATTTTGTCAATATAACAATAATATCGGAAAAACAATATTTATACTTACATCCTTCAATATGTTGCGTGGGTTAGGTTCGTCCAGATCTTTGTAGCTATCCTCTTGGCTACCTAAAATTGTTCAGATGTAAGTACGTACCTAAAATATCTTATGCAGCAGCATTCTTCACTTACAATACAATGAATTAATTTCAATTTAGAACATAGAAAACAATGCGGAACACCCTGTATATTAACCTTTTCGCATCTTTGCAGTCTCTAGTAGGGCGGAAAGGATGGATAGATAGATAGATAGATAGATAGATAGATAGATAGATAGATATTTATTTGTGTCATTAATCAATACAAATTTTACACACGTCAAATAAGTTTACAATACAAAATGATACAACCTACAGACTAATATAGTAGTAAAAGAAATTACAGATTAAAAAAAAAAAAATACGAACAAACAAACCATAAGAACATCAGTACACATTACATATCAACACACTAATAATGGCTTAGATCTGCCCTAAAAAATTCATCGATTGAATAAAAACTTTCATTTATTAATATGTACTTTATTTTGTTTTTAAATTGTAAAAATGATAAGCATTTTAGGTGCAAAGGTACCTTGTTAAATAATCGAGGGGCATAAAAGTTAACTGAGTATCGACTTCTTGTTAGGCGTATGAAATCAGGTGCTATCAGAGAGGCATGTCTTGTATTATAGTTATGTATGTTACAATGTTGATCAAACAGACTCTGCCTTTCATGAATCCATAGGCATCGGAAAATATATATTGATGGTAGTGTCATGATTTTTAGAATAGTGAAATGGTTTTTGACATCTGCACGGAAAGGTAAACCCTTTATTATTCGGATGGCCTTTCTCTGAAGGCTGAAAAGTTTGCTAGAATGCGGAGAGTGTCCCCAAGCTAGAATCCCGTATGATAAGCAGTGGCGTAGCCACAGGGGGGCGCAGGGGGGCGATCGCCCCCCCCCGCCCCTCTTGGCCTGGCGCCCCTTTACTACTTAATAAATAATTCTTAAAAAACAATATCTGTCTTATTTCATTTTTAGTAAAGAAGAGCGATCGGAATAAACTTAATAAAACCGGTTTTGAGAGCGTCCCATCATATTTAATTTATTTCTTTTTATATAGCGGATTTTAACTTCATTTGGGGCCAGACCCCTGTTTCCTAGAGAGCACGAAGAAGGTGCCTACGAAATTTGGGCGTGGTCCCAAAATTTTTTTGCCTGCGGCGCTTTAGCTCCACGGTGTACGCCCCTACGATAGTTCGCCCCTCCCGCCCCAAAATGCTGGCTACGCCACTGATGATAAGGGAATGAAAGAGACTGAAATAAGCGGTCATACATGTTACATAATTGGCAACCGGCTGTAAACTTCTCAAGAGAAACAAATTTTTTGATAACTTGTTTGATACAAACTGAATGTGTTCATCCCATAACAATTTTGGATCCATATATATTCCCAAGAATTTCACAGCAGGTCGATCCTCATCCAACTGTCGTTGGGTAAATATGATGTTTTCAGTTTTTGTCTCATTAAGACATAGTTGGTTAGCCTCAAACCACAGCAAGGGTCTCGATTGCGCCTCATGCATGACAAGTTCAAGGTTGGTTAAATCAATATTTGTAGTGGCCAAGGTTGTGTCGTCAGCAAACAACACAAAGTCGGTGGAGGGATCGCTGGCCGGATGCACGAAAAATGTTTAAAAAAAGCGCATTTTAATGCGCCCTACTTAAAAAAATATACAAGAAAATGGGTTAATTTTATTGTAATTATTGCAATAAAACTATTTTTTCAAATTTTATTAAATATTAATAAAGAGATATAAGCCAAATATGTACAGGGTTTTCAGAGATAATTTTGGTCATATCTACAGGGTTCCCTATAAGAGATACAAGAAAACTTTCAATGTAGGAGTTGTGGGGTTTTCTCTGACCCGCCAGAAAAATTTTAAAAAGGAAACAAAATACGACATGAAAGCTAAGAAAAATTACCAAATTGTTTTTTTCCTAATGAAACGCTTTGTAAATCTTTTATTTCTATAAAATACGTTTATTTCCTAATTCCAAAAATATATAGTTTGTCGGTTTTCTATTTACAGGAACCGTCATTAAATTAATTTCGATTAATTATTGTAAACGGCACCATACAATAATAATTATGAGTAGAGCGTCTTGTCAATCAATTTTCTGACAGAACTTAGTTGTCAATAGGAAACTGTGTAGTGAACTGGGTTATTCAACTGACTATTCCACTCATCGTAATTTGAACCAATCAAAATATAGCAATTTTAGATATTTTCCTGTTTTTAATCGGAAATTTTCAGTCCCATCTGGTCTATGGTATCATAGCATGGGGTGGAGCAACGAATAATTATTTAAGTAAATTGGAAAAAGCACAGAAATGGTTAATTAAAATTATGTATGGCAAGCCCTATCTATATCCTACAGAGAGTCTGTACGAGGAGAGCGGTTTATTTGACATTCGTCAGCTGTTTTGTAGGGAATTGGCACTGCAGCAGTTTAAAAAAAGAAAAAACAATAACAACAACGATCGCCCAAGACATGAGTATCAAATTAGGAACAATAAAAATAAAGTTGCGGTGCCGAGGATCTGCAAGACCATAGGTCAGAGATGTCATGCTTTTCTTGGTCCTCGTTTCTATAATTGCTTACCAATGGAAATAAGAAATATAAATTCGTATTCACTATTTAAAAAAATTGTTATCCAGTTTATAAATAGCCAAACTAGGGATAGTATAGCGAGGTTCATTGACATAAAAAACGGTTAATTATGGTAATTTTGTTGAACATTTTTTGGTCTGAAACTATTATAAGGAAACACTGCTGTTTTAGGTCGAATTCTAGGTCTTAAATTTTAGAGTTTTAACCATTTGGGTATAAGCTGTTTTGTGATACATTTTTATATACAGGGTGTTATGGAAATGACTTATTATATTTTAAGGGGCCACTCCTGAGGTGGTCTAGAGTTACACTTGATAGTTTTTTTTTCTAAAATCGGAAGTATTTTGAATTTTGTAAAATACCTTAAAACCGGACTATGTGCGCCTTCCATGATAGTTCAATGCCCCTGAACACATGTGTTTTTGACAAGACAAACTGCTGGAATGGTAATTGTTTAGTTTAGTGCAATTAATGTTGAATTTTGTGCTAAAATTTCGTATATAGACTAATTGAGGGTAGCTGATCACAATTTTCCTTTTGCGTTTTTACGGCAAATGCACTGGTTTTGAGAAAAAAAAATGTTAAAGTTTTTCACTTACAGGTTAGGGTATTCTTTGGGTGTCGCGTTTCACTTTCCTTTCAATTTCCTAGATTTTATGGTTTTCCCTTCAAAATATGTGATAAAACTTTCACCAAACTATCTGTTCATAAAATAAGAACAACATTTTAGCAAAAAAACAATGGAAAAGGCACAAATTTAATTAAATTCGTTGTTAATACGCCGACAAAGTAGAAACGTCTCTTTTCAGATTCATTGCACTCACGTTGCCAGATTGTTCTTCTTTTTCTTGTAATTATTAATGGCTTCCATCCAGGAGAATGATATGCTAGCTCGAGCCAATAGGATTCATTCAATTAATAGAAATGAATTGAAAAGTATAGGCAATTTATAATACACTAACAATCTGACAACATGGGTCGTGCAGTTTGCTTCTGCTTTTTTGGCCAGCTGTCAGTGAGCTGTCTCCCGTCTTTTTCCAGATAACGTAGAGTTTTCTGTTCGCTTACAAGTTATCCCGTTTTTCAGAGTTTCCTTGTGGCATATTTCGTTTATTTCAACTCAGAAGTGTATACTATGACTCCGACAAGTAATATTTTATTGTAAATAGCAACATTTTAGGATTACATGCAAAATAACATACCGGTGAGTTAGAAAAACTTTAACATTATTTTTCTCAAAACCAGTGCATTTGCCGCCTAAACGCAAAAGGAAAATTGTGATCAGCTACCCTTAATTAGCCTATATACGAAATTTTAGCGAAAAATTCAACATTTGCACTAAAGTAAACAATTACCCAAATCAGCTGTTTGGGTCATTGGCGCGTAGGTGTTTTGGACCTAAATTTTTGAAGGCATTTTTCTCGAATTTCTAGCTTCGAGCGCCATTTATAGCAATTTTTCCCCAATTCGTCTCGACCTATATATTTACGGGTTAAAAAATAATAAGTCATTTCCATAACACCCTGTATATGTTTGTAATTGAACTTATATCCTTCTTATTTGATTTTGTACTTTTTTAAGTTTGTTATCATTATTAATATTCTGTAATGTCCCACGAACAAGGTCTTCCTTTGTGGGCGTACTGTTTATTTGTGTTCTCAAATAATATTGTAAATTGTAATGAATTGTGTAATTCTTGGATAATTATTATTATTATTATTATTATTATTATTTCCCTAGTGTCAATTTAACTGGAAATTTTACACGGAAATTTTAAAAAATTGATAAGTGGAAATTGCATCCGTTTTGAAAATTACATCTGGAAATATCCCGGGGATAATTGTCATTTTTGACATTTATAGTTTC
This sequence comes from Polydrusus tereticollis, assembly GCA_963920685.1. Lineage (NCBI taxonomy): Eukaryota > Metazoa > Arthropoda > Insecta > Coleoptera > Curculionidae > Polydrusus > Polydrusus tereticollis. The sequence goes on from OY987326.1 coordinate 190,886,939, forward strand.
AAAACATCAAAACAGTCGACCTGTCAAAATTTTAAATCAGCATAAACTTAGTGTAGTAGGCTATTATAATTAGTCGCTATGGAGCTAAAACAAAATTGCTTCAGTAAATAAAGTACCTTCTGTTTCGATTTGGTCGTCATTTTCAAAGTCATTTTGAACTTTTTAAACAAAAAACAGAAATGGCCCGTTTCGGTAATGTTTCTTTAAATGATATCAACGAAATTGCGGAAAATAGTACTCCCGTCAATACTATAAAAAGCAGAAAATCGATTTGGCAACAGTTCCAGCAGTTCTGCAATCAAAAAGGATACTCCTTGGTGGAGGAAAAGTGCACAACCAACATACTAAACGACGCACTAAAGGACTGGGCCTTTAACATGAAGAAAGCCAATGGGGAAGACTACAAGGAGTCAGTAATAAAAGTTATGTGGAACAACACTGCTAAGCAACTACAAGAGATCTATTTTACGAAATTTGGTACCAAGATTGATCCTTTTAAGGATATCGAGTTTGCAAGTTCCAGAAAGGCAAGAGATTCAATGAATAGGAAGCTGCAATCGCTTCCAGAAAAACGAAAAATGAGTGTAGCCGCTCTTACCAATAAAGAATACCAGGCCATTATATCATACTGGAAGGAGGACACACCCGTTGGACTTCAAAGAAAATTCTACCATATAGCAGCGGTAGAGCTAGCGTGGAGAGGGGGCGAAGCTAGCAACCTCCTTTTGTCTCACTTTCGCAAAGAAGTCCACAATGATGGAACCTTTACAGGTTAGTTGGCTTAACTTTTTAAATTTCTATTCTTAAATCAAACTGTTTTCTGGTTATTTTTTTATGGAAATAAAACTTACATTGGGTTTTTGTTGTTTTAGGAAGAATGGAGTACAATCCAATATTCACAAAAACAGCCCAAGGAGGATCCCAGAAGTGCGCCGAGAGTAAATGGCGTGTGCAAAATAAAAAACAACCAGAGTTTTGTCTGGTACGTTTATACGAAAGCCTCATAGACAAAATACCTCCAAACGCAACTACTGACAGATTTTTTTTGACGCCCAATCAAAAATTTTTGCTTAACAATATCTGGTATAAAACCGTCCCAATAGGAAGAAATACGATTTCTTCTTGGACTAGGGACTCTGCTGTACGTACAGGGCTTGACATTCAGATTAAAAAAATTACAAATCACTCGAACAGGTCCACTACAGTGAGCCAATTAGCAAAACCAGGAGTCCAAGAACAGGAGCTTATCAAAATAACAGGCCATGGAAACGTTAACTCAATAAAACCGTATCTTCAACTGGATGCAGACCACCATGTGTCATTAATTCAAAGTTTGAGAAAAAATACTACTTCGTTGTCAACTGAATCTCAAGGTTGCAACACTGGAATCGGCAGTACTTCTGATATGGAAATTCAACGTCCATCAGGGTTTTCGGAATTTCATCAACCCAAAATGACAGATATGACCAGCAAGTTTATAAATCAGAATCACAATACTCCTGTTACTTATCAAAATTGTACATTTTATAGCAATTGTAGTTTTCAGAAGCAGGACTAAGTTTAAGTTTTATTTTACTATTAGCATTAGAAAAAATATTAATTGTTATTAAAGTATGGTATTATTTAAATAAATAAATATATCAAAATCAACTTTTTAGCAACTACCTAAATAAACTTTTATCAACTCGGGAAATTTCCGATCAAAACATAACATGTGCCCAAAATATTTCCTAATGGAAATTTTTCATGCACTAGTTATATTTCTACTGGAAAAACCACTACCTTCATAATTTTGCCGACCCCACTGACCAATCAGAATTTCAGAAAATAGCTCTAGCAACATAGTTTTTAATCGGCAAAATTTTGTTACCTTAGTTACATTCACTGTTAAGATTGGTAATTAATGACTGACAGTAGATTGTCACTGTTACTTTTGAAAGGTTGTAATCTCACGTAAATTTATTTATTTTTACCAAAGTATGTGTAATATTATTCGTGAAATAGCCTTGACGAATACCACTCAAGAAAAAAATTTGTAGGTAAAATTTTCTCTCTTGTGGTATTATATACGAAGAAAAATAGGAACTGATCCGTTTATTTTACCGGGTGATGCATGGCTTAGCTGAACATAGGAAATCCCATGTATATATTGAGGTGGCTAAATATTGGCTCCTCTGTACATTTTAGACAAAAATTGTATCATAATTTTTTGAAGAGACCGATATAATAAACCTATGTGCCAAGTTTGAGTAAATGTTAATAGGTCAATCCAAACTTATGTTTATTAAACTTATTATTAAATGTGATGGCAAAATTAAGAAATTTTTATACATTCCAGAAACAGGTTGTGCGTTTGATAGTATTTATCTTTCGACTTCTCAGGTTACAGTGAGACATATGCCAACTCGGCCGCCTTCTGAATAGCAACGTTTTGGCCTTTGGAAAACATTTTAGACTAGCGAAATTAAAAAATTCGAACTGACAGACTCTGACAGTATTCAAATAACTAGTTGTCATGGATTATTTTACAGGTGGAAAAACCTTATTTTATCATTATAATTTAAATAAAATCAAAGTTCATTACTTAATAATATACCTATTGATCAGAGAACAGTAGTACAAAAAATTTAATACATTACACGATGCGAAAGCCTTTTTTCATGTTCGGAGGTATTGAATCACCCCGGCTTCGCCTCGGCTATTCAAAAACCTCCTCACACCAAAAAATTAACTTTTGCATCTTGTAATATAAATAACTATTATTCGCTATGTCCAGCTTTACGTCAATTTTTGACAGTAGCTAACCTGAACTAACCTAAACTATGAATTTTGCCATCACATTTAATTGAATAAGGTAGGATTGGCCAACTAAAATTTATTCAAACTTGGCATTTGGGTTTATTATATCGGCCTCTTCAAAAAATGACAATAGAATTTTCCTCTAAAATGTACAGGGGAGCCAATATTTAGCCACCTCAAAATTTAGATGGGATTTCCTATGTCATGCATCGACCGATATAAGAATGCTAGTAATGGACCAAGGTCAACGCCAGTACCATATTACCTATCCAGGAAGACCTACACCATGCGTTGACACAATAAGACATGTAGTGCGGCAATTTAAGTTACGGCATAGTCTCCAGCGCAAAAATAGGACATTTACAAGAAATGTCGAAGAAGATTTAGATGTCTTACTTTTTTCTTAAGGTAAATTTTGACTTTTTTAAAATTTAGGTTCAATAATTTGTCATCATGATGTGGATGGTACGTTTAACTTCTGTCCAAAATCTTTCAAATAATTTTTTACAATTCACGGTTTAAGAAATGGACACTACATACCGTTAGTGTTTTGTTTATCAATCCACAAATGTCAGATTGCACCTAAAGCATTGTTTACCATAGGGTTCTGACGGCTGTACTGGCGACGGGCTACATCCCCAAGAGTTGGAGAATCGCGAGAGTGGTATTCCTACCAAAGGCAGGCAGGGCTTCATATGACGAAGTGAGTGCCTTTAGGCCAATCAGTCTCACGTCCTTCTTGCTAAAACTGCAGGAGAGATTGGTAGAAAGGCATCTTAGGGAAGGCGTCTTGATGGCCACGAACCTGCACTGGTCACAACACGCATACCAAACAGGCAAATCTACTGAAACAGCACTGCATTCAGTGGTTTGCAAAATAGAAAAATCATTACAGCAGAAAGAGCTCGCTTGCGGGACTTTTCTGGACATTGCAGGGGCCTTTGACAATACGTCATGTGGCTCCATAATCATGGGATTGGAGAGTAAGGGCGTCCACAATACCATCGTAAGATGGATAGGGGCCATGCTCAACAACCGAACAATTACCACCACACTCAATGAGGAAACGGTTAGAGCGCTCGTCGCAAGAGGATGCCCACAGGGGGGAGTTCTGTCCCCTCTATTGTGGTGCGTCGTCCTAGACGGGCTTCTCAGGAGGCTTCATGAGAAAGGTTTTTATACTCAGGCATATGCGGACGATATTGCGGTGGTCATCTCCGGCAAATTCCCGGGGACCATCAGTGGTCTCGTACAGGGTGCTCTGAGACAAATAGAACTATGGTGTACAGACCAAGGGCTATCGGTGAACCCCACACTGATAAAATTAATTATTTGAATCAAAAAAATTTACCGTTGACTCAAATAAATATTTGTTTCCTATTAGCCAAACAAATATGTATTTGAAAAATACCAAGGAATTATTTGCCTCAATTAGTATTATCTGATTTAATACAAATTACTTTTTATTTGGAGTTAATCGCTGAATACAAAATTCAAGCAAATATTTATTTCCTTAACAGTAATCTAACTTAAATAAGCCGTTTCAATGACTTAAAGTAAATATGTTAAAAGTTAAGTTAACAAAATGTTTATTTGATTATCATTTATACATACTTTATCAAGTATATATTTGTTTTACTTTTGTTTCACATGTATTTGCCGTAACAACACTGTTATTTAATTAAACAATTTAAGTGATTTGATTTAAATAAACCGGTAATTTCCATCAAAGTCGTTGTTCTTTTATTCAAGTACATAATTGTTTAACTTGTCTTTTATATTTATTTAGATCAAATATAAATTTATTTGGTTTAAATACCTTTTTTAAATTTTCAATAGATCAGAATGTTCATTCAAATCAGTTCTTATTTTATCCAAGTACGTGTTTATACAGACGTCACATAAAAATAAGAAATATCGAAATGTTGCTATTGAATATGGTTTAATCAGTACCTATACCAGAATAATCACAAACCTTATCAAATTGTTTATAGTGTTTAAATAATAAGACAAACCAACTGAAAAAACACATTTTTGCCGAAAATAAAAGTTATGACAAATTACGCGCACGCGCACAACGATTTTCACATAAAAATAACATAAAAGTTAAAAGATAACCATCTCTTATTTTATTTCTTATTTTTATGTTATATTATTTGGTTCTATAAACGTCTTATGGCAGATCTGTAGATTCAACTCTTATTTTATTTTTATGTTATGTTATTTTGCTGTATAAACCCACCATTAGTTGCTGTCCCCCTTAAAATATACCTCAATAAAACATGTAGTATCCTTTCTTTGCCTCTTATCTTATTTTTTTACTCGTTTCATGCATAACTAAAATATTCAAAAATAGTTTCCTACCTGAAAATTATCTAGCAGATGGGATATACCCCAATCTTCGAAATAATTTGTCATAATTTTACGTTTATTCCCCATATTATCTTACTTTAATTATTGCTGAAACCACTAACCATGGAAAAATGAAACAGGTTCACTAACTTCTGTGCTAAGTCACTAAAGAACATTTAATTTTCACTCTCACTCTAAAATTTCTAGGAGACAAAATACAAGATCTAACACGAGTACCGCGATGTCGATTTATGATGCCACTTTTGTATAACCAATCACGTTACTCAAAGCAGGCGACTTTCCGAATTCCAGGGGCAGTAAGGAGTTAATTTAAATACTTAATTATTTGTTTGGAGGACCAAATTGTTTGAAAAGTTCGGCATTGAATGATTTAAATTAGGGTTTAAGGTATTTAGTTCTTAACTTGAAATTTATTTTGATTAAATAATTAGTTATTTGTAAATATTTAGTTGTTTTATATTAAGGATTTAATGTAAATACATAATTATTTAGTTTAAATGACCTAGACATTTAAATAGTTCTCCAGTGGGTGATTTAACTAGCGATTAACGGGATTTAGTTCCTAAATGATCGATTAAATAATTAGTTATTTAGATTTTGTTATTTTAAGTGGTTTTTTGGTAAGATATTTGTTTGAAGGGTTCTATGATTTGACACAAATTAACCAACAGTCAAATAACTTTGCAAATAAAACGAAATACTCTCATTTATTTCAGTTAAATCAAATTTAGTTAATTAAAATCACATTTATTTATTACCAATAATTATTCACCAAATAAATCAGATTATTTGATTAAGGGAGCACAGTTTTATCAGTGCACTAAGGTGGAACTGGTACTCTTTACGAAAAAAAGAAATATAACTGGGTTTAAGGATCCGGTAATATTCAACACAGCCATCCCGAGAGTATCGTCTGTCAAATACCTGGGTGTTCTCCTGGATCATAAACTGACATGGGGACCCCACGTGGATAGACAGATCCAAAGGGCTACGGCTTCACTCTGGGGATGTAAAAGGCTCCTGGGCAAAACCTGGGGACTTAACCCCAAAGCCACCCTGTGGCTTTGGACAGCGGTAATCAGGCCCATGCTGCTCTATGCTTCGGTAGTATGGTGGCCTGCGGCAGAACTATCAACAGTAAAGACCCGCTTAGCTCGGGTACAACGTCTGGCGTGTACGAGCACGACGGGAGCTATAAGAACGACTCCAACTGCGGCCCTGGAGGCTCTACTTGCGCTTCCGCCTCTTCATATAATAGTGAAAGCGGAGGCCATGAGAGCGTCCTACAGGATAAAACAATGGGGTATGTGGTTAGATAAGGGCCATGGCCTAGGCCATGCCAGCATTCTGGGAACGCTTGTGCGGGGGGAGGGTATGCTGGAATCGCCCAGTGACATTCTTCCTCCCACATACGTGTTCAGAAAATCGTTCAGCACAGAGATACCGACTAGAGACGCCTGGGGCGAGGACCAAAGAGCTCAGACGGAAGGTCAAGGGCTCATCTGGTATACAGACGGGTCTAGGACTGACGGGGGCTCGGGTGCTGGCGTCTGGGGCAGGAGGCCAAGGTGCGAATTAACCTTCGCACTGGGCTCACACGCCTCAATTTTTCAGGCGGAAATATTCGCTATCAACAAGTGCATACTGGCGAACCTCGATAGAGGTTATAGGAATCAGCAAATCACGATTTGCACCGACAGCCAAGCAGCCATAAAGGCGCTGGCATCAAACAAATTTGTGTCGAAAGGAGCCCTAGACTGTCGAGAAAATCTCAACGTCTTAGGCAACTCCAATAGGGTGCGGCTTATCTGGGTTCCAGGACACAAAAATATACAAGGCAACGAGGAAGCTGACACGTTGGCTAAACGTGGTTCAGCGGCCTCATTCAGGGGGCCCGAGCCAGTGCTGGGGCTTCCAGCGGGCTTTGCCAACAATGTCATTGACAAGTGGGTAAAACGGGAAGCCAAAGAGAATTGGACAAATACAGCGGGGCTCAGACAGGCTAAGCTCCTCATTCAGGGGCACTGTCAAAACTTCGCCGACACGCTATCCAGAATGAGTAGGAAAAACCTAAGGATCGTTACGGGCATCCTTACTGGGCACGGCGGTCTGAATAAGCATCTGTATACAATGGGGCTGAACAACTCAGCAGTATGCAGGTTCTGCAAGCAGGAGAACGAGGACTCACTGCATGTCCTATGCTTCTGTAATAGCCTTATACGAAAAAGGCACCAGTACCTGGGTGCAGGACTACTTGCACCAGCGGATATCAAGGAGCTTTCACCAACCCTAGTGCTCGCCTTCGTGAAGGGCATAGGTTTGGCGCAACCCTAACCAACGCGGCAGAGCACAATGGGTCGACAGGCCTGAGTGCTGTGGTGTCAGAGCTGCCCGCACTTACATACATACATACATACATACATACATACATTGTTTACCATGATTATATCTAAATGTTAAGAATATAATGTTCATTTTAATCCGAAAACTGTTGTTGTAGACTATGAATTAGCGATACATAATGCTGTTATCAAAACCTGGAGTCAGGTGGATATTATTGGTTGTAGGTTTCATTTGGCCCAAGCTTGATACAGAAAAATTCAAAATCTTGGATTAACGGAACAATATAAACAAAATACTGAGAAAGGCAAATTCTTGAAATATTTCTTTGGGCTTTAGTTTCTAAATCTTGAAGAAGTTGGTGATTTGATCTCGCCTGTGATATGCTCGATAATGATAAATTATAAACATTTTCTGCTTATTTAAGAGAATATTATATTAGTGAAGATTCTGTTTTCCCGACACATATATGGGCTTCATTGAACAGTTCTTTATCTAGAACAACTGGTGCTTGCGAATCGTTCTACTTAAGATTTAATAAAAGTTTTTACTGCTCTCATCCCAATATTTTCGTGTTTTTAGATGCATTACTATAATAACTATTATTATAACAAACAGACTTAATTTTGTCAAGACTGTTTGTTATAAAAATATGCTCTTTTATAACTAATGTTTACTTATTAATGTTAGTGAAACTGATTGTTACTTTTTCCTTGCTGTGTTTTAATATTGACGCATTGTATTAATATTATTAATAAAAGTATTTAGAAAGATTGACTACTTTTATTCCAAAAAATAAATTTTATGGTTACAGGTAATTTTGGCCTATACGACGCCCATATTGCTGTGGGGCTTTATAAGAACCCGCATTTACTATAACGAGAACGAGGAATATCCAAGTTCTCAAAGAGAGATTTCGGGATTGAATCCGAATTTTAAACAGCGATAATCCAAATTTTATAACAAATATCATTACTGATACATTTAGAGGAAATATTCAGAACTATATAAGAAATGGAGGAGGTTATATTGAGAACCAGTAAAATCTACAGGGCGGGGTATTATCAGCTTATAGTTAATTTAGTTTATGGTGATTTATTTATATTATTGTTTTGTATTTTTTTTTAGAGACTACAATAGTTTGTTCATATTATAATACAGAATCTTGTTATTATAACCTCTTTTATTTTATTTTTACATTGACAGTTCCATGTCATTGGAAACTAAACTCTGTCAGGCAATTGTTTTCCAAGGCACTCTACTCATAATTATTATTGTATGATGCCGTTTACAATAAATAATCAAAATTAGTTTTATGACGGTCCCTGCAAATAAAATATAGACAAACTATATATTTTTGGAATCAGAAAAGATAGGTATTTTATAAAAATAAAAAATATACAAGGGGTGTTTTATTAGAAAAAACCTAATTTGTTAACTTTTCTTAGCTTTCAGGTCGTGTTTTCTGACGTTTCCAAGATTTCAATGGTATCCCATTCCTATCTTGAACATCCTGCATGTAGCACTTCTTTTAAAATAACAAAATTTCGCTTGACTTCTGGTATAACCGGAAGTGATGGAAACGTCAAAATACCCCCATTAAAAAGATCAGTGTCGTTTATATCCAGTAACAAAATTTCGGAATCATCCTAGACTGCAAAATGGCCTGTCTAAAGCTGAAGGAAAGAAGACTTACTGGAGGGAGGCAATAAGTCAGATACCGTTACCCGACAAGTCGTACGTTGTTGACGAGTTGATAAGGGATGCTGGACGTGAAGTGATACGTCTGCCTCCGTACCATTGCCAGTTCAATGCCCTTAAAATGGTATGGAGTCAGGCTAAACGCATTTATGATGCCCACATCTACTTGATCAAGGACGTTATAATGTTGGAGGATGGCATTAAATACCGTGTCGGCCGGCCAATGGTGCAATTATGTAAACCACTCCGATAAGTAAAAGAAAGATGTTTGTCCCTTTTTTCTTTCCGTCAGACCCAATCCTTGGACGCGTTTCGCCGTATTACGGCTCATCGGCAAGGCTATAGAGTCTGACGAAAAGGAAAGGGACCTTACAGTGTTTTCAACACATAATGCATAAGTGATTAAGGTGGCTTGGGAGAAAAAAAAAAGATATTATGGTCACTCAAAAGCCCATAGATTTCAGATGGTGAAGACGGTTCGTCAGATGAAGATCATGTTATTCTGTGGAGCATTTAACTAAAAACCAATTGGGAGTATTCGTTTATATTTGTTTTCCTTTATCACTCCAAACGACATAAATATAAAGATTACGAAGGCTCTGCCAATCGATGAAATAAAAATAAAGTTAAAGTTTCTGAAAATTTTTGGCAAATTAAACAGATAAATTCTCTAAAAAGATTTATTGTAACAGTAAAAACGATTTTGAGCAGTAAAGCATTTTATTCTGTACCCAAGTACCTGAACTCCTATATTTAATTTCTTAAAGCAGGTTGGTTTTCTCCTTTTTTTTATTTAGGCTACTTTAGGATTGTTAGGACTTAATTTTAATTTGTTCTGATTCTTCTAATTAAAATTATATTTGTATATATTGTATTTATTGTGTTGCTCCTTTTCGCATTTTATATTTTAATATTTTTGTACTATTGATAGTGTTGTTGTAAAAGTTTATTATTTTATTTTATTTTTAGTTTAAACCTTTTTTTTTTAGTTTTCACTTTAACAAGATGTAAAATGAATGTTACTAGTTACTATGACATATTATGTCGTCGGCCGCCATTAAAAACTTAGCTGGCGTAGTCTTTATAATCTACAAAACGTCATAGGTAAAAACCTATATGTCAATAATCAACCCTAAATGGTTTAATAAATTATTGTGGGTGCAAATGATCCGAAAACTCACCTTCATCTTCATACTGAATGCCCTTTGCCGCGGCAAGCACTAGGATGGAAGATAACACCTAAAATTGAAAGAAAATGAAATAAATCACCTGGAAGTCTACAAAGAAACCTTTTATAACAAATATTAGGTTAGTGTCAGGTCACTGACGACAATCCTAGAATATGATTTATTAATTCCCTCATATTATTATTATTTCACAACAACTAAATTTTGACAGTGTCGTGCAGCTGTTGCTTTTGTAAAATAACTGTTACAAATTGGATAGCACAAACATTGAGACTTTAGAAGATGGCTGCACTGTCGTAGTCAACAAAATAATGTAAAATTCACGTATTAAAAAAAAATTACTCGATCAGGTAAAAAATCCACATTTAAAAAAAAGTTAATATAAATTAGCTGAATTCGTCAAGTCTAGACAAACAACCTGTAAAACAAATATATAAAAAACGATAGTGTGGGTATCTACAATATATTATCTTAAGCTACTTAGACTTTTTAAATGTGTAGTTAATTTGCAGATCTTTGTCCATTTTACATTATTCTCTTAGCAGAATAGATATTGTCAATATTGCCATTACCATTGTAACAGATTTATTCCTAATCTGTAGTTATGTTTCGTTTGCTAAAGGAGTCTCTTCCTCTTCCCCCTAACTATTTCCTCAAATATATCGGAAATCCACCCTGAAGATGATAACCAAGACACACAAAACCTTTTGAAAATTTAAAATTCAAAACCACTCTACAGCTAAATTTTACACAAGCTAAAGCATACCATGAAATTAGCAAAGGCAAATAACAACTCTATATTACAAAGGTCATGTAAAAAGAAATGTAAGCATTATGAAATTTCGACTTAAACTCCCAATTTCGACTTTAATTTCGAAATTTTGACTTTAAACTTGAAATTTCGACTTAAATCTCAAGATTTCTATTTTAGTTTTGAAATTTCGGAATTAAACTTAAAAATGCTAATATTTCAACATAATTAAGCACTATACCAAAGTATTGACGAATCAGATGGCACACCCCATCTTTCATTTTACTGGAAAGTAAATTATTTTTACAACAAATAACCTGAACTAACCAGATATGTCAAATGGTCGTCATTTTGAGCACCTCTTATAAGACCATTGTTATTTTTATCTTATTTTTATGTTAATTTTAAGTGTAGGTATTTCAATTATTACTAAACAGATCAGAAAATTGTATTTGTCATTATCTCGAAAACGGACAACATTATGCATAGAACATGGTATAGATTTTTGATAGAGAATTGATCGAAGAAGGCATAAATATAGGGTGTCCTATTTAAAAAAGTAAAGTTGATATTAAAAGTTATACTTTTGAGGCATCCGGTATACTTAAATGTATTCCTATTAAAAGTAATTTTTTAAACCAAGAAATATGTTTCTTAAAACTTTTTTTTTATATCATGAACAGGACTGAAGATATTTCCTTGTATTTAATGTTTTTTGTTTAACTCTGTATATTGTAAAATAGTGTTGTATTATGCGTGTATTTCACATAATGGGACAATTGCATGTCTGATACTGTAGAATTAAAAGTACAAACTATTTTTGGTTTCTGTGAAAACTATATGAAAGGAAAGGACGTTTTCGAGATGCATTTTTTTTTACTTCGTCTAAGTTTAGGTTTCCTTTTTATTTTGAATGTTCTTAACACAAAAAACGTCATTTCGGTGACTGTTCGTTTTACGATTTTTTAAGTTTGCAACTGTGTATTAACATAATTTTACTAGAAAAAAACGAACGTTTTAGTATTGATTAACATTTTAAAAGTATTTACAATAATTTTTCCCAGTCCCCAGTGTGCTGTTCTTCAGTTGGTAAAATCCAGCCATAAAATAAAGTTGTCCGGAACTGCTCGCATCATATCGGTAACACCGGGTGTAGTAAGTCGAGCATGTGTGAAAATAGAAGCCAGTTAGTGTACTTCTCTATAAGTTTTTAAATTTTTGCTGTTTGTGGCGGGTTTTTTTAAATTAATTATCAAATGCTAAATTTTATTTGCGTATACTTATTATGACACATTTCGGTTACGCGGTAAAATTCAGTTTTACGTTATTTTCTAACAGATGGGCTAATTTAGTTTTGTTGATCTATTGGCCCTTAATATAACCTAACATTTCTATATTTCCTTTTGAACAAAAGAGGCCGATATCTGACACTTATTGCATTTTTGTCATTTCGGTTACAAATAAATTGTTACCGATATGATGCTCCACAATGGACGAACTATTTAAAATTCTAAAAGAGAAGCTAAGAAATGATAGAAAGAAAGCCTGAAAAGAATACTTAAAAAAAGAATAAAACAAGAGAAAGAAACTAAAACGCAAAAAGTTACGGAAAAGCAAAACAAGACTGATAGTCAAGTTGATTCTACTTAAAAAAAAAAGGCAAATTAATCAGAATATTACACAAAAATCCAAAGTTGACCAACCAATATCGAATGCGGTTGAAAAAGTAAACAGTTCTAATGGGACCCCCAGAACAAAAACTAATATGACTGAACAAGACACTCCACCAACTATGAATACGATTAAAAAAATAAAGAATATTATAATAAGGCTAAAAAATAAAGATTGACACGACTGACGAAGAAACTTTCAGGATTACAAAGTTACAAACTATAGAAATGTAAAAACAAATAATTCGGAAAGAGAACAATTTTTTAAAAGAATGAACAGAAAACATGAAATGGGAGTGCAATTGCATAGAGTTTTATTAAACAAACAAATTAGTTTAATTTAAAGTATAAGAGAACTCTCGCCACAAAAGTAAGCGCTACAACGAAATGAATGGAACGTCAATAGTCAAACATATAGAGACAGAAAAAGGTTACAAAATGAAATAGACACGTAACTTGAAGAAAATTTCCCTCCCTGAACTGATGATGAACGACCTCTAAATCAACCACCTTTGGGCAACAATAATGAAGACAACTATGTGGAAGAAGAAACCGAAGTAATTGAAACAAAGTCAATAAAAAAAGTGTCGGAAGAAATTAGCAATAACATAAGAACATTTGTGAACGAGTTTTTAGAAAAGAGCGATAACACGAAAATGTGTCCGGGGAAGAAGGACTTTGTTTGTTGTCAAGGGAAAATTAAAAAGACAGAAACGAATTTTACTCGATTCATTTAAAAATCTACACCAAATGTACTTGGCAAGTGAACATAGATAAAGATTTCGACGGCGACCTTTTGGAGATAGACCCCTTTGGGCTGTTTTACCAAAACAATGCGATAAGAAAATGTGCATGTGCGATGTGCATGTATCAAGCATTCAAATATGGTACTGTTCATTTCAAGAATGTTTAATTCCAAATTAATATATGCTAAACGTCCAGATGATCTTCTGAAAGAACTGGTCTGCCACAAAGAAATATAAATTGCATGCTTAGACGCTGCCAAAAATGCAAAGGAAAAGTTTGTAATTTAAATACTACAGATACACGTGAACTTGACAAAAACGTTGGAATTAGGCAGTGTCAACATAACAAAATCGAATTATTAGGCAAGCCAAAAATTACAAGGAGAACCCCAAAAAATTAAAAAAAAAGTGAGAGTAATTAAAGCAATAAACAAACAGGCAGTACAATATTTAAAACACGTATCTTTCATAAGGCACCAACAACGAGAAATTTAAAATAAAAATTAACCTTAACTCTCATAAATTACTATTATTAGTATTATGTTTTAACTCAGAACCTTCAAATAAAGTTTACAGATATGCAAACTGTGCTTTAAAGCATCCATTTATTGTGATAGTTATTTGAACTTCGTATTTGTAAGAGATTAAGATTATTTCGAAAACAATTCGTCATTACGGTAACGCTTCTATTTTGCTGTTTTTCCCATATTTTTATTCTTCTAAACGAAATTTCATGTGCGATTTGTAAGATTAGTATCTAGTTACAACACATTTTCAGATTTATATTAATTTAATTAAAATTACAGTTTTCATTACAAAATGTAAGCCAAAAACAAAAAAGGTTTATGGATACATTTCCTTAAAAAAGCTGAAAGGACCAGCATTCTAAAAACAAATATTTACAAACAAATTGAGTAATATTACTGAAGCAGATATTTTTAAAGGATTAAAGTGCATAAATTTAAATTATTTCAATATTTACTGACTTGTTACCGTGAAATATATTCAGGTTTGATCAGTAAACATAAAGTATTAAAAATGTATTCGCTTTAATTGTAAAATAATTTTTTTGTTTATTGTCCGAATTGTGCCATTATGTGAAATGCACTCTTATGCTCTTTTGTAAACCCTACACTTTTTTTTCATCCTGTTTAATTTGGGTGCTTATTTATAAATATATTGGGTGTAAACGAAATCATTTTACAGGGCACCGCAGCGGTAGCTACGTCCAGTTTTTTCTTAATAGGAACCTGTATTTTTTATTGCGCCATTGAGCTCTTCATAAAATTACCTTTTCAACGATGTACAACAAGTTGACATTTACGTTGAAAATGGCGGTGTTAGAGACACTTCACAAAAAAACAAAATGGCGCCTGCAAAACAACGTGCAAGTGACAAGGGAAAAGTGATAATCAAATATGTTAAAATGAGCCCTTTTACAATTCTTTAAGCACTGACATACATTTTTTTTTCTTCAGTTTTCAATAAATCTATTTTTTCAATTAAAAAAAAAAGTTAACCCTAGTTTATAATTCTTTTTTTAAATGGTATAATATAATTTTCATTGTTTAATAACAAATCATCGTTAATTATTCACAGTCTAATAAAGGCATCTTCGAAATTTTAAACACATTTTAGTAAAAGAAGAAAATTTAAATAATAATTGTTTCTTTTTTTTGTTTACCACTGAAACAAACCCCATTATTATTTCTATCTAAAACACTTTTAGATGATTATGAATATCTTGGACTTTGATATTAAATAACGAAGAGTATATCACACCATTTAAACAAATTCTGTATACTGGGATTGATATTAGGATTTTTTTAAATTAGTTGATTTATTCAAAAACTGAAGAAGAAAACGTTTATGTTAAGGCTTGCTCAATTAAGCAGATTTTATCACTAATTTTTTCCTGTCCTGCCATTTTGTTTTGTAAAATGGCTCTTACGCCGCCATTGTTAAAGTAAATGTTAACTTGTTGTATGTTGTTGAAAAGGAAATTTTGAGAGGAATTCGATTGTGCAATAAAAATTAAGTTGTCATCTAAAAACTAAAACTTAGCGTAATTTCCGGTAAAACCGGAAATGACGCCCATTCGGTTGTTAGGTAAAAATTAAGATCCCGCTCAAACATAGCAACAACCAAAATTTGACTGAAATTCGTTAAGAACGTTAGGGTGCTCTGCACAATGTTTAGACCCAGTTATACATATATTTTTGTGTACTTACTATTAAACTCTTTATGCCCATAGTCGATGCTAACACTGAAATAAACCAGGAAACAGTACCAGAAATAAATTACGTAATATGCTTTTATACCTTATTCCTAAAAAAAATAATTAAAAATTTAATTGTCAATTTAAGGTATTGCAACAATGACCATAAAAGGTGCATAAATAAGTGTTTTTAATTTATTAAAATTTAATTATAATTATTGTAGGAGGTATGGGCCGTGATAGGACAGATTGGATTGGTGTCTGGAAACCTAGAAATACAGAGTCATCAACAGTAAGTGCCCTATTAAAAATCTCCGCATCTCTGCAACTATATTAATATATAATACGCGGAGGCGGAACTATGATTCTGGTTATAAATAATAAATAAATAAATAAATAAATATGCTTCTTTATTTCAAATCTTCCCTACAATAATGCATACAGAAAAAGTGAAATGACGTCAACAACAGGATTTAATTCATTTCTTGTAATCTATCACAATTTAAAAAATCAGCTAATGCGTATGGTTCTAATTCAATTAACATGTTTTTTATGCTTTTCTTAAATTTATCTAAGCTATTTATTAGTTTAATACAATTTGGCAATTTGTTATATAATCTTATACACATGTAATAAGGTTCTTTTTCTGTTAATGTTAATCGGTGTATCGGATAAAGTAAATTCTGTGTCCTTGTGTCATAGTTATGATGGTCAATTACAGGTTCAAACTTATCTCTATTTTTAAATAAAAATAACAAACATTCGTATATATACAGTCCAAAAACTGTCAATACATTCATATTTCTAAATACACCTCGACACGAGTCTCTAAATTTCATTTTTTTTTATAGATCTGATAGTTCTCTTTTGCACTACAAAAAGTGACTGCATGCTGGAATTGCACCCCCAAAAAATTATGCCGTATCTTAAAATTGATTCAAAAAAGTTTCAATATTCATGTACTGTGCCACTACCTTAATGCCATATCCAATGCTTCCTAGTTTTAAACAAGTTTTATTGATGTGGGTTTCCCAATCTAAGAATTCGTCTATATGTATTCCCAAAAACTTAGTGTTCGCTCCTGCTGTAATTACATTATTTTCAAGAGTAACTGTATCTGGGGGGGAAAATTGGGATTGTTTTGTTCGAAAGAAAATTAAATTAGTTTTAGAATTATTAATAATTAAGTTATTAGCAGTGAACCAGTGACTTGTGTCAGAAAACCCAACTTTTGTGTTCTCAATAAGCTCTGGTAAATCTCTTCCTGAAATTAAGAGATTCGTGTCATCCGCGTAGTTTGTTATTGAATAGTTATCAAGGGCTATATTAAGATCATTGATATAAATTATAAATAAAATTGGGCCGACAATACTTCCTTGGGCTATACCTGTAGTAGCAACGTTAATATTCGACTTTATATTTCCGTTGCCATTATTTATAATAACTTGTTGCTGTCTATTGGAGAGGAATGATTCTATCCATTTATTTGCCCTGTCTCTTATACCATACTTACCTAGTTTAAATATTAGATGTTTATGATTGACACAGTCATATGCCTTACTTAGATCTAGAAAGAGGCCCAGAGCTAAGTTTTTATTTTCTAAATGGTTTAATATGACGTTTATAAATTGGTATATTGCAGTATTAGTTGATCGACCTCTCAAATATCCATGCTGAGAACTTGATAACAGGCGACATTCATTCATAAAATCTAACAACCGTGCACACATTACCAATTCAACAATTTTCGAGAAGGCTGGCAATAAGCTTATAGGCCTGTAGTTATCAAGGTCTTGTGGATTTCCCTTTTATATAGGGGTTTTATCACAGCAAATTTTAGTTGATCCGAAAAAATAGAAAATTTCATAGAATTATTAATTATGTAACATAACAAGGGTGCAAGTACTTCTATCGAAAGCTTAGCGATACTGGCTGGAATACCGATATAGCCACTACAATTTTTGTTTTTTAGATTTCGGGAGAGAGTTATTATTTCATCAATACCTATTGGTTTTAGATACATTGACATGCTATTTTCTACTATACTACATTGAAATGTTCTGTGTTCTTGTTTGTTTAGCAGGTCTTGTACAGCATTGATTAAATGATCATTGAAATCGCTAGCAAAATATTTTTTGTTCTCATCCAAATCATGATCATTGTTTTTAACCCGTCCTGTTAATTCACTGCATATTGCCCACATACATTTAATTTTAGAGTCTGATTTTTTAACCCTGTTCTCATAGGATTTGCTTTTTTCAATTTTTAAAAGATTGCCATATTCTTTTTTTGTGTTGTTATATTGAGTTTTATAGTAGGGGTTGGTTTTAGATAATAACATCCATGTATCTAACTTATTTTTAATTTCTACAATATGCTTGCTTGTATTATATTTTGTTTTTTTGTTTTTATATACCATGGTTAATGGAAAACAGGAATTAAATATATCTATAAAATTGTTAATAAAAACTCGCCATTGCTCATTTACATTGCTTTGGTCGAGAATAAACACATTGTCCCAAGTTTGAATTTTTAGTTGATTAACAAAATCATCCTTATTGCGTTCATTAAAAAATCTCTTATAAATAAATTCTAAGTTATTGTTTTTAGTTAAGTGAAAATCTACTTTCTGTGCCAAATGGTCTGATATATGTGCATTTAAAACCCTCGACTGTAAGTTATATTGTAAATTTGTAAAAATATTATCCAAGCAACTTTCTGAATTTGAAGTTATTCTTGTATTGTTGAAAATCGTGACTTTTATTGCATAAAAATTAAGTAACGCAAATAATCTATTCTTATTATTATTTTCCTTTATCAACTCAATATTTAAATCACCCGCAATAAAAATGATTTTACTTGAATCAACTTTAAGACTCAAAATGTTTTCTAAACTGTTGAAAAACAAGTCAATTTGTCCATTTGGTTAAGAAACACATTTCAGCTCAAGTTGTGCCAGGTTCCGACAATGGGCTCATTTGGCCAAGCCTCAAATTACACTCTTTACCTTATTTTTATGAAGCATTTATGAGGTATGGTTAACCCTGAAAATTTGAAGTCAATCCAATAAGTAGTTTTCGAAATATTCGAGTTCTAAATCTAAAATAAAACTTGCGAGGAGGTTACGTCATTGAGTCCCACAGGTCCTCCACTTGTGCAACGGTTTTCTCTGTGCATATACAAGGGAGACGTGCTTACTGTTTCTTTGTTCAGTTAAGGCAGAAGCTTATTATTTTATTACTTACTACAAGTAGGAAATGCCATTTCAAAAGAAAAATAATAAATTTTTTGTAACAAAACTTAACTTGAAAACTACTGAAACAAACACTGCCAAAGTCGTATATAACCTGACTTACACAGTCAATAATTAATACAAATCTGTTTTGATTTCTAAAGCAATTTGGTTTCCTCGTGTAGTTTCTTCTCATCGGGAAGTAGGTGGTGACATATTCTTCCAGGGCTGATTTTCATGCTGTTTATATTTGGCTTGATGCATTGTGACGCTCGTAGAATATTAAACAGTATCTTTGAAATCTTTCAGAAAATGTAATAAAAAAAAATGCTGGATGACCCCATTGTGCCCACATTGAACGAACCTTTACTTCCATTAGACTCAAAAACAATCGACGCGTACACCTGAGATCTGTTTACTGTAGTCCGTCGGTAAATTTCACAGGCAACTGCTCACAAAAAATGTTTAGAAACAATAATATAACGATTATAGGGGCGACCTCAATGCCAAGCATCCAAGGGGGCGCTCCCTATGTGAATTCTCTGAAGCGCTAAACTACCACATTCTACCGCCAGAGGAGCCCACGCATTGCCTTACGCGGGGCCTTTCGGATATCTCGGATATTTTTGTAATCAAGAATGCTGTTCAAATTTCTCAGCCATCGGTCATCTGTGATCTGACCTTAGACCATTATAGAAGTGGGCAATCCGGTTGAAAAAGGTAGAGCTGGCAACGAACTGGCCAATGTATAATAACATAATCAAAAATGTGAAGGTGTTACAACCTCTACATAGTCCACTGGACATTTACAATGCAGTTGGTAAGATCACAGATGATATCAACGGAGCGTTGGCCCAAACTTCTGGTTTAAAAGTGTCCGGGTATTCAAAATACGTTACATTGACTGATGAAATTAAAAATCACATAAGAATTAAAAATCAGTTGATGAATAGGTAGTACTGGAGATCCTCGCATCAAGGCGGAGGCTAATCGGGAAGCCCAGGACGTCTATTCTCCAACTTAAGAGAAGTGAATGCTCTCTCACGAGACGAAATTAATCACATCATGTATTTTTTTTAAACTAAACACGCATGATTGTCAACGCATTTCTCACGATCTTAGCCCGTTCTCTTAGAAAGTTCCGAGAGAAAGCTCTCTCCTAACTCTTGATCACTTCTCTTGATATAATCATTTCCCTGATTCGAGAATAGACTTCCAGGTAGTCAGGGATTTGTTGATTAATGTATTGAAGTATTGAAGTAAATATTTATAGTTAGATTTTATGATAGTGTTAGACATGCCAAAATCATCAAATTAAGAAGAATTTTTTTAAAGAGTTTATCGATGCAACAATTTCCTCATCCATAATAGGATACAACATTGAGCCTGGAAACTATGTTTTATTCAACAACAAATCCGGCACATTAGTTGGTCTACCCATTTTATTAGCTAACTTTGCACCTATAGTACAAAAGAAATCACAGAGTTCATTTGCAATAGATGGCTGATCACTCAACTCATAGTTATTGCTATCCCTTAGGGCAGGATATCTTAGCTCTACATTTCCTTGGCCTTTCTGTGGACGTTGGCCATGTTTTCTTTTTTGTACTAGTTTTAGGGGTTTGAAGACTATTATATTTATTATACATTTTTTTTTTCATCGGTCTCAACTCTCAAGTAAACCATTTTGTTTCATTACTTACAAGGGCTTGTACCGAGGCGGATATTTTTTGTGACTTTTCTCTTCCATAGCTCTATGGAACAGTATAATACATTTTTGTGGAAACTATGTCTGCCCCTATGTAACTTTCACATACTTGTTATTGTTAGTACCGGGTGTTCTACCTAAGGAGGTAATCGGCTATATCTCAGAAAGTAAGTTGGGAAAAAATATATATCGATAAAAGCGGCCAAGAGAAATTGCTGGAAATTATTTTCAAGTTCGAAATATGACCGCTAGGGGGCATAAGAGAACTTTCAAAATAGAAATGCCGATTTCCTCTTGATTTTTCTTAATAAAAATATGTTAAAAATATAAGCATTGTATTCTTCGTAAAATTATGCAACTTTTTGTTAGGAATCGTTTTTTTTTCTATTCAATTCAATAATAAAGTGGTGGGAGAAGGTCAAACTTTTTTTCTTTCAAAAGCTGATATCTCTGCTTTGGATAAACCGATTTTATTCAACTTGGCCTTGAAAAAAATCCCTTCTTTTCCTCTACACGTAGATTTATTAACTATACCATATTGATTCTGATGGTAGCCACTAGATGGCGTTTTTCCGTAATTCCTCAATGAATACGGATTTTCTCAAAGAAATCAAATGTTATGATATGACTTTTTCAACATATTTTATTTTAAGCTTATAAAGGCTATTAAATAGTGGAATATAAAATCCAGGTCCGTATTTAAAATAAAAAAAGTTGATGATGGTCGCTCGAATCCGAAACGTCGGATTAAAAAACTAACACCATCAGCTTTGTAGAGGAGGAAAAGTTACTATAAGCAATATCACCGCAACGTGATATCTTTTGTTCAACTAGAGAAATTAGGGATAATAATAATTAATATGGAAAAATAGGCCATTTTTTAAAACATTAATTAATCAATTAAATCTCTGGTCTAATGACGTCCAAGACGCTCGAACGCACGAAAATTGGTAGTAAGGGGTTTTTCGGTATGCAGAAAAAAATCACAGAGCCTCATGTCCCTGTCGCATGCAATAATTCCATCGTTCCATTCACAGTGTGACAGGTAGCACCGTTTTGCTGGAACCACAAGTCTACCTTATTGATATGTCAGGTTACAAGAAGTAGGGTAGACCGGGGTCGGTTGTAACAGGGTACGGTTGAAACAACGCTAATAATTTAAAAAGTATTTGCGACAGAAAAGGGCGTGCAAGGGCAGATTGACGCGGTTTTCATGTCGAAGCATCCGCATAGTGTTCAGTGTGGCTTCTTGCGTGTTACACACATGTCAGAAGGATCATTGTATTTTTGCGAGCAGAAGTAAGTATTTTTGCTGCTATTCTTTTGTATTTTTATCCAAAACTAAACTTGCTATATTTATCATAGTTTATAATATAAAAACTTTGGCTATCGGACTTTCATACTGTGTAATTGATTATTACCTGCGTTGTTTATATTTCAAGGTTATGACAAAAGACTTTCATAAGGTGTGCTGGGGTCGGTTGTAACATTTTTTCCGGGGTCGGTACCATATCATATTCAAATCCAAGATTATGCATACGAAGGAAACATTGATCAGTACTTAATGACAACCGTAACTCTATTTCGATTGGTCCAGGGACAATAAAACTAAAAGGCCCTGGGCGGCAGGGTTGAATTTAGTTTACCGGTGATTTTCGCATTATTGCATTGTATCGTTTGGTGTTATTGTTTGTTATCAATATTTTGATATAAATATTTGTGTTTTTGACCGTTGTATGTGAACGTATACAGGGTGTTTCAGAAGTACTAACCTGAACATGTGTCCGGAGTTGCCCCGTTTTTGATGTACAGGGTGTTAAAGTTTTAAAAAAAAAAATCGTTTTTTTTATTGTTTTTGTAAATATCCTTTTCCCGATTTTATAGCAATTTGGTATTCATAATCATAAGAGGCTTAATTAGCCCTAACTAGATTAAATTTATTAAGTCCAGTGGCGTCCCGGGAAACACTTAACGGATATTATTGACAAAAAAATGCACGTCACTGACTTTTTTCTAATTTTGATATTTTTTTCGGATATACCAACTAATGATACAATTTTAAAATGTTTTGATACTTTGACGTCTTAATCAAATTGATTTGTTTACTTGGTATGCTGCAGCTTTCATTTAAATATGGTATAGTATGAATTCAAGTGTTATTATGACGTTTGTCGAAATGGAGGAATTTTGGCTAACATCTCCTCTTCGTCTTCTTCCTCCAACAACAATGTTATCGGCGTTCATTATAAATCATAGATAAGCGCTTCCACTACGAATTTCGAATATGATCTGAAGCGCGCTACTCCAGCCGCGCCAGCCAAACCACCCTGTGGCGACGCGACGGCCGATTGCTAAGCTCGATCGAGAACGCCATCCGCACCCGCTAACTTCTCCAGCGAAACCATACGTTTACTCTCGACTTGGTCTGATCCCGATCATGTTAATTCGGTGTGACGTCAGGGACAAATGCAACACAAGAATTTCGAATTCCGTACCCATACTAACGTGCCCGTGCCATAATATAAACATTTTCAATGTTAAAAAGTGTATGAGAGAATTCTAAGAAGCGTCTTTCATCCAAAGCTGCCTAAACAAGATGTGCGCCACCGACGCCGGTCGAAGCCCTTCAAATTAATAATAAAATAATTATTCATTTTTAGACAAGTCGAATTTCTAGCGGTAAGGAGGATATGACAACATCTTGATTGATGGGATGGCGACATGAACGCGCTAAATAAAAATATATAGAATCTGCTTACCCAATAAACACTTTCCGTATTTTATAGTAACACCAAGTTATATAATGGTTATATAAAGGTAATAGAGGTATATAAGAAGGTTTCGGAGTTTTATAATCTGTGCCTTTTGATAACCTATTGTTATAACGGGTTTATAAAATTACTATAACCTACAAGTATAGAAGAAGGTAACGTAACTCTTTCCATCACCATTTTATAAAACTTGTAGTAATCGTTACCAATGGTTTTATAAACAAGTTATATAAGGTTTACCGTAACCTCATTTATTCAACTTAAATACTTTTAGTTATGTAGAAGTAATATTATTCACCATAATAAAATCTGGAAAATAGTAGTGTTGGGTATGGTATGTTATAAAACTCTTGGTGATATATCAGTATAATGGCCGTCTGTCATATTTAACCGCAAACGCCTAAAGTTTTTGATATTTCTCGTTTTTCACAATGACTAATTGGAAAAAAATAAAACACAGCACTTCATTTCGCCGTAAAATTTCGAAAAACTTTAGGCAAATTTTAAATTCCGTGCCATCAGATTCCTCAACCAGGATTATTAGTGGCCATAACCTGAAAATCCGTTCGCAGTGTCAAGTTAAAAAAATTATTTCTACTGCAGATGCCAGTCCATGTAATGTCTTGGAAGATGTTCCAACCAAACCGTATGTGGAAGAAAATGCTGAGACCATGGAAGAAGCCATTACTGATCGGGCGAATCGTGACGCGTAATGAAAATTCGTTCGACCGTTGGCAATAATTTTACTGCTTTAATAATAATAATTTAACTCTTATTTTTTTGAACCGTCATGTACGACTAATAAATATACTCAATTTTTCTGATAATAGACTAACGAAGGTTGCCTATCTAAAAGATACTGTAAGTAACATAATGGTTCCAAAAGTTAGTTGCTTTCCTTCGTATAGTTGGTACTCGGTCCGTATACCGATTTGGCTTTTAATGCTGCGCTCCTGGCGGCGACTCTGTGAGAATACCGGCTCGCCGGATTCTTGCAGTAGTTTGCTTCTCCGTTTCTAACTGATTTTTTGTTAGACGGGCCAGGTTGATGCATTTGATTGCCACTAGATATCGCTTAAAGGCTACATCTGCCATCATTTAACATAATGGTGTTAAATGTCACTATTCGTTATATAAGGTCACCATGGGTGATATTATGCATTCCAATCGTTACTACATTGATTCCGCCATGATTGTTTAGTTAAATTTGGAAGTATTAAAAAGGGACGTACCAAAAACACAAAATTTAATAAAAATCAATACGAAATAAACGCTTACCTATCCAATGGTGGCATATACTAATAACTTTTGATAATAAATCGTCGTAAAGTTAAAAAAAAAAACATATATATATTTACCGAAAACCTGACCTAAATTTGATTATTATTGGGTATATTAAGAGCCCCTGTATTTTTTGGAAGTATTTGTTCTATTTTTGCAGTATAAAACTGTTCCCACCTAAATTTTGGGTCATACGTGAGTACAAAGCATAAAATAAAACTACCAATATATCATTTCCTTCTTTCTATATTTATTATTTAATTTAGCGACTGCCATCTGTAATAGTCTTACAAAATCTGAACACCAATACCTATTTAGTATTGTGGAAACAGAAAAAGACCAATAATAATTATTAAAGTGAGTATAAGAGAGAGAAATATATGCCTTCATTAAAGAGAAGTGACAGATGAGAAATGACATAACAGATCGAAGTGACGAAATTTTGGTAGCGGAAATATTTCGAGAACTTTTGTATGCAACGTTTATTACGGTAACCGAAACATATTTTATATACCTACCACTAATTTATATAACTAAAGGTGTTAAGACGCGGTTATTTAGGATGTTATATATTGCTTACTACAACCTTTCTGTTACTTACATTTATATAGCGTTACTAAACAAAGGTTTCCGTAACCTTTATAATCTCCCCATTTAAGCATTTTAAGGGTTTTATAAGAGTAACAGAAATATTTCTATTATTAAATATATCACTGTAAGTTATTTAGGGTAGGTGATATAGCATTTACGGTAAATAATATAGAACCAAAAATGTTTATTGGGTATGGTGGCGACCATCGACCTAACACAAGATGGACGTAGCCAGTCATTCATAAAAAGGTCTATCGTCTGTCTCCAACAACAAACAGGAAAGGGGGGGTGAGGGGTATTTACTGCGGCTTCTACTTAGAAGCTGGATTCAAACTGTGATGAGACAAAAAGCGCAACGCTGCAAAGCATGGTCATATTGGTAAAATTATTCAGTGGCGTAACAGTTTTGTGTTAATTTGTAATCAGTTTGACAAAATATGATCGAAAATTTTAGGTGAAGTATTCATAAATTCAAAATACTTTTACGGTTTCTAACATGAAATTGCCTTGCGGCTGAACTAGCCTGCCAAAATTCTGACAGTAGATGTTTAGGGTTCAAAGAAAACTGATGATAAAATATTTATCCAATTGTAAAATCTAAATGACTCCTTTATTTTTATTTTTTTTTTATCAATAAAACCGCGTTTTTTTTTTAAAGAAAACAATGGACCTAGCTCTAGATATAACCAATTTTGAATAAAAGTCCTTAAATGTCTTATAAGGAAGTTATGACTGTCTAAAGGTGACCTACAAAGACTACTTTCAATTTTATTTCTTTGCAACAGCTTAAAGGACCCGTGTGCCTTTTAGCATACGAACTAGTATTAATAAACGCTAATTTTTAATATTGAGAGTTAACATTAAATTTGATCAGTCATTAAAGGACCTACATTTATATAAACTTTTTTTTATGTAGAATATCCCCTTGAAATATACGACTTTAAATTGAAATTGAATTTCCGGACAACCTGTATATAATAATAGAATGGAATAGAATTTATTCATAATAAAAAACATATATAGTTTTGGAATATTATATAAAGGTATTTAGTAAATAATTTAGGTTAATTTTAAATTTTTAATTTAAAAACTAATTTATTACTAAACTATATTAGAAAAAAAAAAACATACTTGCTGAAGAAATCTTATACCAAGATTGTGAGTTTATATCATTTAACAAATACATAACAATAATAATTTAAGCCTACCACCATAAACAGAAGCATTTCTTTTGCCTCGGGTAGTATCTAAACAAGTATCTAAATTAGTACCAATATTCACATAACCAGTAAATTTTGTTCCTGACCACCCTCTTTGAGAAACTTGAGTAAGCCAGTTAAAGTCATAATCCTTGCTCTTAACCTTCATATAGTGGTATTAAGTCCCTTAATTTTTTTTCTGTTTTATTATTGTGTTTTCATCACCTTAAAATTCCTTTTAGGTATACTGTCACAATCTTCCAATGACATATCTCCAAGGTAGTTTCCTTTCCTACAACAATTATTTTCCCTTTGTCAACTCCTCCACGCATGGACACACTGTACATTATATTATGTTTACATAATATAATAAATAGGGTAACCTGTGATGATTATTAGTCATTATTGTTACCAAAACTGTAAAAAAATTTTTACCTCTTTCCTGATCTTCTTACAAGACTAAGCTTTCCTTTAAAACCTGATTTTAGCCCCACATGTTCTTCGTTACATATACTATTTGAAGCTTTTCCTATTTTTTTTTAATATCTGAACTTCTGTTCCCGAACCAGTTAAGGTTGTTGAAGATCCTACTGAACTAGAACTTTTGATGTTCAACCTTTAAAGTAGATGGGGAATCTAGGCTTCGATGTGAACTTTGTGGCATCCACACTTGCTGATGGTTCGAGGTGGGCTAAAATCATTATTTATTTTGCATAGTACATATGACTGTGGCCTGTTGTTGGAGACACGCCAAATGTAAACAAACTCCGTCCATCTTGTGTTAAGTCGTTGGTGGCGACCCCCTCGAGAATTTTGTAGAGCGAAAAAGATTCGTACGTTCGCTTTCTTCCTATTTCTCCAGAGTTCTGTTGCATAGCTATATTTTCTGTGCTATCATGAATACATAATACATGAACGCTGATGTCTTTAAATTATAAAAAATAAAATATATTTCACTAACTACTTACTTATTTCAATCAGATCGTATCATATCAAAAAATGATGGAGACGTTAGTCAGAATAAAATGGATAACATGGAAAAAGCGCAAACTCATTTTTTATTATATTATGTTTCGACAGTGTGCCGAAACATCTTGAAATGTAGCAAATCTACGGCACCGTGGATAAAGAAACGAAAAAGTGATTGAATCAGTGTGCGATTCAAATTGGCTCATTGGTCAGAATAAGTGTCACAATATATTAAGAAGGGTTAAAATATCAATTTCAATAAAATTTTTAGATAAGGCATCCAACCAACAACAAGGTCCACCAAGAAACATGATTACTATTCAGTTTGTGCTTACAGTGTCAGAAATTGAATCACCTAAATCTTTAAATGTCTCTACAATAAAAGTAAAGTTTTTATAAGATGACAGTGTTCTTCACCGGGTGTGATATCATAAAATTATACGAATTTACTGAAATAGATGCGTATTTATTGCATTTTAAAATACAATACGTTAATGCTTGGTAGAAAGTACCCTTTATAGGTGCAGTAGGCTTTATTAGCTTTAAAACCCTCTGCATTTTTTTCCAAAAGAAACTTACTTACTGAATACCTACGGAACACGATACACATTTTTCGTAAATTTAATGTTCCAGTGTTTATTATACAGTTAATATTTTATTGCTTATTGCACGCATATTGCATTATTTGAGTTTCAGTTTCCTAATTAATTTTAGTAAAGCAAATTTAATAAATTATTTTTATGTCTCGACTAGGGGAGATGTGGAACAAATGAGTTTTTTTTATTAAATAGGTGCATTCAAATTAATTGACTTATTTAGGTAATCTAAAATAGGAAAATAATGGTATGCCATGAGAACGTCAAGGTTGGAACAAATTTATTTAAAATTTACTTTTTAAACACTGCGACCCGTAAAATTTTGTTTTTATTTTTGTTGGAGGTTTTTTGAAGATGTAAACAACCCTAAGAAAATGCAACATTTTAGTTTTTCCATCATCTCAAAAACCAAAACCACCAGATCACGGCAGAATCTACCTACAAGGGCCAATGAACTATGTACTAACAATAACAAGTAGGTGAAAGTTACATAGAGGCAGACAGATTTCACAAAAATGTATTATACTCATACTGTTCCATAGAGCTATGGAAGAGAAAAGTCACAAAGAATATCCGCCTCGGTGCAAGCCCTTGTAAGAAATGAAACAAAAGGGTTTACTTGAGAGTTGAGACCGATGAAAGAAAAATTTAAAATAAATATAATAGTCTTCAAACCCCTAAAACTGGTACAAAAGAGAAAACACGGCCAACGTCTACAGAAAGGCCAAGAAAATGCAGAGCTAAGATAATTGAGGGAATACAATAACCATGAGTTGAGTGATCAGTCATCTATTGCAAACGAACTTTGTGATTTCTTTAGTACCTACTATAGGAGCAAAATTAGCTAATAAAATAGGTAGACCAACTAATGTGCCGGATTTCTTGTTGAATGAAACACAGTTTCCAGGCTCAATGTTTTTGTATCCTATTATTGATAAAGAAATTGTTGCATCAATAAACTCTTTAATAAATTCTTCTTCATTTGATGATTTTGGCAAGTCTAACACTACCATAAAATCTAACTATAAATATTTACATACGCCCTTGGTTTAAGTGTTGCTAATCGGATTTTTGAAACGTGAGTTCTTCCTCATAACTTAAAAAAAATTGTGATCATACCGTTGCATAAGGGAGGAAAAAAATTGATGAACTTCAGATCTATTGCCCTTACTAGTCCCGTATGTGAAATCATAGGAAAATGTTTAAAAGGGAGACTGTGTAACTTTCTGAATACAAATGGGTTAATGTCTGCTTCGCAATATGGATTTAGAGAGGGATAGGTACCGATGAAGTCACTAATTATATTGTAAATTGTTATAATAACTATAAACTCTGGCAATTTTCCTAGACTTATCTAATCTTTGATACAGTTGATCAACACATATTACTAAACAAATTGGAATTAATAGGAATAACTGGTAAAGTTCTTCAACTGTTTAAGTCGTATTTAAGTAATAGAACACAAACAGTTAAACTAAATACAGTTTGCAGTACAAGTCGTGGTCCAGTTTGGTGTTCCTCAGGGTACAGTGCTGGGCCCGATTCTATTCCTTATTTATATGAACAGTTTGGCGAATGCAATAACTTATGTAAGAACTGTGTGTTTTACCGACGACACGGTTCTCCTAATTAAGGGGTTAACATGGCACAATGTTTTTGAGAGAGCAGAGAGAGCTGCTACCTATCTAAAATTTTAAAGATATAAACAACCCTAAGAAAATGCAACATTTTAGTTTTCCATCATCTCATTCACCAGAACACGGCAGAATCTACCTACAAGAGCCAATGAACTATATACTAACAATAACAAGTAGGTGAAAGTTACATAGGGGCAGACAAGTTTTCACAAAAATGTATTATACTGTTCCATAGAGCTATGGAAGAGCAAAGAGAAAAGTCACAAAGACTATCCGCCTCCGTACAAGCCCTTGTAAGAAATGAAACAAAAGGGTTTACTTGAGAGTTGAGACCGATGAAAAAAAAAATGTAAAATAAATATAATAGTCTTCAAACCCCTAAAACTGGTACAAAAAAGAAAACGCGGCCAACAGAAAGGCCAAGGAAATGTAGAGCTAAAATATCCTGCCCCAAGGGATAGCAATAACCATGGGTTGAGTGATCAGTCATCTATTGCAAATGAACTTTGTGATTTTTTTAGTACTATAGGATAAAAATTAGTTAATAAAATAGATAGGCCAACTAATGTGCCGGATTTCTTGTTGAATGAAACACAGTTTCCAGGCTCATGTTTTTTTTTATCCTATTATGGATGAGGAAATAGTTGCATCGATAAACTCTTTACAAAATTCTTCTTAATTTGATGATTTTGGCATGTCTAACACTATCATAAAATCTAACTATAAATATTTACTTCAATACTTCAATACATTAATCAACAAATCCCTGACTACCTGGAAGTCTATTCTCGAATCAGGGAAATGATTATATCAAGAGAAGTGATCAAGAGTTAGGAGAGAGCTTTCTCTCGGAACTTTCTAAGAGAACGGGCTCAGATCGTGAGAAATGCGTTGACAATCATGCGTGTTTAGTTTAAAAAAAATATATGATGTGATTAATTCCTTCTCGTGAGAGAGCATTCACTTCTCTTAAGTTGGAGATAGACGTCGTGGGCTTCCCGATTAGCCTCCGCCTTGATGCAAGTATCTCCAGTACTATATGCTCTATTCATCAACTGATTTTTAATTCTTATGGATTTTTAATTTCATCAACTAATGTTCCGTATTTTGAATACCCGGACACTTTTAAACCAGAAGTTTGGGCCAACGCTATCATCTGTGATCTTCCCAACCGCATTGCAAATGTCCAGTGGACTATCTAGAGGTTGTAACACCTTCACATTTTTGATTATGTTATTATACCTTGGCCAGTTCGTTGAGGTACGGCTAACAAAACCTCTACCTTTTTCAACCGGATTACTCACTTCTATAATGACCGGTACATGGTCTAAGGTCAGGTCACAGATGACCGATGGCTGAGAAATTTCAACAGCGTTCTTGATTACAAAAATGTACGAGATATCCGGAAGGCCCCGCGCAAAGCAATGCGTGGGCTCCTCCGGCGGTAGAATGTGGTAGTTTAGCGCTTCAGAGAATTCATATAGGGAGCGCCCCCTTGGATTTGTATACCTACATGCCCAAACCGTATGCTTGGCATTGAGGTCGCCCCCTATAATCGTTATATTATTGTTTCTAAACATTTTTTGTAAGCAGTTGCCTGTGAAATTTACTGTTTTTGAGTCTAATGGAAGTGAAGGTCCCTTCAATGTGGGCACAATGGGGTCATCCAGCATTTTTTTTTTATTACATTTTCTGAAAGATTTCAAAGATACTGTTTAATATTCTACGAGCGTCACAATGCATCAAGCCAAATATAAACAGCATGAAAATCAGCCCTGGAAGAATATGTCACCACCTACTTCCCGATGAGAAGCTTCGACGCTCGCCGCAACCGTCCAAGTAAACCTAGCGAGAGTCGTAGCCCTTAACTAAAAATCTCCTATAAAAGCAACTAGATTTCCAATTCGAACATCTAAACTACACGGGGAAACCAAATTGCTTTAAAAATCAAGACAGAATTATATTAATTATTGACTGTGTAAGTCAGGTTATATACGACTTTGACAGTGTTTGTTTCAGTAGTTTTCAAGTTAAGTTTTGTTACAAAAAATTACTTATTTTTCTTTTGAAATGGCATTTCCTACTTGTAGTAAGTAATAAAATAATAAGCTTCTGCCTTAACTGAACAAAGAAACAGTAAGCACATCTCCCTTGTACATGCACAGAGAAAACCGTTGCACAAGTGGAAGACCTGTGGGACTTAATGACGTCACCGCCTCGCAAGCGTTCTATTTGATTTTGATCTCGAATATTTCGAAAACTACTTATTGGATTGACTTCAAATCTTTAGGGTTAACCATACCTCATAAATGCTTCATAAAAATGAGGTAAAGAGTGTAATTTGATGTTTGGTCAAATGAGCCCATTGTCAGAATCTGGCACAACTTGAGCTGAAATGTGTTTCTTAACCAGAATCATTGTTCCACCTCCGCGTATTATATATTAATATAGTTGCAGAGATGCGGAAATATTTTAATAGGCCACTTACCGTTGATGACCCAGACTTTTTAGGTTTCCAGACACCAATCCAATCTGTCCTATCACGGCCCTTTCCTCCTACAATTATAATTAAGGTTTAATAAATAAAAACACTTATTTATGCACCTTTTATGTTCATTGTTGCAATACCTTAAATTGCCAATTAACTTTTTAATTATTATTTTTAGGAATAAGGTATAAAAGCATATTATATAATTTATTTCTGGTACTGTTTCCTGGTTTATTTCAGTGTTAGCATCGACTATGGGCATAAAGAGTTTAATAGTAAGTACACAAAAATACATGTATAGGTACTGGGTCTAAACATTGTGCAGAGCACTCTAACGTTTTGTTAAAAGATATTTTAGTCAAATTTTGGTTGTTGCTATGTTCGAGCGGGATCTTAATTTTCACCTAATAACCGAATGGGCGTCACTTCCGGTTTCACCGGAAGTTACGCCAAGTTTTTATTGCCCAATCGAATTCCTCTGAAAATTTCCTTTTCAACAACATACAACAATTTAACATTTACTTTAAATATGGCGGCGTAAAAACCATTTTACAGAAAAACAAAATGGCGTCTATAAAACAGCGTATGCAAGTGACAGGAAAAAATTAGTGATAAAATCTGCTTAATTGAGCAAGCACTGGCATTAACGTTTTCTTCCTCAGTTTTTGAATAAATCGACTAGGTAATTTAAAAAAAATCCTAATATCAATCCCAGTAAACAGAATTCGTTTAAATGGTATGATATAGGTACCCTTCGTTATTTAATATCAAATTCCAAGATATTCATAATCATCTAAAAGTGTTTTAGTTAGAAATAATAAAGGGTTTTGCTTCAGTGTTAAACAAGAAAAAGAAATAATTTGTTAATTATTATTTAAATTTTCTTTTTTTACTAACATGTGTTTAAAATTTCGAAGATGCCTTTAGACTGTGGATAATTAACGATAATTTGGTATTAAATAATGAAAAGTATATTATACCATTTAAAAAAAGAATTATAAACTAGGGTTAACATTTTTTTTTAATTGAAAAAATAGATTTATTGAAAACTGAAGAAAAAAAATGTATTGTCAGTGCTTAAAGAATTGTAAATGGGCTCATTTTAACATATTTGATTATCACTTTTCCCTTGTCACTTGCACGTTGTTTTGCAGGCGCCATTTTGTTTTTTTGTGAAGTGTCTCTAACACCGCCATTTTCAACGTAAATGTCAACTTGTTGTACATCGTTGACAAGGTAATTTTGTGAAAAACTCAATGGCACAATAAAAAACACAGGTTACTATTAAAAAAAAACTTGACGCAGCTACCGCTGTGGTGCCCTGTAATAGTAATTTACGTAACAAGTCCGGAAATACTGTTTTTTTGGACGAGTTGACAAAACGTCCTATAACGAGCCGTAAGCGAGTCCTCGAAGTCTGCGAGTTCAAAAAAACTGTTTTCGGACGTGTTGCGTACACTATTTTTTCGGCAACCATGTAGAATAACAAATCAAAGAGACACATTTCTTTATTATATTTCTTTGTAGAACAAAATTTCGAACATTTTAATTCTTATTTGTATTAAATATTGAAATTCGAACAGAAGACAGGTACTAACAGAAACATTCTAATTCTTATATATATTAATATTTATATTAAAATTTGAGCAATTGCTAATATTGAAAGGATTTAATTTGTTTGAAATGCTTGGTAAATTTAAATGCCTTTTGTAGTCAGAACAAGAAGGTAAAGTTTCCGTTTCATATTGATTGTTTTTATCTGATAATTTTTGAATGGTCTTGGCAATTCTAATTTTGTTTGTTAGTGAATTGTCTATATATCCTTCAGCGACATTGGTAGACTTCCAGCCACTGTGTCTCTTCAAATTTGTGATGTTTCCACCATTATCAGCAAATATCGTCGCTGAAGTTCGACGCATGCTATGGCCTGTGTAATTTTTAAGATTGGGTAATTTAAAAATTCTGCAATTTTTAATCCGAGATTCCCAAATCTGTGGATACCAACGGGCTGAATCGAACATTTTCCTTTTTTGTAATTCACGAATAATCTGTATGTGGAGTATGGGATGGCCGTAAAGATAAATATTGCCTATACAACAGCAGGTTTTCTTGCCCAATTACAACAAAATTTCTCTCAATATTTGTTTTAGAATCTGGTATTTTCACAAGCAACATGTCTTCTTTATCGTTTATTAGATCAATTGACATTTTTGTTAGTTCTTCCCGTCTACACGTACCGGCTAACCCAATAATTGTTGCTACCTGAAAATGAAGCAAATTAAGTTGATACTTTTATATTCTACAATCGTAATATTTTGTTAAAATTACCTTTAGCATTAGATATGTTTCATTATCTGCTTCTCTAATGAATTTGTTGATTTGCTCGCTGCTGAAGACTTCTGATTTCTTTGCTTTATAACCAAAATTCTTCCTTTTAAGAAATGCGATTACCTTTGGGAAAGTGGCTATGTTTACATTTTTCTTCACTAAAATGGTACTTTTCAACATAGAGTACATGCTTCACAGGGTAGAGGATTTGACAGTTTCAGATTTTTGCGCCAAGTAAGCTAAAATTACATCCTCTGTAATAGTTTTGCATTTCTTTATATCCATCCATCTCGTGAACAAATCATAAACGTTTTCGTACCTGGACTTTGATTTTTCAGGCAATAATTGTGCTGTAGCAGCAGCTGCTGCATTGGAAATTTCGTAAAAGCCGTATTACAGTCGGCAACGAATTGCAGCAATACTTTGACCTTGCAACTCTATTGCTGCAACTCAATTGCAGGACTGTAATACATCGTGCAAGTCGTGGTGCAAGTCCATGTTTTTCAAATTGCAATATGAGCATAGATAAAGGTTTATAGGGGGAATATGAGTACCAACACCAACCTCTAGAACTTTATGCGAAATGTCAATAAACTTTCTAACCTCTAACCAAGAAAGTCACTAGAAAACCACCAGAATTGCAAACGCACTTGCAACAAAAATCGATCCCGACCGATCTTTTGGCAATAGCAATAGAATTGCCAAATCCGATCAGCTGTTTTCAACTGCGCATGCTTATAAGCAAGAGAATTGCGACTTGCCGATAGACTTGCCGACGGTAATACGGCTTTAAAGCACATTTTCCAACTCACTATCGCTGTTGCTTTCCATAGTTTATTGCGAAAATTGCGACCAAAAACCATGCAAGCTTTCGAAAATTAAAATGTCAACTAATTTCATTTCAGATAGCTGTCAGTCGTTATTTCGTTGCTATGGTAATGTTCAACTGCATTTATCAAAATCATACCTACCAAGATTTTCATATTCACAATGACAACAACGATGTGATTCTTCACGGACTAGGCCGGAGAAATGCTACTTTCTCAAAGAAAAAGCGTCCGGGAAGTGGGTACTTCCCGGACGGTTGCCGAAAAATTCTTTTACAATTAAAGCGAATACACTTTTAAAACTTTATGTTTACTTAATTAAACCTAAATATATTCCACGGAAACAAGTCAGTAAAACTTTCAGTTTTTTTAAGGAAATGTATCCATAAAACTTTTTTGTTTTTGGCTTACATTTTGTAATGATAACTGTAATTTTAATTAAATTATATGAATACTGAAAATGTATTGTAACTAGATAGTTACTAATCTTACAAATCGCACATGAAATTTAGTTTGAAAGGATAAAGATATGGGAAAAACAGCAAAATAGAAGCGTTACCGTATTGACGAATTGTTCTCGAAATAATCTTAATCTCTTACAAATACGAAATTCAAATAACTATCACAATAAATGGATGCTTTAAAGCACAGTTTGCATAACTGTAAACTTTATTTGAAGGTTCTGAGTTAAAACATAATACTAATAATAGTAATTTATGAAAGTTAAGGTTAATTTTTATTTTAAATTTCTCGTTGTTGGTGCCTTATGAAAGATACGTGTTTTAAATATTGTACTGCCTGTTTGTTTATTGTTTTCAATTACTCTCACTTTCGTTTTATTTTTTGGGGTTCTCCTTGTAATTTTTGACTTACCTAATAATTCGATTTTGTTATGTTGACACTGCCTAATTCCAACGTTTTTGTCAAGTTCACGTGTATCTGTAGTATTTAAATTACAAACTTTTCCTTTGCATTTTTGGCAGCGTCTAAGCATGCAATTTATATTTCTTTGTGGTAGACCAGTTCTTTCAGAAGATCATCTGGACGTTAAGCATATATTAGCTTGGAATTAAACATTCTTGAAATGATCAGTTCCATATTTGAATGCTTGATACATGCACATCGCAGTCATCGCACATGCACATTTCCTTATCGCATTGTTTTGGTAAAACAACCCAAAAGGGTCTATCTCCAAAAGGTCGCCGTCAAAATCTTTATCTATGTTCACTTGCCAAGTATATTTGGTGTAGATTTTTAAATGAATCAAGTAAAATTCATTTCTGCCTTTTTAATTTTCCCTTGACAACAAAGTCCTTTTTCCCCGGACACATTTTCGTGTTATCGTTCTTTTCTAAAAACTCGTTTACAAATGTTCTTATGTTATTGCTAATTTCTTTCAACACTTTTTTTTATTGACTTTGTTTCAATTACTTCGGTTTCTTCTCCACATAATTGTCTTCATTACTACATTACTGTTGCCCAAAGGTGGTGAATTTAAAGGTCGTTCATCATCAGTTCAGGGAGCGAAATTTTCTTCAAGTTACGTGTCTATTTCATTTTGTAACCTTTTTCTGTCTCTATATGTTTGACTATTGACGTTCCATTCATTTCGTTGCAGCGCTTACTTTTTTGGTGAGAGTTCTCTTATACTTTAAATTAAACTAATTTGTTTGTTTAATAAAACTCTATGCTATTACACCCCCATTTCATGTTTTCTGTTCATTTTTTTAAAAAGTTGTGCTCCATTCGAATTAGTTTTTTTTACATTTCTACAGTTTCTAATCCTGAAAGTTTCTTCGTCAGTCGTGTCAGTCTTTATTTTTTACCCTTATTATAATATTCTTAATTTTTTTAATCGTATTCATAGTTGGTGGAGTGTCTTGTTCAGTCATATTAGTTTTTGTTCTGGGGATCCCATTAGAACTGTTTACTTTTTCAACCAAATTCGATATTGGTTGGTCAACTTTGGATTTTTGTTTAATATTCTGATTAATTTGTCTTTTTTTAAGTAGAATCAACTTGACTATCGGTCTTGTTTCGTTTTCCGTAACTTTTTGCGTTTTAGTTTCTTTTTCTTGTTTTATTCTTTTTTTAAGTATTTTTTTCAGGCTTTCTTTCTATCATTTCTTAACTTCTCCTTTAAATAGTTCGTCCATTGTGGAGCGTAAAAAAATACACAGTTAATCATTTCGGTAACAAAAGCATCGTGTCGGTAACAATTTATTTGTAACCGAAATGATAAAAATGCAATAAGTGTCAGATATCGGCCTCCATTTGTTCAAAAGGAAATATAGAAATGTTAGGTTATATTAAGGGCCAATATATCAAAAAAATGAAATAAGCACATCTGTTAGAAAATAACGTAAAACTCAATTTTACCGCGTTACCGAAATGTGTCATAATAGACCAGGGTCGATAATTTTTGAAACCGAAAAAAATAATAGTAGGATGAAACCTATAGGAAAAGGAAGAGAATATAGCCAAAATGAAAGGAAAAATAATTTACGGGCGATCTGAGATCGGGAAGTGGTAGAGGGTGCGTTTTTAAGGGTAAAAAACGGTTTATCTCGATTTCTGGCAAAACTACAAGTCTTATGGAAAAAAGTTAAATAGCGAAGTTGTAGGTAATAAAAAGATCTACAACTTTTGTATTTACACTTTTTTCACATAACCTCAAAATTTATGTGAAAAATTCAAATAACCAAGTTTTTTGTTTTTTATTTTCTTTTATAAATTTTTTTTTTTTTAACGAAATTTGGTAAGAATTTACCTTTTAATGTCCCAAACACACTGTTATTTTTTTGATTTAAAATATTCATTTTTTCACCTTATTTTGACTTAATATCAAAAAATCACCCTTATTTCCAATCGAAAATTCTCGCGTCAAAATATCCGCTTTTTTAAAAAAGTCGATGAGCTTTTTGTTCGTTAAAATCTCTACTTTCTGATGGTGTAAAAAAAATACATTACTATGGTAAATGTTCTCAAAAAATGCAAAGAACGAAAAAACTCGAATCCGGAATTTTTTCTTTTTGTCACTAAGTACAATTTTGAGCTATTTATGAAAACTTATACTTTAATTACTCGAAAAACGTTCTATTCCATGTTACATTAATAAACAAAAAAATTACAAATCCATAAAACATCAAGATTGCAAAAAACATGCGAAAATAGTTGTTTTAAATATAATTGAAGGTAGGATTTAAAGGAAATTTCATCTAAAAAATGTGACTGCTGCTATTTTTTTCAGTAAAAAAGTTGTATTATTAAATTCTAATTACATTTATGTTATTTCTAAATTCATTATCTTAAATTCTAATCACTTATCCATTAGTTTTTCTCTCTTTGATGGCATTTCTTCATCGTTAGATTCGACAAACCTTCCCGTTTCTAGTCGATCTTTGAAATCTTCAAGACCATTATCGTCTTCGTCTCCATCATTATTTACAGTCTGCTTTGTTTCTTCTTCCACAATTTCATCTAAACCATCAATTTCCTCGTAGCTTTTTTCTTCCACATGCGCGCATTTTTCCGAACCATGACAATTTGAGCACAAATTTGTGCACTTCAAACCATGTTTTCGGCAGCCACATTTTAAACTGCTACATCCAGTTTCACAACTGCAGCAAGCAGTTTTAAGCAATACTTCCGGAATTAATTCCTTTTCTGTAAATTTGGGCATAATGCCACGTTGATGTCGTTTCCAGCCCCAATCTGTTGCTGTCAGTTCGTTACCCAGCCAAACTTGGAGCTGATAATATGCCCTGTAGCAGTGTTGTTCTGCTGCACCTTCTGTGGGTGGGAGATTTGCCAATATGAAAGATGATTTAATTTTTGCCAATTGATATTTTTGAAATCTTAGTTGATTCAGTGTTATATTATCATTTTTACATTTATAAATAGATTTGATTAATTGTAATCCATTTTTTTCGATATCTTATATATAATATATTCTTTCTGCTGCTGCTCCGAAATAACAGGTAGTAAGGCCCAGACCCTCCTTGCCCCTTCCCCACTTCTCCATTGAATTCCTTTTGATGGGCTAAAATTTAGCCAAACGTCACTCAGGTATAAAGCGAAAAAATTTAAAGAAGATTCTACAACTTTCTCAAAATATTGTAGATGTCTAATTAAACATTAACTTCATTAACTTATTTAGTTGTCAATTATTGTAGTATATTTCAACTTGCAATCTTTTGTTTATCAACGTAACATGGAATAGAACGTTTTTTGAGTAATTAAAGTATAAATTTTATTAAATAACTCAAAATTGTACTCAGTGACAGAAAGAAAAAAATCCGGATTCGAGTTTTTTTCGTTTTTTGCATTTTTTCAGAACATTTACCATAGTAATGTATTTTTTTTACACCATCAGAAAGTAGAGATTTCAACGAACAAAAAGCTCACCGACTTTTTTAAAAAAGCGGATATTTTGACGCGAGAATTTTCGATTGAAAATAAGGGTGATTTTTCGATATTAAGTCAAAATAAGGTGAAAAAATTAATATTTTAAATCAAAAAAATTACAGTGTGTTTGGGACATGAAAAGGTAAATTTTCACCAAATTTCGTTAAAAAAAATTTTTTTTTATATTTTTTTTGAATTTTAAATGTTCAAAAGGTTTTGTGTGTCTTGGTTATCATCTTCAGGGTGGATTTCTGATATGTTTGAGGAAATAGTTAGGGGGAAGAAGAAGAGACTCCTTTAGCAAACCAAAGATAACAACAGATTAGGAATAAATCTGTTACAATGGTAATGGCAATATTGACAATATCTATTCTGCTAAGAGAATAATGTAAAATTGACATTTTTTTCAAAAGGTGGATGAACTAAAAATTAACCTTTAAATCACAGAAAGATCTGCAAATTAACTACAGATTTAAAAAGTCTAAGTAGCTTAAGATAATATGTTGTAGATACCCACACTATCGTTTTTTTTTATATTTGTTTTGCAGGTTGTTTGTCTTGACTTGACAAATTCAGCTAATTTATATTAACTTCAATTTTTTTAAATGTGGATTTTTTACCTGATCGAGTTTTTTTTTCAATACGTGAATTTTACATTATTTTGTTGACTACGACAGTGCAGCCATCTTCTAAAGACTCAATGTTTGTGCTATCTAATTTGTAACAGTTATTTTACAAAAGCAACAGCGGCACGATACTGTCAAAATTTAGTTGTTGTGAAAGAATAATAATATGAGGGAATTAATAAATCATATTCTGGAATTTTCGTCAGTGACCTGACACTAACCTAATATTTGTTATAAAAGGTTTCTTTGTAGACTTCCAGGTGATTTATTTCATTTTCTTTCAATTTTAGGTGTTATCTTCCATCCTAGTGCTTGCCGCGGCAAAGGGCATTCAGTATGAAGATGAAGGTGAGTTTTCGGATCATTTGCACCCACAATAATTTATTAAACCATTTAGGGTTGATTCTTGACATATAGGTTTTTACTTATGACGTTTTGTAGATGATAAAGACTACGCCAGCTAAGTCTTTAATGGCGGCCGACGACATAATATGTCATATAGTAACTAGTAACATTCATTTTACATCTTGTTAAAGTGAAAACTAAAAAAAAAACAAAAAACTAAAAATAAAATAAAATAATAAACTTTTACAACAACACTATCAATAGTACAAAAATATTAAAATATAAAATGCAAAAAGGAACAACCCAATAAATACAATATAATTTATTTTAATTAGAAGAATCAGAACAAATCAAAATTAAGTCCTAACAATCCTAACGAACGATTGACTGCGTGTGTAGAGTATCAAATAGGAGATTACCAGTGTGGTTTTAGAAAAAATCGATCAACAGTAGACCAGATATTCACTATTAGACAGTTAATGGAGAAGTGTTGGGAATACAACATTGCACCAGCTTTTTATAGATTTCAAACAAGCCTATGATAGCATCATAAGGGTGGAACTGTGGAATGCCATGGCAGAACTGGGCGTACCGAAAAAGTTAATTAGGCTCACAAAAGCCTGTGTGGAGGGATCTACAAGTGCAGTAAGACTTGAGGGAAGACTGTCAACCTTTTTCTCAATCAACAGTGGCCTCAAACAGGGGGATGCGTTATCCCCACTACTCTTTAACATCGCTTTGGAGAGCGCCGTGCAAAAGGCGAACATAGAAACGCTCCTATTTAGAGACCAGGGTCCTCGCATTGTGGTGGCTTTCGCTGATGATATAGATATAGTGGGAAATACGACTATCAACGTCAAGGAGGAGTTCATTAAACTGGAAAATGCTGCAAAAGAAGTTGGCCTACGAATAAACGAAGATAAAACAAAATACATGACTACAACAAGAACAGAACGACGAGACAGGATAGGACAGAACGTGACAATGGACAACTATAATTTTGAAAGGGTCCATCAGTTTAAATACTTGGGAGCTATGATCACCTCTGATAACAATATAACACAAGAGATTAACAACAGAATACAAGGAGCCAATCGCTGCTGTTTTGCGCTACAAAAAATAATGAAATCGAAAAATGTAACCCGCCGTACAAAAATAGCAATTTACCATGCAGTTATAAGACCTATAATGACATATGCATGTGAAACATGGACGATGACGAAACAAAATGAGAACCGACTGAAAATAGCAGAACGAAGAATTCTTAGAAGGATATATGGACCAGCCAAGGACAACGCCACACAGCAATACAGAATTAGAACTAACAGGGAATTACAAGAACTATATGACCAACCAGATATAGTGAAAATAATAAAGTCAGAGAGATTGAGATGGGCCGGCCATGTTAAAAGACAAGACCAACGTGTCGTCAAGCTGGTATGGGAAGAGACCCCGGTAGGAAGGCGGCCGCTGGGAAGACCAAGGATGCGGTGGAAAGACAATATTGCGGCGGATTTACGAAGCCTAAATATCCAGCGACCAGAAGAACTTATGATGGACCGCAGCAAGTGGAGGCAAATTGTAAAGTCAGCGAAGACCCACCCTGGGTTGTAGGCTACAGAGAGAGAGAGAGAGAATCCTAAAGTAGCCTAAATGAAAGAAAAAGGAAAAACCAACCTGCTTTAAGAAATTAAATATGGGAGCTCAGGTACTTAGGTACAGAATAAAATGCTTTACCGATCAAAATCGTTTTTACTGTCACAATAAATCTTTTTAGATAATTTATCTGTTTAACTTGCCAAAAATTTTCAGAAACTTTAACTTTATTTTAATTTCATCGATTGGCAGAACCTTCGTAATCTTTATAATTATGTCGTTTGGAGTGATGAAGGGAAACAAATATAAACGAATACTCCCAATTGGTTTTTAGTTTAATGCTCCACAGAATTACATGATCTTCATCTGACGAACCGCCTTCACCATCTGAAATCTATGGGCTTTTGAGTGACCATAATATCTTTTTTTTTCTAACAAGCCACCTTACATGTGGTGTACATAATTGGACCATTGGCCGGCCGACACG
Organism: Polydrusus tereticollis; assembly: GCA_963920685.1. NCBI lineage: Eukaryota > Metazoa > Arthropoda > Insecta > Coleoptera > Curculionidae > Polydrusus > Polydrusus tereticollis. Next base: position 190,929,812 of record OY987326.1, read on the forward strand.
GTATTTAATGCCATCCTCCAACATTATAACGTCCTTGATCGATCAAGTTGATGTGGCCATCATAAATGCGTTTAGCCTGACTCCATGCCATTTTAATGGCACTGAACTGGCAATGGTACGGAGGCAGACGTATCACTTCATGTCCAGCATCCCTCATCAACTTGTCAACAACGTACTACTTGCTGCGGTATCTGACTTATTGCCTCCCTCCTGTAAGTCTTCTTTCCTTCAGCTTTAGACAGGTCATTTTGCAGTCTAGGATGATTCCTGGATATAAACGACACTGATCTTTTTAATGGGGATATTTTGACGTTTCCATCACTTCCGGTTATACCAGAAGTTAAGCGAAATTTTGTTATTTTAAATTAAGTGCTACATGCAGGGTGTCCAAGATAAGAATGGGATATCATTGGAATCTTGGAAAAACAAAATACGACCTGAAACCTAGGAAAAATTAACAAATTAGGTTTTTTCTAATGAAACACCCAGTATATCTCTTATTGTCATAAAATACCTTTCTTTCCTGATTCCAAAAATATATAGTTTGTCTATACTTTATTTGCAGGGACCGTCATAAAACTAATTTTGATTAATTATTGTAAACGGCACCATACAATAATAATTATGAGTAGGGTGCCTTGGAAAACAATTGCCTGACAGAGTTTAGTTTCCAATGACATGGAACTGTCAATGTAAAAATAAAATGAAAGAGGTTATAGTAACAAGATTCTGTATTATAATATGAATAAAGTATTGTAGTCTCTTAAAAAAAATACAAAACAATTCGCACCCTCAATGCAACACTACCACAACTCAAAATATGTCAATTTTGAGTTATGTGGTGCAAATCGATACTTATATATCAGACTTGCTAGTACAAAAGTAACATAACTCTAAATCTAAGGATTGTTTTTTTATTAGCAGATATGTTAGTATGCTTCAAATACAAATTATAAATATCCTAGATGCAAGACTAACGTATTTCAAGTTGTGGTGGTGTTGTATTGTGGATACGCAAATGAGCTGCCAGCTCGTTCAACAGCATTTTGAGATGTGTTACTATTGCATCAAACGGTTTCATTTCCGAAATTCTAATTTACGCGCAAATTAAACTTGTGGTGACTTTTACGGTTTGTTATCAATTTAGTTTCGAAGATTTCCAATCAAAATATGTTTGTCCACTGTGTTTAAGTTTTTTATGTAATTATAACAAATTAAATAAGTTATTTTATTTTACAAAATGAGTAAACGAGCAAGACAGATAGTGAAATTAGAACGAAGTTTAAATCGAAGCCCATCTCTTGTAAGATTGGTAAGTTGCTGACATCTACTCTCTATCGTTTGTATCTTGAAAAGTGCAGAGAAGATGACAAACCGTTTGTGAAAAACTGTATTTATGAACAAATTTTTAACACAGAGTATAACCTAGGTTTCCATAAACCGAAAAAGGATCGATGTAGTACTTGCGAAAGTTATAAGAATTCAAATGATGAAAAGAAAGGCGAATTAAAGCTTGTAGTTGAAAAACATCTTAAAGACAAAGAGTTATCACGAAAGGAAAAGGCTAAGGACATAATAGATGCATCAGAAAATAAAGATAAAAAACCGTAGCGGTGTATGATTTGCAGGCTGTGCTTCCTACGCCTTCGGGAGAAGTATCATCTTTTTAATATAAAAGCAAAATTTCGACGTATAACTTGACAGTCTATAATATTGCTGGTAAAAATGGACACTGCTATGTTTGGAGTAAGGATGTTGCAAAACGTGGGTCCAATGAAATAGCTAGTTGTGTCCTATCTTTTTTGAAGAATGTTTGTTCCGGAAAAGAAAGTGTTATATTTTAATCAGACAATTGCGTTAGTCAGAATAAAAATAAATTTGTAGCTGGAATGTACATGTACGCAACACAACATCTCAATATTGAAAAAATAAGTCACAAGTTTTAAATTACTAGCCACCGAAAATGAGGGCGATTCTATGCATTCGTGCCTAGAACGAGAAAAACGAAGAGTTGTGAGGGGTAGCTCTATTTATATTCCACAACAATTGATACCGGTAATCGCTTTGGCGAAAAAAAAATGGCTTGCCGTATAAGGTTCATGAAATGGACACCAGCTGTTACAAGGATTTGAAAGAATTAACCAGTCAAATCGGAAAAAATTTGACGCTTAACACCAAGAATGAAAAAGTTAATTGGCCCAATATCAGGATTTTGGAGCTTAGAAAGGAGTCCCCATTTTCAATTTTTTATAAATTTAATTTCAATGAGACATCTTTTTTCGAGATAGCAGTGACAAGTCGTAAAAGTAGTAGGTTGGAAAATGCACCATCAGTATTAAAAGGTGCCTACACAGAACCACCAACAATTTCAAAAAAGAAAAAGGATGGTCTTCTTTCTTTATGCCGTGAAAGCGTGATTCCAGGAAAATATCATCCATTTTTCGAAAATTTATCTGTCATGTAATGGATTATATACTTTGTTTTTAATTTAAATGTAACTTTTTTGCTTACTTTTTATATTTTTGCATTTATTATAGATGTTGTTTTATTAGACAATAGAAAAATAGCTTAAAAATCGAACTAAAGTTAGTACCGTGTTAGACATTTTTCTTTAATGCAATACTACCACATCTCAAAATATGTCATGTATTTCATCACTTTATTCAAGATTATTAATATAATAAAAAAGTATACACTTTTTAACGTTCATCATCTTAATATAAACACTAGAAACAATTTAAATTTTGAAAATAAACGCATAAACTTACATAAATAAAAAAGTTAAAATGAATTTTTTCAACCGCCAAAACTTTAAACGCGTTTTTCTCGAAACTATCAATTTTGAGTTGTGGTAGTGTTGCATTGAGGGTGCGAATTATATAAATAAATCACCCTAAACTAAATTAACTAAAAGCTGATAATACCCCTGTGGATTTTACTGGTTCTCAATATAACCTCCATTTCTTATATAGTTCTGAATATTTCTTCTAAATGTACCTGTAATGGTATCTGTTATAAAATTTGGATGATCGCTATTTAAAATTCGGATTTCATCCCGAAATCTCTCTTTGATGACTTGGATATTCCTCGTTCTGTTAAGAGTAAATAAGGGTTCTTAAAAAGCCCCACAGAAATACGGGCGTCGTATAGGCCAAAATAACCTGTAACGATAAAGTTTATTTTTTGGAATAAAAATAGTCAATCTTTGAAAATATTTTTATTAATAATATTAATACAGTGCGTAAATATTAAAACACAGCAAAGAAAAAGTAACATTCAGTTTCACTAATATTAATAAGTAAACATTAGTTATAAGAGAGCATATTTTTATAACAAACAGTCTAGACAAAAGTAAGTCTGTCTATATTACCATGTTAAAACATATTTATTTGAACTATTTATCTGTACGTATACTTCACTTTGAAAATTTAGTAATGCATCTAAAAACTCGAAAATATTTGGATGGCAGCAGTAAAAACTTTTATTAAATCTTGAGTAGAACGATTCGCAAGCATTAGTTGTTCTAGATAAAGACCTGTTCAATGACGCCCATATATGTGTCGGGAAAACAGAAGCTTCACTAATATAATATTCTATTAAATAATCAGAAAATGTTTGTAATTTATCATTATCGAGCATAACACAGGCGAAATCAAATCACCAACATACTCAGGATTTACAAAGTAAAGCCCAAAAAAATATTTCAAAAATTAGTTTAGTCAGTATTTTGTTTATATTGTTCCGTTAATCCAAGATTTTGAATTTTACTATACCAAGTTTGGGCCAAATGAAACCTACAACCAATAATATCCACCTGACTCCAGGTTTTGATAACAGCATTATGTATCGCTAATTCATAGTCTACAACAACAGTTTTCGGATTAAAATGAACATTATATTCTTTACATTTAGATATAATCATGGTAAACAATGCTTTAGGTACAATCTGACATTTGTGGATTGATAAACAAAACACTAACGGTATATAGTGTCCATTTCTTAAACCGTGAATTGTAAAAAACAGTTTGAAAAATTTTGGACAGAAAATAAACGTACTATCCACATCATGATTACAAATTATTTAACCTGAATTTTAAAAAAGTCAAAATTTACCTTGCGCTGGAGATTATGTTTTAACTAAAGTTGCCGCTCTACATGTCTTATTGTATCAACGCATGGTGTGGGTCTTCCTGGATAGGTAATACGGTATTGGCGTTGCTCTTGGTTCATTACTGTCATTCTTCCAATGTAAATTTTGAAGTGGCTAAATACTGACCACCCTGTATATTTGAGAGGAAAATTAGTTTGTAATTTTTTGAAGAGGCCGATATAATAAACCCATATCGTATTTTATAGAAATAAAAGATTTACAGAGCGTTTCATTAGGAAAAAAAATTTGGTAATTTTTCTTAGCTTTCATATCGTATTTTGTTTCATTTTTAAAATTTTTCTGGCGGGTCAGATAAAACCCCACAACTCCTACATTAAAAGTTTTCTTGTATCTCTTATAGGGAACCCTGTAGATATGACCAAAATTATCTCTGGAAACCCTGTACATATTTGGCTTATATCTCTTTATTAATATTTAATAAAATTTGCAATCTTTAAAAATAGTTTTATTGCAATAATTACAATAAAATTAACCCATTTTCTTGTATATTTTTTTAAGTAGGGCGCATTAAAATGCGCTTTTTTTAAACATTTTTCGTGCATCCGGCCAGCGATCCCTCCACCGACTTTGTGTTGTATGCTGACGAGACAACCTTGGCCAATACAAATATTGATTTAACCAACCTTGAACTTGTCATGCATGAGGCGCAATCGAGAGCCTTGCTGTGGTTTGAGGCTAACCAACTCTGTCTTAATGAGACAAAAACTGAAAACATCATATTTACCCAACGACAGTTGGATGAGGATCGACCTGCTGTGAAATTCTTGGGAATATATATGGATCCAAAATTGTTATGGGATGAACACATTCAGTTTGTATCAAACAAGTTATCAAAAAATTTGTTTCTCTTGAGAAGTTTACAGCCGGTTGCCAATAATTATGTAACATGTATGACCGCTTATTTCAGTCTCTTTCATTCCCACTTATCATACGGGATTCTAGCTTGGGGACACTCTCCGCATTCTAGCAAACTTTTCAACCTTCAGAGAAAGGCCATCCGAATAATAAAGGGTTTACCTTTCCGTGCAGATGTCAAAAACCATTTCACTATTCTAAAAATCATGACACTACCATCAATATATATTTTCCGATGCCTATGGATTCATGAAAGGCAGAGTCTGTTTGATCAACATTGTAACATACATAACTATAATACAAGACATGTGTACTGATGTTTGTTTGTTCGTATTTTTTAAATCTGTAATTTCTTTTTGTATTGTAAACTTATTTGACGTGTGTAAAATTTGTATTGATTAATGACACAAATAAATATCTATCTATCTATCTATCTATCTTTTTTTTTTTTTTTTTTTTTTTTTGGGGAGAGAGGATTAGGTAATCTCTATCTAGACACCCGCGATGCTAATCTTGATCCGGGTAGTGTCTGCCTCATTGTACTAAAAACCCTGCAGACTCTGATAAGACATAATCTTTGAAGACTAAGTAACTGTTGCCTTAGCTTGATTGTATCCATTGCCATGTGCCAGACAGGTGCTGCGTAAAGTATTTGGGACTGCATTACGCTTGCCAGTAGTTTTCTTTTTGAAGCTCTTGGACCTCCTATGTTAGGCATTAATGCGCTCAGGGCTCTCATCGTCTTTTCTGCTTTGTTGATTGTATTGCTGAGGTGTTCTTTAAAGGTTAGTTTGGCGTCGAGGTGAACTCCAAGATATTTGATAGACGGGCTAGGCGTAACAATTGTTCCCATTACGTTAAAACTTAGTTGGTGTCTCTTTCTCTTCTTCGTGAGTATGACTACTTCCGTTTTTTGAGGAGCCAAGAGTAGTTTTTGCTTGTTCATCCAATTGCAAATTCTATGTAGTCCTGTGTTGGCGATGTTCATCAATGTCTCCTTACTCTTAGCTACCACTGTCATAGCGACGTCGTCTGCGAAGCCTATTAGTTTAACTCCTTTTGGCTGTTCTAGGAGTAGCAGGTCGTTGTATAGGATATTCCACAGTGTTGGGCCAAGAACCGAGCCTTGAGGGACCCCACTATTTATTTCCAGAACTTTTGTCTCACTTTCTGCTTCTAGGATTATTTTCCTTTCGGAAAGATATGATGCTATGAGGTTTATTAGGCTTTCGTCTATTCTCCTGTTTCTAAGTACCTCTAAAATGATTTGCCACGACGCACTATTAAATGCATTTTTTACATCCAAAGTTATGACTGCACAAAACCTCCTGTGCTGACTAGATAAGTCTGCGGCTTCCACTGCTTTATTTGTGACCTGTTTAATTGCGTCTACTGTCTGCCTGCCTTCTCTAAATCCATATTGGTTTTCCGCTAGGCCCCCGGTGCGTTCCAGTTCTCTCTTCAGTCTTCCCAGTATGAGATGTTCGAATAGTTTGCCCTCTACATCTAGCAGACAAACAGGTCTATATGAACCTGGGTTGTCCAGCGGCTTGTCTCCTTTTCTAAGTAGTGTGAGTTTTGATCTCTTCCACTCTTTTGGAAAGCATCCTTTTTTCGCTAGCTCGTTATCTATCTATCTATCTATCTATCTATCTATCTATCTATCTATCTATCTATCTATCTATCTATCTATCTATCCATCCTTTCCGCCCTACTAGAGACTGCAAAGATGCGAAAAGGTTAATATACAGGGTGTTCCGCATTGTTTTCTATGTTCTAAATTGAAATTAATTCATTGTATTGTAAGTGAAGAATGCTGCCGCATAAGATATTTTAGGTACCTACTTACATCTGAACAATTTTAGGTAGCCAAGAGGATAGCTACAAAGATCTGGACGAACCTAACCCACGCAACATATTGAAGGATGTAAGTATAAATATTGTTTTTCCGATATTATTGTTATATTGACAAAATAATACTATAGTCTATCTTTAAATGTCGCGAGGTAATTAATGCTCATTAAATATGCAAAACGCATACCGGGGTATCGAGAACAATTTAAGCATCATTCCTTAAAATATATTGTGTTTATATTAAAGGAGCCAAATAATGAGCATTTCTAATGTAGGTTCACCCTGAATTTATCGCAAGCTATTGTTATATTTGAGTATTTACCATTGTTATTGGGAAAGCCCCTTGGCCAAGAGCGTGTATTGGGAAAGTTTTTAAATTAAAAATCTTAAACATGCCTATTCTCCTAAAATTGTATTATATTATATTCGCAGGTATTTATAACAAATGAAAACATTTAAGAAATCGCATTCACTAATTAATAACAATGGTTGGTACCATTTTACATAATATAATTACAAAAACAAGATGTAATATAAAGTCTTACAAACAAAGCATTTTCGAAAATCGGATAATACAGTGCCGTTATGGCCTAATCATAGTCCGATTCGGAAGATGAGCTTTTATTAACATGGTTTATAATAAGCGGTTCAACCATTTCTTCGATCATCATTTTGGCTTCTTCTTCTATTACATGATCGATACACTTTTCCGCACTGATTTTACCTATAGCTTCATTAAAGAGTCTTTTTAAATCCACCATTTTGTAAGTCTGTCTTTATTTGAGCCCATATAAGTTCGATCGGGTTTAATTTGCAGTGGTAAGGAGGGAGTCTGAGCACAGATATTCCTCGTAACTTTGCCATTTCATCGACTGCATATTTTTTGAATGCATTTTTATGTAAATTGGCTAGTACCAATAATTCTTCATAATTCATAATTCAGTTATTTCACTTTTACGCCACGCACTGGTCGGTAATTTTTCCGTCAACCTAGAGTGATATCTTGCATTTTCCAATACAATTACTGCATCTTTTGGTATAAGATCCAACATTTGCTCGAACCATTCTTCAAAGGCATCGGCATTCATATCTTCGTGATAGTATCGTTACTTTCATTTGGTTTAAAATGTCTCTTTAATTCAAAATAAAAATAAATCAATATGTAGATAGCTATATTTTCAAGCCATTTATATTGGTAAGAGCACTGTCGATGCTGTGTTTCCATTCTTGGATAACTTACATCTTCACCTTAATGAGGGGGAGGCGGCCGCGGCAGTGTTCTGTGATCTTTCTAAAGCCTTCGACTGTGTGAGTCACGGAATACTGTTGCGGAAGGTTGAACATTATGGCTTTAGGGGAAACATATTGGGGTGGTTTCAATCATACCACTCAGGCAGAATCCAGAGCGTTAGTCTTAACGGAACGACCTCGGACAAGGGTAGGATAGCGGCAGGCGTGCCACAGGGTTCGGTGCTGGGCCCAACATTATTTCTAATTTACATTAACGACATGGCCTCCTTGGATATAAGGGGTAAATTTACGATATTTGCTGATTATACCACTATCCCTTGGCACGCCAGAGACTCTGCATAATTAACTGGAATTGTTTCTGAGAATATGAAAAAAGTCAAGGCATGGTGTGATTCGAATTACCTTATTCTCAATGTGTTTAAGACTAACATAATAAGCTGTAATGGCGCGGTGGATAATGTCTCCCTTGGCAATGGTTACATTTCCAATGCTAAGTTTCTTGGGATAATAATAGACAGTAAATTGACGTTTAGAGCCCACATAGCAAATATATGCAATAAATTGGCATCGGGGTGCTTTGCTTTAAGGGTTCTTTTGAGGGAACTAGGCATGAACATCGGTCGATCTGTATACTCAGCCCTTATAGAGTCCCATTTAAAATATGGAGTCTGCTTCTAGGGCCAATACTTGATGCGCTTACTTTTTATCTTACAAAAACGAGTAGTGATATATGTGCGGAGCAGGTGCTAGGGATTCCTGTAAATTGTTATTTATACAATATAGAATATTAACTTTAACTAGCATATATATACAAGGTGCTGATAAAGTCTGGAATAATCGATTTTTCTTGAAAACGCAAAAGTTTTTCGAAAAACGCTCGGACCCGTCGATTTTATTTTATTCTTTGAAATTTTCTGACGTTCTTCAATATTATACCGGATGCGCCAAAAACGCCAAGCAAGTGTCAACTTCACTTTTTCAAATAGAACACCCCTTTTTTTCTCCAATATTCAGATGCCTCTCTAAACTGTAGACAAGTTTCATATAACATGTTGTATGGCTAAAGTTAACAGGAATTGAAATACAGGGCCCCCAATAAAAATCAAGGTATAATTTTAAGGTCTAGGTATTTACCTTTTTACCGGTTTCTACATAATAACTTAGTGACGTAAATGTCAAAACATTTAATATTTACTCCAAAGTTGTCACTTTTACCCATAAAAATGTTTCTAACGGAAGCTGAGAGAATCGAAATATTAATAATAGTAGGATGTGGAGATCGAAAGGGAACACAAATAGAAGTTTGTGAGTATTTTAATGATAAATATGCAAATAGAGAACACATCAATCAGGCAACTGTTTCCAAAATTGTTAAGAAGTATAATGAAGTTGGTCACGTTAGGGATAAACCTAGAAGTGGACGACCTAAAATTTCCGACGATGTCAAACTTGATATTCTAGTTTCGTTGGAAGATAGACCACATTCGAGCACAAGAAGCATTTCTCAAAATTTTGAAAATATCCACGATTCAACGGTGGCAAAGTTCCTGAAAAAGGAAAAATGGCACGCATATAAATGTCAAGGAGTACAGGAACTTTTGGAAGGCGACCCTGACAGAAGGAATGAGTTCTGTGAAATTCTCATGGATAATTACTTGATTAACGATGCATTATTTCCGAGTAACATAATTTTTGTCCGATGAGGCGACTTTTTTCTTGGATGGCATGGTAAATCGTCAAAATTGCCGGTACTGGTCAAGCGAAAATCTCCATTGGTTCCGAGAAATTCATACCCAGCGGCCGAGAAAAATTAATAGGAAAATTTGACTGGCCAAAGATATTTGCAGTTTCTTGAAGAAGACCTCGCTCCAGCGTTGATTGCCCTATTTCCCGATCGGAACATTCCTGAATCACATGATACAACTATCTGGTTTCAGCAGGATGGTGCACCAGCCCACTATTCGGCCAAAGTCCGTAGATACCTGAATGAGTTATTTCATCATCATTGGATAGAGTGGCCTGCGAGGTCCCCCGACTTAACGCCATTGGACTTCTTTCTGTGGGGCTATATTAAGGAAAGGGTTTACAAAAATAAACCAGAAGATATTGATGTTCTCAAAACCCGTATAACAACAACCATAAGACAAATTACCCCAGAAATTGTACATAATGTCCAGTTAGAATTTGTTGAGAGATTGGGACATTGTAGAGCCGTAAATGAACACCATTTTCAACACTTACTCAAATAATATTTTAGATTGTTCACTGTATTACCAATTTTCTGTTAAAATTTTTTTCCTAGCCTAAGTATTTGTCATGGAAAACAAGCTTTAAAATTATACCTTGATTTTTATTGGGGGCCCCGTATTTCAATTCCTGTTGACTTTAGCCATACATGTTATATGAAACTTGTCTAGAGTTTAGAGAGAAATCCCAATATTGGAGAACAAAAGGGGTATTCTATTTGAAAAAGTGAAGTTGACACTTGCCTAGCGTTTTTGGCGCCTCCGGTATAATACTGAAGAACGTCAAAAAATTTTAAAGAATAAAATAGAATCGACGGGTCCGAGCGTTTTTCGAAAAACTTTTGCGTTTTCAAGAAAAATCGATTATTCCAGACTTTATCAACACCCTGTATAGCTATAAATTATGTGTAACTTAAGTGTGTAGTACCACAAACAAAATGACTGAGTGATCTAGCCATTAAGGGTGCTAATCCATATCCGACAATACCTCCGGGACAGTAACTAATCTATTGACGAATTTTTATACGAACGAAAGGTCAATAAGTCTTATGAATATATTTTTATAGAATGTTGGCGGAGAAGAGCCACGAATGTATCCACTACCACCTTGCCCACCTGGGATATGGCCCCCATGTGACCCAACTTGGCCAGTACCAACTGTGTCCACACCAGCACCTTGGCCTCAGCCCACACCATCACCTTGGCCTCAGCCCACACCTTGGCCATTACCACCTGTGTCCACACCAGCACCTTGGCCTCAGCCCACACCATCACCTTGGCCTCAGCCCACACCTTGGCCATTACCACCTGTGTCCACACCAGCACCTTGGCCTCAGCCCACACCATCACCTTGGCCTCAGCCCACACCTTGGCCATTACCACCTGTGTCCACACCAGCACCTTGGCCTCAGCCCACATATTGGCCACCAACTAGGCCCACAATAGCACCTTGGCCTAGGCCCCGACCACAATGTTGGCCACTGTATATTTGTTTAAATAGACCGGTAAAAATAATACTTCTTTATTATTTGTCAAGTGGGTAAATTTGTTTAACTATTAGTAGGTATTTAGGAAAACTTATACCTTTGCCCAAAAGTTCACAATAACCGAGATAGAGAGTGTCGAAATCCATAACCATGTATACAGTGTGACCCACTCGTAGTCCAGGATTTCATAACATCTAAACTACTGAACTTTTCTATATTTTTTAGAAAGGAATTATAGGGAGGCATTAGGTAGGGGAGCGATGGGTAACACCGTATACCTATAGTCTGTTCCTTAATGCGAGAGAGTAATATATCATTATTTAACTATAAAACCCAATGGTCTTCGCCGTAATCCATAGGTAAAGTCTAATTATTATTATTGTACCTATGATTATTGTCAGGGGTCCCGAGTAGTTTTTCTACCTGTGCCTCACTCTTTCAAAAATTTGAAATGTTTAGTTACTTTCCGGCAGTTGTTGGAAAACTTCGTTCTTCAAAATGGCTAGTATTTCTGAATTTGTTGCTGAAAAACGGATTAGTAAAACTGCGCTTTCTAAAAAATGAAAAATTTTTTATTCTCAATGTGTTCAACGCTCTTCGCCACCAAAATTCAACATTCGGAATTGCAAAAATAGTTGAAATGTGTTCGAATATGACTGGAGTCAGACAGTCAACAATATACCGACTTGTGCACGAGGATAAACACGGTTTCATCAGGTCACCAAAGAGAACTACAGGAAGAAAAGAAACTGTTATAAATGAGGATCAGAAGACTGCCATCAGAAGAATCATACACTCGTTTCACTTAAAAAAAGAAATACCTGCTTTGGACAAAATAATGGCTGAAATGAAAAAGGATGATTTCACTCCACTCATGGATAAGAAGAAAATATGGAAAACTTTGAAGGAAATGAATTTTTGTTATAAAAAATTCAAAACAGAAAATCACTTTTACTAGAGAAAGACGAAATCATCTGCTGGCGACGACGATATTTGAGGGCAGTTAGAAGTTTCGAAGGGAAAACAGGAATATCTATTATATGGAAGAAACTTGGTTAAATTAAGAATATACCGTTGATAAAATATGGCAGGATAAACATATAAAAAGCGCGAGGCAAGCTTTAATAGAAGGATGGTATATTGGAATAAAAAGACCCTCGGGAAAAGGTAAAAGATTAATAAATTACTCACATTGGTAGCTAAAATGGATTTGTCGATGGCGGCTTCCTAGCAATTAAATCCAAACGGACTGGAGACTATTATGAAGACATGAACGCTGATGTCTTTGAAGAATACTTCCAGCAAATGCTAGATCTTACTCCTCCTGGGTCTGTTCTAGTTATGGATAATGCTAGCTACCACTCACGTCTTCTTGGAAAAAGAAAACGACATCATTCATTGGCTTACCGTAAATAAGAAGCTATTTCATAAAGATATGCTGAAGAAGGAACTACCGGAGAATTTAAAGTTGAATAAATCTCTTTGTTACGATAATTGTTGTCGACGAAATCGCTTCAAAACGAAATGTAACGGTTTCACCGTTTCGGCGGTAACGCCTTCTGCCATAACACTGTGAATTAAACCCCATAGAATTGGCACTGGCGCAAGTAAAAGGGTTTATAGCAAGTCATAACACCACTTTTAAAATGAGAGACGTTGGAAACCTCTTGCAAGAGGGAATAAAGACAGTGGAATGTGAAAAATGAAGTAAGTACGTCGAACATGTGATTGAAATAGAAGAAAGAATATGGGAAGCTGATAACATGCTAGAAAACACTTTAGAGCCCTTTACTATTTCTGTGGACCCCAACGACGATAGTTCATCGGACTACTCGGAACAAGATAACTAAAATTTAAAAATGAAGTTGTTTTGTACATAGAAGTTGTTTTTTATAAATATTATCTAATATTTATTCCAATTTATCTATTTTCATATTATTCTTACTTCTATACAGGGTGACTCGGATCTAAATGTACATACATCACCAGGAGATAGTGGACATCTTGGGGGTTCTAAATAATCTATCTTTAGTGGGTCCATCTTTCCTCGTTACTTAGATACAGAGTGTTTTATAAGGTTTGGCTCATTTTTGTTTTTGCCATAATTCTTTTAGCACCCGGTATAAAGTGTTCATATTCGGTGGAAATATTTTGAGTAGCTATCGCTTCAAAATGCCCTATGAAAATTTTTTGAAATTCAAGTCCGGACTTTAGAAACAAGACTGATTTCATTTTTTTAAATTCAACACCCTGTATATCATATTTTTGTCAATTTCATTTTTTATTTGAAAAACACATAAAAAACTAATTCTAATGACATACTTATCAAAATCCCAGCACTCGACGCTCAGCCATAATAAATTGCTCTTCTTTAGATGTTGAAACACATACAAAATAATAACTGTTTTTATAACGACAATAATACCAATAATAACAAAAATAACAAAAACATAATTATTTGAGAATATACACCTGGTCTATTTTTTATTTCCTGAAATGAAGTGATAATGCGTTGCAAGAGCTGGTCCTGTGTATTAATTTCTTCCTCGTAAACTAAATTTTTTATATACCCCCCAAAAAAGAAGTCCAGCGGGTTAAAGTCGGGAGATCTTGCTGGCCAAGAATGGGCCCCCCACGACCTATCCATCTGTTGGGATATCTATTGTTTAAAAGTTCGGAAACAATTCTTGCCTAATGTGGAGGGGCTCCATCGTGTTGGAAATACATTCCTCTTAAATTAACATTCTCATTTTGGAGAAGATTTGGCAAAATGTTTTCCAAAAAGTGTAAATATTGGTTTCCATCTAATCTGTCTTCAAAGATGTGTGGGTCAATCAATTTACCATTGATTATACCTGCCCAAACATTTATGGAAAATCTATGTTGCGAGTGCGACTGCCTAATAGCATTTGGATTTTCTAGAGACCATAGATGACAATTTCTGGAATTGTTGACTCCATCTCTGGTAAACTGAGCTTCATCGGTCCACAAAGTCCGGTGAATAGCTCTTTGGTGCCTCCTAATCCACTGACAAAAAACCAAACGGAATCGTGTTAATTCGTTCACTGGTCGTATGCCTAGGGAAAATATACTTTTCGAAATTAGAACATGCCTTCATATATTTTCGATCGGACAAATAAAACATCTTCCTTTCTTGGGAATCTTCAGCACAGTAGACCGAGTAGCTATTCCGGTGGTCTTTCGGCGAACAGAACCTCTTGTCGTGGGAACGTCCTGTTGACATTCGAACCCAAACATTTTCAAAGCAGCAATATATTTATTTTGAAGTCCTCTATAATTTGAACGATTACTCATGTTAATTTGACACAACTCCTTGCCTAAGCATTTTGGAAAAACTTTCCTCCCGGATTTTCGTTTTGGATTCTCTCTCGCCCAATTCTCGTTAGCTTGTATGAAAAGAATGTGTAGGAGTTATAGGCAACTATATCGATCAAATTAACAAAACCGCTATCGGCTATCTTCTTGTGCCTCGCCGACAACTATATGTTATTACGCATTTATCCAGCGTATCTATGCCGGCTTTTGTGGAGTTATAGTATAAAATAATTTCGGGCTTGTCATTTTGTACTTCCATAGAACAGTGACAACTTTCTTCTTTTTTTGGCACATACCTTACAAGTGTTTTATGGTTCCCACGACTGTAAGATTTTGTTCTAATAAAGCTTTTGCTGTTGGAACTGCCGTAAATTTTCTGTCCATTGTGATATTACGCCCACTATTCTGCAATTTTGCTAATGCTACCAGACGTTTTACAACTTCCTGACCACTATTGTAGCCTTTGGGTTGATTCATTACTTTTTCTCCGATTGACAGCAAATATCAATCAGCAAAGTATTACTTTTCCTGCCTAGGCTGCAAAGTAAGGACCTTCCTGCCTAGTAAAATGATACATTTCTATAGCAACCAACCGTTCCAACAATTGGGATTTCTATCAAATTTTGTTTTAATTTATCACTACAGGAAAAATAAAAAGATTGTGGGAATTGTAATAATTTGCAAATACATTATAAACAATCGGAGAAAAAATTATATGTTCAACTCGGCAGCAAAGTAGATTGACTGCCTTAGCTGAATTCCTAGCCTCGCTGCGCTCGGCTATGAACTATCAGCCGCGGCGGTCAATCTACTACTTTGCTGCCTAGTAAAACAAATAACTAATCCATATGGTTCTGCAGCAAAATATTAGTAGTTTTCTGAGTCACAGAGGACATTTGCTTTAATTCCGTATTTCCCAGGTTTTGTAGGAATATATAAACGAAATTTGCATTTGCCATGGAATGTTATAAGTTCCTCGTCTATTACAACTGACTCTGAAGGGGCCAAAAAATCTGGAAATTTGCCTGTGACACGCTCCCATACAGGGTGACAATTTGAAAACGAACAGCATTTAATATTGCCTCTACCAATGACGTATGAAAATTTGGCGAAACACGTCAATTGATATATCAAGGGGGAAATTTTTTAAGGCATTTGTTGTCGTGTTACTTTCAACCCCCTGACCCCCAGGGCAACCCCTATTTCTTTTACCATTTTTGTGTTCCTTATAAAATTCTACATAAACTGTATTATTTTTTTTTCAAAATTGTGATTATTAACCTCACAAATTAATAAAATGTATTTAAATAATGCAACTCCTTGAAAAATTATGATAATGATAATGAAATACTGGAAAGCACACCTTTCCTACTTTATGAATTGTTCAAAATGGGTTTGTTCCATTCTTCTCCAAGCACAAGTACAGCCGGTATTCAAACTGGTTTCGGATGTTTTCAAGAGTTTCAGGTTCTACACTCCTGTACAATTCTTTGTTGTAATTGTTCAATGGAATCTGGTTGAGTTTCAAATACAACGGATTTCAAGTGACCCCATAAGAAAAAATCCAGCGGTGTCAGATCTGGTAACCTAGGTGGCCATTCTATGGGTCCCCCCCCCTCCTACCAATCCACTGCTCTGGGTAATGATTATCCAACCACTCTCTTACTGGGCGTACATAATGCGGAGGCGCTCCGTCCTGTTGGAAGTGGAACAAATGTTCATCTAGAGCAACATTTCCATTGGCGTCACTTTGATTTTCAACCTCACGAATTATAAGAGGTTCTATAGCTGTGTCTAACATTTCTGCATAAATTTCACCATTTAGATTTCCATTGATAAAGAGGGGACCGATGATACTATTGCCTAATATACCCGCCCAAACATTTATTTTTGAGGGTATTGCGTATGCCTCTCTCTAATAATGTGAGGATTGAGGTCGCTCCAATAACGGCAGTTTTGTTTGTTGACCTTGCCATTTAAGTAAAAAGTGCATTCGTCACTGAAACAGATATTCTTTATTAAACTGGGCTGAGTAATAATCTTATCCGTCATAATTTCGCAAAACTCAATACGTCTGTCCGGGTCATCGTCCCCTAATTCTTGAGTAATTGGGAGTTTGTATGGATGAAATTTGTGAAGCTTCAATACTTTCCTGACTGACTCACGCAACAGTCCAGTTTGATCTGCAACTTTACGAAGGGACGTAGTGGGAGCCATAGCAACTTCACCAAGAACCTCAATCTGAGCGGCCTCATTAAGCAGTCTTGGCTCATTTCTTTTCTTATTGCAAACAGATAATGTTTCTTCAAATTTAGCTGCTAACTCACGGATGTACTTGTGTCCAACAATTCTTTCACGATGTCTTTCGTTGAATACGGCCGCCGTTCTTGCAAAGCAACGATTTTCAGCTCCGTAAATGAAAATCATTTCTACGCGTTCAGCAATAGTGTAAACCATTTTAAGAAACGACACTAATAATTAAAAACTATTGAAATGTTGTTGTTGTTTACATCGAATATGTTAGTCACTAGATGGTTTATTTTCTGCTTCTTGTAAAAAGCAACCCTGCTGTTCAACTTGATCGACATCGGACTCTTCATCTGAGCTTTGTAAGTCTTGATCTATGTAGTCTCTATGCAAAGCATCATCGTCCTCAAAAAGAGCTTCTTCCAACTCGCGATCAGTCAAATACCTTCCACTCATTTCAAAATGTAAATAATAGTCAGAATTTCAAAAAAATCACCTTACTCGAGACTGGACTAGCCAACAACTAAAATAATGCTTATAAAAAGTCGAGTAAATCGGTACCCATGACAGAGGCATGTCGACCGCAGTAGCGCAACCAAGGGGGGGCTACCGGGCTGCAGCCCCCCCCCCGCCACGAGCGAGCTTAGCTCGGGTCGTCTAACTACTTTTTACAAGAAAAATAAACGAGGCTGGCTGTTTTCGTAATTTCCTGTTGTGTTTTTTATTTTTCTTACTTAAAAACCAAGCACCATTATTGTAAAAAGGGCGTGGCACCCAAAAATGTTTCGCCTGCGGCGCTATTTTTTCCCAGCCCTCCTGAACTTGTTTTCTGATTGCGCCACTGGTCGACCGTACTTTACCATCTGAAAACATCCGGCGACGGTCAAATATTTCACCAATTCTAACAAATTATATGTCTACTGGTTGACAAAATATCGCACCCCCACTAAAAAAGAGTAACAACTCGAAAAAACCTGTTTTGAGAAAAACGGGATTAAACTATTCACATAACTCTTGGTATCAATTTCGCAGTAACCATAACAAAATACTAAACTTACTTTGTTTTATTTTAACCGTGAATATAATATATAATATTTTATAATATAATATATTAATAAGGAAGCTCGGTTTACCTTCATTTTTACTAAAAAAATAAACAGGTCTAAATTGTGACTCTTTTTTAGAATATAGTATTTTAAAAACACAAAAATAAAACACGAAAGAAGAAAATATGTTAATATTTTAGTTTAATTTATTATAATGCATTAAGTAAAATTTAGGAATATGGTTATGTTCTAGTGAATTCATAATATCTTTTTTCTAATTTTGTCTCGAAAAATAGATATTTCGAACGCGCTAGCGAGTTCGAAATATATCCATTTCGAACTCCGAATTTTATTTTTTTAAAGTTGGCATTGGTTATATTTAAATGTTTTATTCTGTTGACGTCTGACGTTTCCTGTTATTGTTATCCATGAGAAAAGAAAGTTTTCGGGATTTCTCTGGTAAAAGTTGATTTATCGTTTTATTAGCAATATCCCTTAACTCAGGGGGAGTTAAACTTAGATTATCATGCTCCATATTTTTTTAATTATAATTATGAACAACTCTATGAAATATTAAATCACAAATTTCGTGACAATGACACAAAGAAAATATTATTTATTGTCAAGGCTACTATGATAAAAAGAAATTTAGAGTATTACCAACATAGAATTTAGACACACAAATTTACAAAATTTGAAGGGTTGATTTTCTTTTTAAATATGTATTTTCTTATTGAAAAAAATACAAAATAGAAAAAATAGTATAAAGTACGTGTTTTATAAAGCAGTTAGAGCACTTGTCCCGTTAAAAAACTCGCCGCAAGCGGCTCGTTTTTTAACATGGACGCGTGCTATAAGATGATGCTTTATAAAACATGTACTTTAATATACTATTTTCTAATTTTGTCTCGAAAAATAGATATTTCGAACGCGCTAGCGAGTTCGAAATATATCCATTTCGAACTCCGAATTTTATTTTTTAAAAGTTGGCATTGGTAATATTTAAATGTTTTATTCTGTTGACGTCTGACGTTTCCTGTTATTGTGATCCATGAGAAAAGAAAGTTTTCGGAATTTCTCTGGTAAAAGTTGATTTATCGTTTTATTAGCAATATCCCTTAACTCAGGGGGAGTTGAACTTAGATTATCATGCTCCATATTTTTTTAATTATAATTATGAACAACTCTATGAAATATTAAAACACAAGTTTGGTGACAATGACACAAAGAAAATATTATTTATTGTCAAGGCTACTATGATAAAAGTAAATTTATAGTATTACCAACATAGAATTTAGACATACAAATTTACAAAATTTGAAGGGTTCATTTTCTTTTTAAATATGTATTTTCTTATTGAAAAAAATACAAAATAGAAAAAATAGTATAAAGTACGTGTTTTATAAAGCAGTTAGAGCACTTGTCTCGTTAAAAAACTCGCCGCAAGCGGCTCGTTTTTTAACATGGACGCGTGCTATAAGATGATGCTTTATAAAACATGTACTTTAATATACTATTTTCTTGTTCTCTTTAATTTTAATTGAATTTTTGGTTGGTTTTTAGGTATGAAGAAACTTATATTGTATTCCGCACTGAAAATCTTCGAGAACATAACTAAATTTGCATATGGAAGTTTTTTGTCCTGGCAATTTTTTTTGTAGTCATTATACAGGGTTCCCCATAATAGACTACCCATTTTAATATTTCAATTAAAATTTTTTTAGTTAACAAAACAAACTTTTTATTTTACTAAATTACAGCTAACTCTTTGGGATTTATGATAACTTATAAATATTTGGCTAATTTAATTCTAACTTTTAAAAATCACGTCTTCTAAATGACCTCCACCAACTTCAACACATTTTTCAATATTAGATAAAAAGTAGTTCATTACACGGCGTAGCGAACCTTCGTCTATTCCTTTAACTTCTTCACGAATTTTGACTTTCAGTTCCTCGATTGTACCTGGACGATTCGCAAACACTTTGGCTTTTAAATATCCCCACAGAGAAGAAATGAGTCGGCCATTAAATATTTCTCGCAGGACCCTCATTGAGTTTCTGGCGGTATGAGCTGTTGTCCCATCTTGTTGGAATAGTAAGGCATTGTTTAGTAATCCTCGTCTATTTAATTCTGGAATGAAAAATGTCTCTAGCATATTAACGTAGCGCTCGGATGTTACTGTTACAGCGCGGTTATTTTCATCCTCAAAAAAATAAGGGCCAATAATACCAAAAGATCCTACGCCACACCACACAACAACTTTTGGATTATGGAGGTTCTGTGTAAAGATTTCACGAGGATTTTCATTTGACCAGTATCTAAAATTCTGTTTATTGACCATGCCGTTCAAATAAAAATTTGCTTCGTCGGTCATTAGGAGACTGTGAATTGCTCCTTGATGTAAATCCAAAAATTCTTGACAAAATGCGAACCTTGCTTCTTTATCTTGATTGCTAAGGTGCTGTGCCATTTGGTATTTATACGGATGAAATTTTAATCCCTTTGAAGAATTCAATCTAAGCTTCCCTTCGATATTCCTAGGATAAGGGTTTGTTGATTAGCAGACCTTTTAGGACTTCTCGTAAACGCAATTCTAACTCGTTCAATATTTTCTGGTGTACGAACTGTTCTTCGACGTCCAGGCTTCTTCAAATTTTGTACAGAACCATTTTCACGCCAATGACGAACCCATAACTTAACAGTTTTACGATTTGGCGCGTGACCCCTATTGTTGTTATTAAACTGACGCCGGAATGCACGCCTAACTTCTTCTATCGAATTGCTTCTTATGTAAGTTTCTACACAAAACACACGTTGTTGGACTGAGTTATCCATGAAAGTTCAAACGGATTTGAAATAATGTCTCAAAGCAAAAAAAATAAATAATTATTGATGAAAACTAACAAACTTCTCGTAGAAAAATGACGTTCCACGAAATTAATAATTTAAAATTTATTTGTGACAGGCGCCTACTTGATTAATAATTTACTTAAATCCCAAAGACTACAGAAGATAATCCCACAGAGAACAACCTATTTAGTTATCTCGTAGGGAATTTATTAATAATATAAAATGGGTAGTCTATTATGGGGAACCCTGTATAAATCAGTTAAGTTTTTTCCATCATCGGTATATTCCCTGGTAGTCTGTTTTCGAAGATAGTGACTTTCAATTCGAGGAATCGATTGAATATGACCACGTACTCCATCTTTAATGGATAAATCTACTTTCTTATTATTTTTATGTTTACCTTGTAAGTATTCGCATACAAACCCTTTTTCAACTTTATCAGCCACTGTTCTAGTTATTTGGTTGTTAATATCGAGGGTGGCTAAAAAAAAATACGCGAACTGTTTCGTCATTGTTCATATTATTATGAAAATAAAATGCGTGGTTATATTGTCTCGGTTTCTGTGCACCACTGTACCTGTATGCAGGTTTAATAGGTTTCATACATTTATGAATGAAGTCTCGCCTTGTCTATTTACATCTGCCAGCGACCAATAGTTTTTGAATAGAAGTTGTCTTGTATTCTCGTCAATTTTTGCGGAGCAGCTTAGTCGACATTTGTCTCCACAAGGAGGCCTAAGACTTCTGGCGTTAATTTGTTTGCATGATCTTGAGGTGTATGCATGATCTGTGTCTCGTAACTTTTTAGCATTATTACTTTTATATTCTTCTACATTTGCTACTCTCCTTTAGCCTTTTTTTCTTGGACTGGCATTTTGTGTGTCTACTGGTGGAGTGTATACTGGTTGAGTATCTATTGGTGGAGTATCTACGGGTGAAGTATCTACGGGTGGAATATATACTGGTGGAGTATCTACTGGTGGAGCATCTACTTGGTCTACTCTGTTAGAATTATGTTACCCGTTGTTTTCAACTGTCGGATTTTTTAAAGTTGAAGATCCGCCTAACATAGATTTATTACTTGATCCTGACGAGGATGAAGAAAGACTATTCGAATCTGAAGAGGACGAGGATGAACTACTAGAATCTGTCTCATAAGTTGGATCTTTTACGGAGTCATCCTCATTATCATCAACTAAAACGGAACTATCCGCATAATGTTCCAGTTGTGGTATCCTATCAAAACCGGAAAATGATGTGCTAGGATCTGATGAGTAGGTGCATTGTCTTCCTCCCGTCTGGGTGTCTTGTCGAAACCAATAATGTGCAGCCTCTTCTTTCTCCATAAGCCCTCTTTCAGATATTGCAACGCTGGTTTCTAAAAACAAGATTTAAAATTATTATACTTAACTAAAAACTATTATTGTAAGTATTATTATCAATATAATAGATACCACCTATTTAACTTTTAAATACTGTCTAACCTAAAGTCGAGTCCTTGTTTTGTTCTGGTACAAAATTTTCTGGCCTACTTTTCATTGCAAAAGGCGTAAAATTTTTCGTGAACGTGAGTTTGAGAAACTTTGCATTTTGGAGCGATAAATGCTGGTTTGTCTGTAAAAATAAACGATGCTTTTAAAAACTTGAAGTCACAACAGATAAATATTACCAAAATATAAGTTAAGCATTTTCATATTAAAAGAAACACTGTCAGTGATTTCTAAAATTGTATACATTAGTTCTGAAAAACAGTCACATCAGAAAAATAAATAATTATAGTTTTAAAAATAGTACCTACTTACTTGTTCAAAAAAACTGTCACAATACAAAATGGAACGCCTTTTCAGTTAATTAAATATAACCATCAAATTCAAACTAAGCAAAAAACTGGCACAATTCAAAATGTAACAGTATTTTATTGGACACAATATGATTTTTGTGTTTAAAATTTCGAAAATAATGCCACAACACAAATTTGAACGGTATTTCACTTCAAGTTTATATTGAATTTATCAAATATCACAACACAAATACTGTCATAATACAAAAAATAACACTTTTCTGGAAGAAACTTAAATAACGCCAACGTACTTACCGGCATAAAGTTAAAAGTGACACTGTTTTAGAAAGCAACGCCAACTACCACTGTCAAAATAAAAGTGTCACTTCCGCCATCTAGCGATGAATAGTTAAAATAATAAAATGACGCTTTTGTGGAAGAAAGATAATATAATTTTAAAGCTTGCTACTTGCTTATCTCACCAATGGCATTTTTTGAGTTGTGACTCTTTTTTAGCGGGGGTGCGATATGTAGAATAAAATGTCTACACGCTTCCCGGTATAAACGGGTCTACGCAGGTAAGCACGCGGTAAAGCTTGTGTCCGTGGTCAGATATAGCATATTGCATTATTCTACCGAATTCATCGATATGGCAAAAATGTCGTGCTTACAACATTTTTCCAGGAAGGTCTTCAAATTATTGGCCTTTTTTTTGCAATTTTAAATCACAAAAGCAATTAATTTGATTTTATTTTAATAGGCAGTTCCCGGGCCAGTTCCAATTCCACTGAGAGACTCCTCGTAGGTTCGGCTGAAGCATTCCTTACTGTTCAAGGTAGGCAATTCCTAGTTTTTACCAGTAGAATATCTTCAGATAATTAATTGCTTTATTTTTTAGATAATATATTGCCATCGCCTTTTCAACAATATCTAGTATCAGCTTGCTTCATCCGCTTCATCAATTAAAGGGTTCTGCTTTGCTTCTTAATTAATATTATAGGTATACAGGGTTTACCATTTAAAACGAAACAGGCTAAATATCTGATTCCACGTTAATTTTTAAAAAAATCGCTCGTACACGTAATTAGATTGATCAAGGGGGAAGTTTTTTGTTACCATTTTTAACACTGCAACTTGAACCCTTTAGGGAGGGTAACCACCCTTACTATTTCAAATCGAACAAGGGATCGAGTGATTTAAAAGGGCATTTAATTATTTTTCAAGTGACATTTTATTCGTGAAATTCGGTCAAATAGTTTGAGAGATAATTATCGAATTGTGTAATGGTTTTTTTTCTAATCCATTATTTGAATAACAATAATACTAATGATTAAATGTAATACAAAACTAACGCAATTATTTACACAGATTTTGAAAATGACCACCACCGACTTCCATTTTTCACGAACTGCCTGTAACATTTTAGTGGGCATTCTTGTACAATTCGTTCCCTTAGATCTTCTAAATCGTTGGGCTTTGTTGCATAAACTTTTGTCTTAAGATGTCCCCATAAGAAAAAGTCGAGTGGCGTCAGATCTGGAGACCTAGCTGGTCACTCAATGGGCCCCTCCGACTGATCCATCGTCCTGGAAATGTCTGATCCAAGGGCTCTCTCTTACCCGTACATAATAATGCGGAGGAGCTCCATCCTGTTGGAAAATAACTTCCTGTCCTGAAAGATTTTCATCTTTCTGTGCTACTCCTATAATAATAGGATTTATTGTATTTTGTAATAAATCATGGTAAACTTCTCCAGTCTAGTTTCCATTGATGAAAATGGGACCAATAATATGGTTGCCAAGAATACCCGCCCATACATTTAATTTCTCAGATCTTTGAGTGTGATATTCCCTGTAAAGATGAGGGTTTTCTTCGGACCAATACCTGCAATTATATTTATAATCATTTTTTTTATTATCATCTGATTTCTGATATGCGATTTGACATAAGTTCGCAAAATTCTGAACAAGACTGATTTTATAAGGATAATACTTTGCAAGTTTTAATATTCTGTGAACTGAAGTTTCAGACACCCCAGATCCTTCTGACAATGATGTTATGCTAATAAATTAAGTACGGTCGGCTTCTAAAAGTCCTAGAACCCCTATTTGCATACCTTCATTGGTTATCGTCCCGACGTCTGAGGTCCGAACACGATTGTGTTTTTTATTCTGCACCCAGCCAGTTTCATTAAATCTTCTGACAACTTCCATCTCCAGTTCCAGCTCTAGCGCAATCATTGTTGCGATAATACCGTTTTAGCAGACCCTTTTTTTTTGTTAAGAGACTCCCGCCAGAGAAGGATTTAAAAAGCACATTTTAAGTAATTTTAATTATTATCTCTGAAACTATCTGACCGAATTTAACGAATGAGATGTCATTTGAAAGAGAATTAAATGCCCTTTTAATAGAGGTATCACTCGATCCCTTGTTCCATTTGAAATAGTAAGGGTTGGTCCCACTCTCCCTAGAGGGTTCACGTTGCAGGGTTAAAAATGGTAACAAAAAACTTTCCCCTTGACAAATCTAATTACGTGTACCAGCGATTCCTTTAAAAATTAACGTGGAAACAGATATTTAGCCTGTTTCGTTTTAAATGGTGAATCCTGTATAACAAATACATTCCCATTATTTTTTAAAAAATTCTAGCGACTTTACTTTCAATTTAATTTGAAAAGATTTAAGAAGTAGTTCATATTCTGTGGCGAGATTGTAAATAGAAATAAAGGTCTGTCTTTACCACCAAATAACTTTATTTGCCCCTCTAGGGTAGAAAACAAGGGTTATAGAAAATACATGAAATAACGATGAATTAAATTAAATTTCTTAACGTATGTGTTGTACTAGTTTCGACTTTAGAAAAAGTCATCCTCAGCAACTAACCATTTAGGAGATTTTTTATATGAAAAATAGTTAAAACAGTTGAGGGAGCAGGGAGGGGGGTGATTCAATGATATAATATAATAAAATGCAGATTATGCAACCATATAATTATATAACCCTTGTTTTCTACCCTAGAGGGGCAAATAAAGTTATTTGGTGGTAAAGACAGACCTTTATTTCTATTTAACTTGAAAACTTTTCTTTCCGGATACAATATTTTATTAAGATAATCATGAACCAAGAACTGTGTAAACTAGTGTAACTAAGCTTTATGAATGAGTATGTATAGGGTATACGGATTTCGATGTAGTTGCGGGTTATCTGAGTTATTAGTAAAGATAGAAGATTGGAGAGTAGTTCAGGAAAAAGCTGCTTCATATTTTGCCTAGTAGCTCGTTTTTTTCCGTATATTCTGATTTTTAGAAATTAAGTAAAGTTGCAGTTTTTTAAATGGGACACCCTGTAAATTTATACTTCGTTGCAATTCACTCATCGGGGACTTTTCAGAAATATATACATGATATTGTCCGTAAATTAAATTTTTTATTAAAAATATCAATTTTTTATAGTAGGTATTGGCTAACAAGAAACATGCATTTTAGTACTCTTGTATATCAATTAATTGCACTGGCCGACACGATTTTTGTAGCACAGTTCAGCCAATTATTTTCACAATGCTAATTACCTTTCTAATAAAAGAAAAAAAAAATATTCATAAAACCCTAATACGTACCACTTTCAATGGGCTCATTAGACCCTTTTATATTGGCAGATATAGTCTCTCTTTCAATGTCGCGAAGTAATAAATGCTCATTAAATATGCAAGACGCATACCGCGGCATCAAGAACAATTTAAACACCATCCCTTAAAATCTATTGTGTTTACATTAAAGGATCCAAATAATGAGCACTTATGTGTAGAAAGCAGGTAGGTTCACTCTGAATGTATCGCAAGCTATTGCTATATTTGGGGATTTGCCATTGTTAGCAGGTACAATCCCTTATTCAGGAGCGTGTATTGGGGAAGTTTTTAAATTAAAAATCTTAAACATGCCTATTCTCCTAATTGTATTGTATTACATTCGTAGGTGTTTATAACATATAAAAACATTTAAAAAATCATATTAACTAATAAATAACAATGGGTGGTACTATTTTGCACAATATAATTATAAAAACGAAATATAATATAATATACAGGGTGTTAGTGTATAAGTGCGACAAGCTTCAGGTGGTGATTCTACATGAAAAAATAATGATAGTTTGCTATATAACTTTTGTCCGCAAATGCTTTGATTTCCGAGATACAGGGTGTTAAAGTTTTTATTAAAAAGTGACGATTTATTTATTGCTCTGAAACCCATCGAGATATGCAAATGAAATTTGGTAGGTTTTAAGAGGTAGCTATTGCGCATTTTCTGACATGCAATTAAGAATTTTATGTTTATCATTGGCGCGCATAAGGGTAATAATCTCAATTTTTTTAAAGAAAAAAATGATACGCCACTGAGATATATCAAACTAAAAACAATTTTTGAATTTCTCATTCAATTTGTGTAAAAAACTCTCTCTTGCCTTTTTTTCGTATTGGGCGCCGTTTTTATGCAAAAAAATAAAACATCCTAACGCGTATTTTTCATTTCTTTAATACATTATTAAAAACTATCTAATACAATAACATTAAACCAGAACAATAACAGAAAATAACACTAATAAATAAATAGGCGCAAAGCTACAACAAATGTTGAAAATGACCTCCCTCAGACGTGATACAAGATTCAACTCTTCGCCTCATTGATTGTCGTATTCGCGCAAATATTCCTGGTGTATTTCTTATTGTCTCACAGCCGGCTATAATTCGATTCCTCAGGTCTTCAACATTTTCGACGGGAGTGGAATAAACTAACGACTTAAGAAAGCCCCAAATGCAAAAATCTAGAGAATTTAAATCCGGCGATCGAGCAGGCCAATTTTCCGTACTTCCCCTACCTATCCAACGATTTGGATATACTGTATCTAAGTGATTACGTACATTAATGCTGAAATGAGCTGGTGCGCCAACCAGAAGTGTTGTCTCAGCCGTAGAAGGATTTCTTCTAAAAGGGCAGGTAGCTCTTCCTGTAGGAAATTAAGGTTAGAGTCGCCCGTTAGTCGTTGTGGGAGGAAATATGGACCGACTAAATGATCATCAATTACCCCCAAGCCATACATTTACTGAAAACTGATACTGAAAATGAGCTTCACAGATTCCATGTGGATTTTCCTCAGCCCATAAGTGATTGTTATGGAAATTTCGTATACACTGTCGTCCAAAATTAGCCTCGTCAGTAAACAAAACGCCATTTAAAAAATTAGGAATTTGAGCGATTTGATGAAGAATCCAACGGCAAAAAACTAGGCGCGGAAAAAAGTCTCTAGGTAGTAGAGCTTGCACACGTTGAATGTGAAACGGATACAATTGCTGTCCTTTAAGAATTTTAAATACAGTGAAGTTGCTTACATTTAATATGTTGGCAACTTTTCGAGTACTTGTTTCAGGTGACTCCGCAATTAACTCGAGAACTCCTTCCTCTAGTTGCACAGTTCGTGCTTCTCGAGGGCGTCCGCAGTCAGCCGTTTGTTTCTTAAATGTACCATTTTCGCACAAACGTTGGTGCAGACGAGCAAATATTGTGTGATGTGGTACTCTACGTCCTGGATACAACTCAGCATACAATCGTCGAGCTTGCCGACCATTTCCATTACTTCGACCATAGACAAAATGCATGTCTGACAATTCCGCATTTGTATAATTTTCCATTCTTTTCGATAAAAGAAAAATTAATTACTTATTAACATTAATGCTATACCAAACTAAAACAAGGGCGTAGATATAGGGGGGGGGGGGGGGTAATGGGGGTAGTTACCCCCCCCAGGATCATAATAATAAAAAATAAAAAATGAAATTTAGTTTCAATTCTGATGGAGTGAAGCGTTTCTATTATTATTATTTTTTTCAAACGATTTTTCATATTTTATGAAATCATATTTTTTTTTTTTTTTTTTTTTTTTTTTTATTTTACTTTTTTACGGTTCGTCGGCGTATCTGAGGCCATCTAGAACCGGTCATCAACCGTACGGTTTTTAATCGTGCGGTCTACCGACTGGGGAGTGTGAAACGGCACCTTCATCCTACGAGATATCCGATCTCATCCGGCCTGTCCGGCGTGAATAGGATGGTTTTGATGTCGATTCATTTTACACTCTTCCCTAAGACAACAGCACGCGGTGTTTCCCAAGCGGTCGCCCATCCAAGTACTAGCCGCGCTCGACACCGCTTAACTTCGGTGATCTGACGGGAACCAATTCAATTCAATTTTAAATTTCTTTATTATTACTAAGTAATATTTTCACATATCGCCTGATGTTTTTGGGATAGTCCCCTGGAGCTACTCTCCCCGGTGCTGTAGTGCAACTACAGCACCGGTTTGTTAACCTACCCTAGGGCCTATAGAACTGGGGGCGCAGCCCCAGCGGGTCGTTGGCCTGACCCTTAAGAGGTAATATGCACTTAAATTTTCGTAGCACATAACTCGCGTTCCGGCAGGAGCCTCTCCGGGTGTATTTATATATATTATTGCTGTAGCAGCATGACGTTAAGGAATATTAACAGTGTTTCTAAAATCATGAATTAGAATGCGTTTGACATTTGGGGAAAAAGCTGCCAAAAAACCCCATTAAAATTAGAAGGTACGACGTAGCATGACTTACGACCATACAGGTGACTTAAAGCTTATGCAGGGCAATCCTGTCTCGTTCTTAAAGGTGAAGGAGTGTGTATATTTAAATTTAAATTGTAAAACAAAATTTTGACTGTACGTTGATTTCATGGAAGGAAAGAGGCCACTGTTTAAATTTTTGTTTTGTCCGTATTTATATCCAAGCTAGCTCCCTTAGCAAGCCACTCCCACTGCAATAGTGGGCGTTTTGTAGGGTTTGTGTGCGCGTTGTGAGATTTTTTTTTTTTTTTTTTTTTTTTTTTTTTTGAGTAGTGCTGAGTTTCAAGTCCACTAGCAGTCTCCTCCCATCAGAAGTGGGAGGAGCCTAATAGCAGATTGAAACTCTAGTGTAATGTTTGTCTGTTCATCGTGTGTGTGTTATTATATGTTTAATTGTATTGTATAATCTGTCTGTGTTCTATTTGGGGGGGGGGGGGGGTGATGTGTTATTGCATAATTGGGAGTGGTTGATGCCAGAGAGGCAGCCTGGAGTATAATGGTTTGTGTTTTATGTGTATGTTGTCGTCATGTCTTTGTTCTGTTATGTTCGTTGTCAAAGGTGAGTTATGTATGTTATGTAAGTAAAATTTGGTCGAGATGTCTATTATATGGTTGCGTATGTCGTCTACAGCGGCCATATGGTGAAGATCTGCGATGCGCGCGTACCTCCCGGAGGAGGTCACGCATCGCAGAATCTTGTTCTCAAATCTCAATAATCGCATGAGCTGAGTATTGGATGCAGAACACCATATGGGCGCTGCATATGTCAGTATAGGTCTTATAATTTGAATGTATATAAGTCTTTTGTTGGTTGGTGATAGTGGGGATTTGGGGGAAAGAAGGGAATAAAGGCTATGCATTGCTGCAAAAGCCTTTTTTAAGGTATTGGAAAAGTGCGTCTGAAAAGAGAGTCTTTGATCAAGTGTTAGTCCTAAGTAAACTAGTTTGTTCGTTGGTCGTATATAGTTATCGTTGATTTTAATAGGTACAAAGATTTTGTTGTTCGTAAACTTCTTTGTAAGAATAGTGCAAACGGTCTTGTCGGAGTTTACCGTAATTTTCCATTTGGAAAAATACGGCAGCAGCAAGTCAACGTGTGACTGGATTTTTCGTTTTGCTGCCTCCGCATAGAACGAATGCGCGTATATTAGCGCATCGTCCGCGTACAGAGCGAGTTTGGTGAGGGGGTACTGCGGCATATCTGCCGTAAACAGATTATACAGTATCGGAGATAGTACTGTGCCTTGCGGCACCCCCGCACTAGTCACTCTGGGCGCTGACAATGCGCTTTCAACTCTTACAAAGAATTGTCTGTTAGTTAAGTAAGATTTTATTAATGTCAAAAAATGTAGTGGAAAGTTATGTACGTTGTAAAGTTTGTGTATTAGGCCATGGTGCCATACTGTGTCGAAAGCACGCTTGATGTCTAACGACAGGAGAACAGTGTTCATACCTCTATTGAAATTGGTCGTTGCATCTTGCGCAACTTTCGCCACTAGCATGGTGGTACCATGGCCAGGTCGAAAACCAAATTGTTCTTGTGGTACTTTGTCTGTTAGTTTCAGTTTGTTGATATTACGTAGTATTAGTTTTTCAGTAAGTTTAGAAAGAGTATTTGTCAGCGCTACCGGTCGGTAGCTGTCTGGTTGTGTCGGGTCCTTGTTCGGTTTAAGTATAGGTATTACAGTGGCCTCTTTCCATTGCTTTGGAAAATGTTGAAGTAGGAAGATATGATTTATAATATATAAAAGTTGTACAAATGTCTTACGAGGGATGTTTCGTAGGAGGATATTATGTATGTTGTCTGGTCCGGGTGCCTTGCATAAGGGTAGTGTTTTTATCGCCCCATGCAAGGTTCCGGGTCGAATTAATAGTTTGGTCATTACCATCGGTGGTATGGGGTATGTTTGTCTTGTTAAATTGATTGTTCTGTTGGTTATGTAATTTTGTTCGTCTGTAGTGTTGTCAGGAGAAATACAGACTGCAGCCAGCGATGCGGCTAAGCAGTCTGCTTTCTCCTCGTCGGTTTGTACGTTATTGTTTTGTAAAGTTGGAATTTTCTTAAATTTCCTCTTTAGGCGCTTTGTTAAGCGCCATAAAGAGGAATCTTGTGTTGTTAGTCCGTTTAGCGTGTTTGTCCACATGTCGTTTTTGTGTTTGTTTATCTTGTCACGTATTGTACGTTGTAATTCGTTCATTCTTTGTCGGTCTACTGGTCGTTGCAACCGTTGCCATTGTTTTCTGACTCTGTTTTTAAAGCTTATTAGATTTAATATGTCTTGAGGTAGCTTATCCTCTTTATGCCTAATTTTGACAACGGTTGCAACCTGGTCTCTTGCGTATTGTATATTTCTTGTAAGTTTGTCTACTTCGTCTTCTAGTTCGATTGTTGAATTTATATTGTTATTGATTGTAGTTTGTTCGTTAAGTATTTGTCTGTATTGCCTCCAGTTAATGTTCTTAAGTAAGTAAGTTGAGTTTGGTGCCTCGTAAGACATTTGTACGTGCCACTGTATGATCAGCGGCAAATGGTCAGAGCTGAGTTCATCAAAAATGGTCGCCTCGGAGAGGCCAAGTATGTTTTTATTTATAAAAAGATCAATAAAAGTGGGTGTCATCCCGTTTGGCGGGTAGTGACTTGGCCTCTCCGAGGCGACCAGTTGTAAGTTATTATCTGTGACATAATCAAATAGGAGATTACCATAGTGGTTGTTTTGATGATTGCCCCACATATCATGCCGAGCATTTAAGTCACCAGCCATGAGAACCTTCTCAAAGCTGACAAAGAATGGGTCGAGGTCTGCGTCCGTCAACTGCATACGCGGTGGTGCGTATGCAGTTGTAATTACGGTACCATTACGTAATTTAATACTTACATGCTCAATTTGGCTAAGGTTATTTTGAATTTGAGTGTGTGGGAGGGAACATTTGACTAGCAAAGCCACGCCCCCTCCGCGCACATTGCGATCGGCACGATATATCGCGTAATTTTTAATTTTAAATCTATCATTCTCTGTCAGCTTTGTTTCGGTGACGCAAGCCACGTCTACGCCGTATTTAGATAGAAAATGAATAAACTCCCCTGTCTTATTTTTTAAGCCATTAGCATTCCAATTCATGATTTTCAAGCCCAAGGACCTTGCCCCAGTGCTGTTATTATTTTTATTATTAACATTTATTTTATTATTATTTAAATTTAAATTATTTTTATTTTTAAGGCCCGCCATTTAATATTCATATTTATCTATGTTTTGAGTAAATTCAAGAATATTGACTAGTCTTTCTTGCATATTATTAGAGTTTTTCAACACCTGGACAAAGTCCTTGAGCATCATTATAATTCCTGTTATATTGAACTGTTTCAAGTCATTAAATACACCCAGGAGGTCACCTACCTGGTTATTGCCGGACGCACTTGCTGCAGGTGTTACACTAGGCTGTTGCCTGTGCGCTGTTGTTGGTGGCTGTTGCTGTTGTTGTGGTTGGTGTTGTTGTTGTGGCTGTTGGGATAGTTGTCTCGTTCTCAAGGGTGGAAAGTTGGATGATTGTAAAGCTGGGCCACTTGCCCTGGCCGATAAGTTGACACCACTTGCCCTGGTGTTGTTCTCTCTTGACCATGCGTTAAAAGTTGGTGGTGGGGCATCAACATATTCAGGGAGGTCCTGTCGACTGTTCTGTGCCATCTTCTTAATTTTGAAGATGTACACAGGACAGTGTTCGTCGTTCGCCATATGGGGGCCATCGCAGTTGGCGCATTTTGGTGTAAAAGCTTCGGTGCACTCTCGTGTTGGGTGAAATCCGGCGCATTTCAGGCATCTAAACTGACGATGGCAGTAGGTAGTTGCGTGACCCCAAATTTGGCACCTTTTACACTGCATAATAGTATTTAGTGTTTTACGTCTTTCCCAAGTTATAGATACATGTTGTAGGTATGTTATTTTTGTTTGAAGTTTTGTCAGAGTCAGGTCTCCTGTGAAAACAGCCATGTATAATGGTTTAAATTGTGTTCTAAGGCGAAAAACTTGCTTACAGGGTAGTTTGTGTACTTCTTTCAGTTCGTCTAATATTTCTTCAGGTGTCGGTTCATTGTCTAAGCCCCTAATGATAAATGCGTTTGTCTTTTCAGTTTTACTGGCGTATGTGTGAAAATTGTTCATGTCGTCTGTCCGTAGTAAACGTAAGTAAGTATTGTACGCTTCGATATTACCGAAGTGCACAATAATAGTCTTTTTTGCGAATTTCAACGTATAGTCCTTTGTGATCGTCTGTAGGTGCTGTTGAAATTTGTTAAAGTTTTCGCGTCCTCCAAAATTTCCATCTATTACAATGGGTGGGATCTGCTTTTTTGTTATTGTTTGTTGGTTTGTCTGTGATTGTCTAATTGTTTGTTTAGTTTTGTGTTGAATTTGTCTTTGTATTGGTTGTTCGTCTTCGTCTTCATCGTCACTGTCACTGTGCGGGGTGGTTGGGATTTGGGGTGCCTCCTTTGGGGTCAGCGTTTGGTATCTGTTTTGAGTTGCAGTCTTTGGTTGGTAGGGGTTGATCATCTGACTAAGCGAGAAGGATTTTCCAAAGTTTTTGGACACCTTGATTGGGTTAGCTTCGGGAGAGTTCGTCTGGTGTTGCCTCTTCCTGACAGCGGTGGTGAAAGGTTCGGCTTCATTAATTTCCATCTCTTCATCGGACTGTGGAAGGTGGGTAATGACAGCAGGCTCGGCGACACTGTACATAAGTGGATTTGGTCGTCCTGGTGGCTGGTACTGCACGGGTTTGTTGTCAGCTAATCTGACTGGAGCGTCTATGTTTGTTGGGGTGGTAGCCTCGTCATTTTCATAACTGCTTTGGTACTCTGGGTCGGGGGGGTTGTTGCTTGCAGACATCTTGGGGTTGGGGTTGGCTGCTAGGGGTTGTGGGACTGCGAAGTTCTCGTCGGTGTCTCTCCGCGGGGCGGTGGCTAAAGTTGTGGGAGGAGGAGCCACTCTGGTTGGCGAGTGGCCAACCGGTCCTTTGGATTTTGCTAAGGGGGCGGAGGTTCCAGATACTATCGATTTGCTCATTGTCGATTTTTCTAGTGGTTTGGATGATCTTGAAGTTCTTGAAGAGTTGCTGAGGGGATCTGTAATAGAAACTTTACGCTTTGGGGTTGGGAGAATAATAGAGGTTTCCCCGTGTTTGTTTATTAAATGTTCGACAATGTCGACACGCACTTTAAATTCTAATTTAGTTGTATTTGTTAGAAAGTATTGTTTCCTATATTTTGAACATATTGTACATTTTTCTAAATCGGCGTAACTGCCTAGTTTTAAATTTAGAATTCCGCGGTTGGCCTTTTCGGTCCCTGCGGGATCATTAGCTGTGGCCTCAGCATCGCTTTGATCGGTGAAACTGTCCGAATAGTCACTATGTCTACCAGTCATCTAGTAACCTGCACTTTTTGTTAGTGACCGTTACTTGTTTTTAATAAAAATTTCGACACTCGAGTATTTTAGCGAATGAAATGTTTATGTACAGTTTATTATGGTTCCAAATAACACACACAACGAATATATATACACCTAACCACTAATTTAATGTCTAAAAAGTCTACTGATAGTTTATTTACATTGTTACCCAATTCTAATACCTTGATTTGTGATGTTTTCCACCCTTAAAACACCCACAAACATATCGCCAGAGTAACGGGGGAGGTTTTGGCACCCCCGGGGAACGTTTTTGGCACCCCTCAAGTCACCCTGGGTTGCACAATGAGTTAGAACACAAGAGATTGTCAGTCACCAGTACTTTTTAAAGGCACGAATTTTATTGTTTTTATTGTTTTTTATATTCTACAAGCGCGCTTGTCCATCCCCGAATTAGGGGAGGCCACGTTTCGCTGCTTGAGAAGTGATTTTCCGCGGAAAATCGAGAAAACTTTGGAAGCACGTGTCGCGAGACTATGCGAAAACTCCCAAAATGGGCGTTTTTGTTATTGTTTAAGATTGCAACAATTGATAAGCGAGCTCAAAACTAGGTTTTTTGCTAGCGTCTGTTCAGCATGAAAGGCTGTGCAGGCTACTGACGGGAACCGGTGCTTTAGGTGTCGCTAGGCCCTTGCCCCGAAATCATATTTAATTTTTTCTGTTCCTTAAGGGACAAACAAAAATATTAGTATTTTATTTTTAGAAATTATGAATATCTATAAGAACATTTTTTTAGAAAAAAATTGACAGTAGTGAGAAATCTAGTCGAGTCTATTTTAAAAATTTTGCTATAAATTGACCAAATTTGTTAAAATTTGGGCGTGGTCCCAAAAAAAACTTTTCGCCTGCGGCGCATTTCGCCTGCCGCGGGCTTTAGCCTTTTTGCATATGTCCAGATTATTACCCCCCCAAGAAAAAAAAGATATCTACGCCCTTGAACTAAAAGCTTAAAAATGAAGAAACTCTAATAATTTGACATTTCGTTGAAATATTCGTATTTAACAGAATGTTGACAGTAGCCTACTAGATGATGTATTAAAGAAATGAAAAATACGCGTTAAGATGTTTTATTTTTTTTTGCAACGGCAATACGAAAAAAAAGGCAAGAGAGATTTTTTGTCACAAATTGAATGGGAAATTCAAGAATTGTTTTTAGTTTGATATATCTTCAGTGGCGTATCATTACTTTCTTTAAAAAATTGAGATTATTACCCTTATGCGCGCCAATGATAAACATAAAATTCTTAATTGCATGTCAGAAAATGCGCAATAACTACCTCTTAAAACCTACCAAATTTCGTTTGCATATCTCGATGGGTTTCAGAGAAATAAATAAATCGTCACTTTTTAATAAAAACACCCTGTATCTCGGAAATCAAAGCATTTGCGGATAAAAGTTATATAGCAAACTATCATTATTTTTTTATGTAGAGTCACCCCCTGAAGTTTGTCGCACTTATTCACTAACACCCTGTATAATCTTACAAACAAAGCATTTTCAAAAATCGAATAATATTTTGTTCGTTATGGCTTAATCATAGTACGATGCGGAAGATGAACTTTTATTAACATCGTTTATAATAACTGGTTCAATTATTTCTTCGATTAATATTTGTACCTGCCACATTTTGGCTTCTTCTTCTATCACATGATTGATACATTTTTTCCACTTTTACGCACTGATTTTACCCATAGCTTGATTAAGGAACATTTTTAAATCCACCATTTTATAAGTCGTGTTTCTTCTGGCGACATCTGTCTTTATTTAAGCCCATATAAGATCGATCGAGTTTAATTCGCAGTGGTAAGGAGGGAGTCTGAGCACAGATATTCCTCGTAACTTTGCTATTTCATGGACTACCAATAATTCTTTTTTTAGGGAATCTAATGGAAATTCTTGTCTTAAACTTAGCCATTCAGTTATTTCACTTTTACGCCACGTACTTGTCGGTTATTTTTCCGTCAGCCTAGAGTGATAACTTGCGTTATCCAACACAATTATTGCATCTTTTGGTATAATATCCAACATTTGCTCGAACCATTCTTCAAAGACATCGGCATTCATATCTTCGTGATAGTCTCCTGTATTGTTATGTTGGAATATCAGTAGACCACTTTTAACGAAGCATTCAGAACTTCCAATATGGGTTATGATCGTCGATGTCCTTTCCAGATGGCGATCTTAATCCTGTGGACAATCCTTTCAAAAAAGCTTTTAACTTTTAATATTTTCATCCTGCCAAGATTTAGTCACAGTGTGGCCTTCATTTACCCATGTTTCATCTAGGCAATATATTTTGTTGTTTTCTTCTCTGGCTTTTTGGATGCTTCTTAAGTAATTTCTTCTCCACCAGACGATATCGCTTCTGTCTATTAAAATCGATTGCCTATTACGTTTTTTCCACCGAAAACCCATTTTTTTTAATAATTTCCAAAGCGTATTTCTACACATAAATGGGTAGTCCTGGTCTTCTCGGATTGAGGACAAAATTTTGTCCAGCGTGGGAATTTCTTTTTTGCAAACACTGATTAGTTTCACTGAGAAACAAATACCCAAGATAGGTATGCATAGATATAAATAGATGTATTATTCCAGTAGGGGCACCCATAAAGCATAATAACCCAATAATTTGCAAGCAGGTAACCAGGATTAGGTACAAAAAGAAGGAATAACATGATTAGAGCAGAAACGGAGAAGGTAGGCTCAGTTGGGGTAAGTGCACCCCGAAAAATACATAATTGAACTTTGGCGAACAAAAAAAAATCATGAATTTTATTTTATCGTCATTTCAAATATAAAAACTCAACAAGTAAATATTCCTTTTGAAACACCAGCATTAAAACTTAAAAACATAAAATTTTAAGAAACAGAAATTTTTTATTTTTTTTTTGTTTGTCAGGGTGGCGCATTTGCCCCACCATAATGGGGTCAATGTGCCACCTCAAGTTAAATTGAATACTTGTCGTACTTAAGACGATTTGGGGTGAATGAGCCATACTTATAAATGTACCGTATCTGTTAGACATTAAGCCGATTCACCAGGATTTTTCTGATACGTTATATAATTGGTAAAGAATGATGCAATTGTATGAAATAACACAAGTTTAATACTTATAATAACTACATATCCTGCAAATACAAATTCAACAAAGAGGATAAAAGCATTTTATCATAGAGAACTTCCGCAGTTGAAAATCATTTTTATATTTTTGATTTTAAGCAAAATCGAAAGGAAAAGTAGTCCAATAACTACAACAAAGTACATAATGACATTAACCACAAGTTACATTATAAGCACTAAAATCTGCATTAAAATGGCGTAGTCCTCTTCTATCTATTACAGGTAGAGGTAGCTTCTTTACAATCTGGTTTTCTGAGATTAAGCTGATATCATCCACAGCAGGCCAGTTAAAAATACCTTTTATTTTATATTTTTAATTCTTAAAAATTTCATTTCATAAACATCAAATTCGCCGTCACTTCCAGTTTTCTCCTCACAGTCATTTTCTACCTTTTTGATTATTTTGCCAACGAAATGCCTTAGAGTAGATTTCGTAAGAAATTTTACTAAAACGTAACTCTCAACTTGTAGAACTGGTATGTCGTCATCCTCTAGTAACAAGTTACTATCATCAAACTCGTCCGAAATTTCACTTGAATCATTTAACATTAAGTCATACTCTGAATCGGTTTCTGAAGAATCAAAGGTCTCCTGTGATCGCCCAATATCTTTGTTAATTTTTCT
This sequence comes from Polydrusus tereticollis, assembly GCA_963920685.1. Lineage (NCBI taxonomy): Eukaryota > Metazoa > Arthropoda > Insecta > Coleoptera > Curculionidae > Polydrusus > Polydrusus tereticollis. Next base: position 190,968,283 of record OY987326.1, read on the forward strand.
GATTATTTTTAGTTTTTTGGGTTTCTCTTCAGGTTTTTCTAATACATTTATAGCCGTTAAAATGTCAGCTGTGCTTGCTACCTTTCTTCTTTTAGATGCATTATTCTGCGTATCTTTCTGTTTTACAGTTTGTAAAATAAGTTCTTGGCATGTCATGCTAGAATTGTTGTTCTTTAAAGAAGTTGATTGCGCAGGATCTTTCGTTACATTTGGTACATCACAGCTTTCTTGTTGTTTGGATGTTCCAGATAGAGGATCGTCATAATTACTCCTAAGAGAATTTTCGTTTGGGTTATTCGTATTATTAAAGGTATGAGCCTGAGTTGTAAAAGTCGCATTTTCAGTAGGATCGGATTTATTTTGTTGAAGGATCTGTTGAGAGGTCTTGTACCTTTGGAGTGCATCTCTATCAAAAATAGCTTCACATATTACTTTACGATTAACATGAGTTATAATCTTAAAACAAAAGATATGTGGGGTAAGTGTACCACTGGCGAACTTGCCCCTTAAGAGTTGGTTCATTTACCCCCCGGACAGATTTTACGCGGGGTTAATGCGCCACCGTGCCTCAAGGCTGCAAATTACGTGCAATAACCTCAAATGTCAAATTTCGTGGACATTTGTATCTGATTGAACGAAAGCAGCAATAAAAGCCGATTAACATTATATAATAAATAATATGTAACGTTGCATATTAAAAGGGGCAAATTACCTTTTTCTGGGAGCACTATGGTAGAATTTAAACACAAATTTCGGATGCAGGGTCGTATATTTCGACTCACTTTCTTCAGTAACATATGATCTACCGGTAGTGCATAAAGGAACGTTGATGGATAAAACGGTAATTTTTTATTATTTACGATTTTATGAATAAATGGCGCATTTACCCCAAATTGACCCTACCTAGGTACAAAACTCGAATTTAACGTCGATACTTGTACTAGTTCTGCACAAATTTAAAAATTCCGGCCTATTTATTTCTTCGACATGCCGAAGTATCTTGCACGCCCATGGAAAAGACGATTTTGATTGATTTATTACTTCGCATCATTTATGAGGGGTCATTTAAAAGGGGTACATTTTAAAACAGAAAGATAACCTAAAATGGAATGTTTATAACATTAAACTCATTCTCCTATTCAGTCTTCTTTTGAGATTCGAATTTAGTGGTTTTGTGTGCAGTAACAATTGCTACTTTTGCATGACAAAGACTAAAGGTTATTCCAAAAAAGAAAAGCGCAAGATATCTCTTAAATGGATGAAACATTTTGTGAGATATACTAAACCAACACAGGGAAATAAAGTGTTGTTGTTAGATCAAATCAAATCAAATCAAATAAAATCAAATTATTTATTAGTGTCAAAATTTACATTTACACAAGTCAAAAAAAGAGATATGGCCCAGTGAGATCGTTAACATATTAAAATACAGTATACTACTGAAACAAATTAGAATATAATAAAATATTACGACACAGGTGAGACACACTGTCACACCCTCAGACGAACAATCTGAGGTCACACCTGGCCAACAACATTCACCTATCCATCTAGCCACACAAATACACGCCATCAGAGAAACACCCGGCCATCACAGTTCAGGAAATCCTGGACACTATAGAACGCTTCTCTCTGTAGGAGAATTTTAACCTTTCGTTTGAATATCTGGGATGGCAGGGCCCTTAAGTTAGGCGGGACTTTATTACAAAGCTTAACGGCAATGAACTCCGGTCTACTCTGGCATCTCCCCAGTCGGCAGAAGGATACTACTAAATTCCCATTAGTTCTAGTATAGTGGTGGTGGACATCCTCGTGAGTTAGAAACTGATCCTCACGTCGCTTGACATAGAGTAGATTCTCTAGAATATACAGCGACGGAAGCGTAAGGATGGCATGTTCTCTAAAAGCATGCCTGCAATCGTCACGATAACCTAAGTCGGCTAAGACTCTCACCGCCCTCCTCTGCAGCTGAAAGACTCTGTCCGCCGACGCCGCGCCACCCCACACCATTATACCATATGACATAACAGAGTGGAACAGCGCATAGTAGGCGGACATCATCGTACTGAACGAAACACTACCGGCCAGACTCCGCAGCAAAACAACACAGCTTCTGAGCCTTCCAGACAGCCTCTCAGTGTGGGTATCCCATCTAAGTTTGGGATCTAGGTACACGCCCAGGAACTTAACCGCCGGAGGGTTGGATACCGTATTGGTATCTCTTAGGGAGAAAATCATTTTTTGTTTTGTTCTTGTTCAGCTTAAGTCTATTGGCATTGAACCAATCTGCAGCTCTTGACCGTGCCAAGCCGGCATCCGCCTCAGCAATCCCAAGGTCACTACCCCGTATAGACAGAGTAGTGTCATCAGCAAAAAGGGTGTATCTTGCTGTTATCTCATTAATAGGAAGGTCGTTAATATAAATTAAAAATAAGATTGGGCCAAGGATAGAGCCTTGTGGTACTCCAATATCAATTACCCCTTCTGCTGAAGACACTCCTCCGACTGACACTGTCTGGCGTCGATCACCAAGATAGGATTTTAAGAGTGATATACTGTTGTTAGTGAATTTATAGAATTTAAGCTTTTCAAGGAGGATACCGTGGGTGACACAGTCAAAGGCTTTACTAAGATCATAGAACAGTGCAATGTCATATTCCCGAGATTCAAAGGAATCCATTATTCCTGAGAGGAGGTCCAAAATGCCCAGCGTCGTGCTTCTATCAGACCTAAAACCGTACTGGCAGTCTGAGAACAGGTTATTCGTCTCAAAATGCATAGTAATCATCTTAGCCATGCATCTTTCGACCACTTTAGACAGGATTGGCGGAAGTGATATAGGCCGATAGTTAGCCATGTCTGTTGCATCGCCCTTTTTATAAATTGGTATCACTATTGCATTTTTTAATACTTTGGGGAATAAGTTGTTTTTGAAACATAAATTTATCAGCTTTGTAAGTGGAGAAATAATGAGGTTTTTTACTGTCTTAATCAGACGCACTGTGAGCCCGTAGATGTCCGAGCTATTTTTATTTTTAAGATTGTCAATAATATCCCTTACAAAGTTAAAACTTACCTCGTGGAAAGAGAACTCAGCATCAGGGATCATCAAGCCCACCAGGTAGGAGAGAGGATCAGTTTTTGTGTTGGAAATGCTATTAATTATATCATGTGCAATGTTAGTGTAAAACACGTTAAAATCCTGTGGATTCAGGTTGATGTTTTTATTTTTATCCGCAGTAAATTTACCCCTTTGACTGTTGATAATACCCCACATGGTCTTAGCTGGGTTTTTAGATATAGATATAATTTTATCATTTGCCTGTTTTTTTGATCCTTTGATTGCATTCTTATATATGATTTTAAAGTTTTTATACTCCATGAGGTTACCAGGAGTATTGTACTGTTTGCTTACCCCGCTGAGAAAGCTTAGATGGTCCCTTATGCTTCGTAGAGTTTCATTAAACCATGGCACGCAATTTAGCTTATCGGCCCTGTTCTGATAGGTTTTTTCGGGGAACGATTGCAGGTATGCCCCCCTCAGCATTTCAGTGAGAATTTCAAACTTGGTATCGATACTAATATTTATATCATCGAAAAAATTCCACGAGCATATCTCCACCACATTATAAAAATCATGTAGCCCTCTTTCAGTGATAGGTCTGAACGTTCTTCTGGAGTAGGCAGCACTTGTGTGTGTCTTGTTAACAGACAGACACAACTTTTGCCCAACATGATCTGAAATATGATAATCCACTATTTCCGTTGTAGCAGAGTCGGTGGCGAAATTGATGGTCATGGCAGCCGTAAATCGTTGGATGCCCTTTTGTACGTCAAATAAAATGAAGTGATTCTCTTCTGTTTTCCGCTGAGTCATCGCGTTTAATCGTTAGACGTAAGCTTTTATAGTCCACTGATCACATACTACAAGAGTGAAATGACCAATTGGCTTAAAAATCATCCGGGGAGAGTAATAACCCATTTCCAAGTGGCTACCCTATTTAATGCTGCATACATCTAAGCAGCCAGTATTCAAAATGCACTCAGTGGATTTGCAGCAAACGGTATAGCACCGTTTAATAGCAATATATTTCCTGTTTGGATGTTTGCTGCAGCCGATGTTACAAATATTGAGAAGGGTCCAGAAAATGATGCGGAAGTAAACAATGACGATCAAGGGCACATGGATAGTCAAAACAGAGAAGATTTCTCGGTATTGCTTTATAATTGGATCTAGTCAGTCATTGGCGATATACTTCTGTTATTGCACTCTGTTACTGTTGAGCGGCACTTGACTTGAGGGTTGATTCTTGAAGCTATTGACGCTAGGTGCAGTCACCACACTATCTGGTAAGCTATTCCACTTCGCGACCACTCGATTCACCAGAAAGTTTTTCCTACACAGCCTATTACACCGGCAAGTTTGAGAGGGTGGCCCCGAAGTCTATCATTGTGATTTCTATGAAATAAATCGAATTCAACGGCATAATAGTTTTGTAAAATCTTGAAAGTTTCTATTAGGTCGCCTCTCTGACGCCTAGCCGCCAGTGTCGTTAATCCAAGTGTTGCTAAGCGCTCTTCATATGTCTTGTTACGAAGGGTGTTAGGTAATTTTGTTGCTCTCCTTTGGGTTCTCTCTAGCAGGTCCAAGTCCTTAACAAAGTAAGGGCACCAGTTTTCCATAATTAATTTAGGTAGTGGGCCGTAGGCGACAGGGAAGTAGTTTACTTTTTATTTGCTATGAGCAGTGGCTGGATTAATCGTGCTGGATAAAAAGGAGGGACAGGTGTGAGCCAGTCTCGCGGTAGTCTGTATGATGTTGCTTGGTTGGAGTGAATATGAGATTGTGTTATGAGTGGGTTCAGGTATATGTCTGTCTATTTGCAATAGTGGGTTTGTCATATGTTTCGGAATTATCAGCATTTATAGATCATTGTTCTCGAAAATTTGACTTATTTAAAGTGCACCAGGAAATAACGCCGTAAGTAAGTACTGGCCGAACAATAATCTTGCACAATAAAGTTTTGATATGCAAATTTAGTCTGCTTCTACCATTCATGAGTAAGAAGATGGCACCGAGTTAACCATTTGCTTTTAGTCTGCGTTGTCCTTCCAAGCCAACCGCTTATTGAAGCTCAGACTCAGATATTTGATTTTACTATACCAGTTCAGTCTGGTAATTTTGACTTGTAGTCTGGTTTCCACTTTTGTGACTACAGACCTGAGTGGTTTGGCTGTGGCGGTAATTACGGTATCGTCAGCAAATAGATATAATTATGTATGACCAAATTTAGGTATATTGTACAAAGTCGGCGCAAGGATGCTCTGACGTGTCCCACAGGTAATATCGCATTCTCTAACGAGACCGGAAATATCCTGTCCGACAAAAATGAATTATTATTAATATTAGTAAATTCGGCATACTTGATCTTAAAAACGAGGCCGCCAGACCATATCAAACGCTTTAATGACGTCGTTGAAGCCAATGAGAATGTTTGAAGGCAGTCTAGTTTTTTGGTGCACCATGCAATGAACCAATCGGAAACCGAACTGCTCTGGCGGTAAAATGTTGTCAAATACAGAATCGATGATGCAATGGAGTATGAGTTTCTTGCAGTAAATCGAGTAACCGAGCCCAGGTCGACCCATTTGGTTTTAGTTGTCACGTGAATGAAAAATGCCCTCGATCTGCGGACAGTTGCACGGGCTTGGTACGTCGTTCTGTCGACTTTACCTATCTTTTATAATTGCACATTTACGCTGATTGATTTTATGGCGATTCTGCATAACATCTATATTTTAAAAAATATAAGAAAAAGTTTAATCAATAAATTCAGTTTTTTAAAGACAATACTTAAATGCGTATAATTTCAAAAAACGACCTTTAAAGTTTCCATTATTTAGCTTCAAAAATTCCGTTTTTCCTTATATATTTTTAAAAACATTTTTCAAAAATGAGAGGGGACGTATTTGGTTGCAGAAAACTCCTACGGCAGAAAAGATCTCTCGGTTTCCGAGCATGCACGCTTGTGGGCAAGCGAAACATATTTTTTTTAAAATTTATATATTAATTAGGGGACCATTGGATATTTTTAATTAGTTCTCTTATGCAGAATTAGAATGTAAATGTTGTTGAGATTACAGAGAATGTCATAATATATGATAGTGTATGTTTTAATTTTGAATAATTTCTTTACCACAAACTTTAATAGGTACCCATCAACCAAAATCCATATTTCATCGGCGTGGGACTTCAACTGCAATTTTTAATTTGCTGTAGGGCTTTTAGAGCGGCTTTATAGAATTAATTGTCAATACTGATTCTAATATACATTTATTTTTTCAGCTTCCCATACTGAATTACTACTTGGAGAACAGCAGTGACACTACCAATAAACATATAATTAAGATAATAACATGTTCGTTCCTTAAATACAAACTGTTTATTTTAATTTGTTTTTTATTTAACTAACTATCTGCAATATTATAAAAAAGTATTAAGTAGATACAATGATCAAATATGAAACCATATTTTAGATATGAATAAACGTAATTTTAAAAAAGGCAGCTAGCGCCACCGCTGACTCATTTATTTTCTTTTATGAATTAAAGCAATTTTGGACTTGGGTGCCTCAAATAGTACATTAAAATTTAAATATACATGACTGATTTGTCAGTATTAAGTCTTAAGAGTTCTTATTGAGTAACTACTCATCACTTACTGACAATAAACAAGCTTAAGAAATTGAACGTAATCAATGACATGTAAGGTGTTTAAAAAACCCTTCGCCAGATACTAACCGAAATCTTCAACTCAGTGTTACATCTTAGTGAAAAAATACTTGTCTAAAAGTGACCACCCTTAACATCATACAACTATTTAGTCGTCTTTGCAAAGACTCTACAAACGTTTTGATTTTCCCTAATTCTTCCATTAAAAAAAAAACTAAGACGTTTAGGAAATGAGTGTATATGTTACTGGCAGATACCGAAGAACGCGGGTATATCTGGACGTACCCTCTAGAAAAGGGCTAATCATAAATATAGAGTTTTTAAGCTTTTTAAATTTTCAGCCCTTAAAGCCGTATTACAGTCACGCAACTCGATGCAAGTCCATGCAAGACGCAATAAGAATTGCCCAAAGGCATGCGCAGTCGAAGCTCAGCTGATCCCTTGGTGCAACTAAGTTGCACGAAAATTTTATCGGTCTGGCGCGATATTTATTGCATTGCTCGTGCAAGTCTGGGGGAAAAGTAGTTACTTTTGTGTTACCAACAGTATTAATGGTGTATAATGATGCAGTGAGTACTTTTTTCCGCTTTAATTTATTTATTTTGTTTATTTATTTCATTTCAAACACAAAATATTTCACAAACACCAGAAAATCACAAAATAAAACAATAACAATAACAAGTTTGAGGTTAGAAGGTTTGTTGCAATTAAGAAAAAGTTGCATGGACTTGCACGCTGTTTTACATTGTGCAACTTTCTTTCATGCAATACTTTGACCTTGCCATTTATTGCTGCAATTAGTTGCGTGACTGTAATACGGCTTTTAGCAGTTACATTTGACGAATCGACAGATATCTAACCTATTAAAGCTAACATTGATAGCATGACGACCCTATCTTTACCACAACCATAAGCTCGAGAGCTTAAAACTTTTGAATCCCCTTAGTTGACACGTGGTTTGTGGTTAACTTTAGACAGGGCACATACAGTGTGACACAAAGAAGTTATGATTATTTAAATCCAAGTACAACACTATATGTAGCGCGGGGCGCCGTCTAACATTAAAGAAAAAACTAAGTAAATAATTGAGTTTCTCATCATCAGTACTGCTAGTAAGTATCCCGAATTTCATGAAATTGCCAGATTACTGAACAAAAATGTAATTAAAAAATCAAATAAAGAGTTTTTTTGGACGCCCTGTATCTCAAGAATCAAGCCTTTACGGACCGATGTTTATATGAACTTTTTATAATCTTATGGGATGAAGTAAAACAAAGTTGAACTTTAAAATTATTCGACTATATTAAAAACAAAAATGACATGTTTCGCTAACACTGTAGCTTCGTCAGATTACAATGAAATATTGTCCTATAGCACCGCAAAAACCGAATTAGCCCCCTAAAAATAATTCTAACATTATCACACGACACGACACACCCACACACGATAACATTTCAGAACAAAAATCATAAAATAATACAGGTCTGTGAATTTAAGAATTTCAGTTTCAGGATTATTGAAAATTTGCCCCAGTCCGACCCAGTCGAAACCGAAACGGCGCCGGTGTTGTCGAATATGCGCGTATCAGCGGCTTGACGATGCGCTTATGACCTTGCACAGTAGCTATGCTGCACGTATGTCTTTCTTTGTCTAAACTATGTGTTAACGTTTATTTCATTTCACTGCGCACTCTTTCGGTTTCGGCGACTCGCCGTAATTGCGATTAAGTGTTTGCACGTATTCCAATAATTAATATAAAGAAAATCAGTGGTGATATTCGTTCTTTTTTTTTCGAAAGGTAGTAGCTCTACAAGACAACCTGCTAACGACTCACCTAGTAATAGCGTTGCTGATATAGGTGCTATTCAAAGCACATCGGGTGCAAGTGTAAACGTTGAAGGTAGGTACAGGGTCTTCCAACAAGGACTGAACAGGGGCTCATTTTTGAGCTTCCTTGTATTTAAAGAAAAATCCAAAATAGCCAATCGATGTACTTTTTCCTGCAGAATTCAAAAATGAAACCAAAAATTTTTTTGAACCAGAACCAAAAGAGTTACGCTATGGATAAGGTGTTTTTTAAATGGAACATAGCTTTTTTTATACGATTTTTGGAACGAGTGATTTTTTTTTGTCCGTTCTGATTAAAATATTTAATATTGTGACAGCTATTTTTATTAAATTTTAATGTTTTATCCAGTATAATTTAACTTTAACCTGTTTGAAACATACACTAGGTAATAAAGGTATAATCACCTTTGAATCCTTCAAAGTCAAAAAATTTGACAAATTTACTATAATATTGCCGAAATGAAATATTCATTAGATGAGAGATTGCAGATTGTTATCTTGTTCTACAAATGCCAAGAAAATGCAAGAGAAGCAAGGAGAAGATTTATTGCAAATTTTCCCAGAAATATATCCGTCAATACTATTCTAAGGATAAAGAACCTATTTGAGGAAAATAAAACATTACATGACAGAAAAAGAAATCCAGAAAGGAATAGAAATCGAGACCGTGCCATTGTGAATTATTTTCGACTGAATCCAACCAAATCAATTTCGGACGCAGTTCGGGACGTTCAATACGGCGGCGGTGTAAGACGCAGAAGAGTAACCCAAGGAACTGTTCACAGGACTTTAAGAAATCATAAATTTAAGTCTTATCATATCCTTCCACTTCAACATCTAACACCGGCACAAAAAGAACTTCGCTTCCAATTTGTTTCCCAAATTGTGATTCGGAAAGAAAACGAAGACCCTAATTTATTCAGAAATATCTTATGGACTGACGAAGCCACATTCACAACATCGGGGGTTTTCAATAGACATAATAATCATCACTGGGCCGTTGGAAATCCAAGAAAATTTCAGACAATTAAATTTCAAGGAAGGACTTCAATCCATGTTTGGTGTGGCATAAAAAATAATAGAATTTTGGGACCAATATTTTTTAACGGGACTTTAAATGGACAGAGATACTACGAGTTCTTAGAAAACGAAATTGAGAACTTTTTGGAAGATTTACCATTGGAAGAATATCAAAATTTAATTTGGCAACATGATGCGTGCGTGAAGTTACTCAATATTTAAACGGACGCCATGAAGAATGGATTGGTAGAAATGAAACCTATGCTTGGCCACCCAATAGTCCCGATTTGTCAATATTAGACACATTTCTTTGGGGCCATTTAAAGAACGTGGTATACAAGCAGCGAAACCACGATATTGAAGAGATCATGCAGAAAATTGTGAATGAAATAAATCGCCTTAACCAGGAAAATCACAGTATAACAGCAAGTTTGGAAAGGCTACAAAGAGGTTATCGCACATGTTTCGAGAACAACGGAGGTCACATTGAACAAATAAATTATTAATGCTTTTTTTTTAAATTAGTATAGAGTTGGATTTCTTTTTCTGTCATGTAATGTTTTATTTTCCTCAAATAGGTTCTTTATCCTTAGAATAGTATTGACGGATATATTTCTGTGAAAATTTGCAATAAATCTTCTCCTTGCTTCTCTTGCATTTTCTTGGCATTTGTAGAACAAGATAACAATCTGCAATCTCTCATCTAATGAATATTTCATTTCGGCAATATTATAGTAAATTTGTCAAATTTTTTGACTTTGAAGGATTCAAAGGTGATTATACCTTTATTACCTAGTGTATGTTTCAAACAGGTTAAAGTTAAATTATACTGGATAAAACATTAAAATTTAATAAAAATAGCTGTCACAATATTAAATATTTTAATCAGAACGGACAAAAAAAAATCACTCGTTCCAAAAATCGTATAAAAAAAGCTATGTTCCATTTAAAAAACACCTTATCCATAGCGTAACTCTTTTGTTTCTGGTTCAAATAAATTTTTGGTTTCATTTTTGAATTCTGCAGGAAAAAGTACATCGATTGGCTATTTTGGATTTTTCTTTAAATACAAGGAAGCTCAAAAATGAGCCCCTGTTCAGTCCTCGTTGGAAGACCCTGTACAAGAAATTAGTATACTTAATTATACTTTTAATATTTAAATAGTTACTAATTTTTAAAGTTAATATTATACCGGATGGCTTTTGTTTTTTCAATTAACCCAGTGAAAATTTTTTAAACAGTATAGCTGGGTTGAATATAGCGTACACAAGGATGCGGTATTTTGCTTTTGCTGTCGGCTCTTTGGTAAGGACGATGTTAGTGAATCAGTTTTTACCAAAACGGGATTTAAAACTTGGAAGAAAAACAGCCAAAAATATGCGACATATAGGGAAACATTAAAAGCAGGCTCTGAAGTGACACAAATGTCTTCAGCATATAAAGAACAGATCTTTAAAAATAGGGAATATTTTAAAATAGTAGCGGATATCTTACCAACATTATGCCGCCAGAGTATTGCCCTTAGAGGTCAGTCATGACGAATCAAAGGATTCCAAAAATAAAGGCAATTTCAAAGAAATTTGTGAACTTGTAAGTAGATACAACCCATTATTTAAAGAACAGCATGCAAAATATTTTAACTTGACAAGTTCTGATATACAAAATGACATAATAAATATAAGCGGAAATATGATTTTAAATATCATTCTTAACGAAATCAAGGATTGCGGCATGTATGCATTAATGGCAGATGAAGCACGTAATTTTAAGGAACAACAGCTTTCTATTTGTGTAAGGTAAGTTAAAGGATTTGAAATTAAAGAGAGGTTTTTGACTTTTATTAATTGTTCCCAGGAACGTGATGCTACAAATCTATGTAATATTATACTAAATTATTTAAAAAACGTTGGATTAAAAGATATTCCCATCATTGCACAATCATATGATGGTGCAAGCGTTATGTCGGGTAGAATTGGAGGCTTGCAAGCAAAAATAGGAGAGAGACATCCTTCTGCGATTTATATACATTGCATGGCGCACAGATTAAACCAGGGGCGGTCATATCAACATTTTGAGGGGGGGGGGGGGGGCATGCAGTGGCGGCTCGTGGCAATTCAGGAAGGCGGTGCCAGGAAAAGTCTTAGCGCCGCAGGCAAAAGTTTTTTTGGTGCCGCGCCCTTTTTTGTTGATGATTCTTGGTTTTCAAGTAGGAAAAATACGCAAAAAACGGCTAAGTAAATTTTAAGAAAATTATAGATACCTATATTATATTATAGTACCTACTTACGTAATTATTTTTATTAATATTTTTTGCGTTTAAATATTTTTAAATAATTAAGGGTTTGACACGATTGGTCAGTTTTGTCACACGCGCCAAGCGCTGAATTGAGTAAGCGGTACGGCTTTTATAATGTAAATCGACGCCAAGGGGGGGCCATGGCCCCTCCCCCCGTATGACCGCCCCTGGATTAAACTTGGTCGTGAACGATTTATGTAGGGAAATAGAAAGTGTGAAAAACTATTTTAATACTTTAGAAGCACTTTATGTACATTTTTCTTCTCCTTGTAATCACAATGTTCTAATCAAAATCCAAAAAGAACTGGGTCTTTCAAAGACTGAATTATAGTATATTATTAACCAAGGTTTAGACAGCCATCATTATTGCCCGAGCGGCAAGTTTAAATCACGAGGAGCGGAGCGACGAGGGATTTAAGACGCGAGGGCTATAAGCTGTCTAAACCGTGGTTAATATAATATTTTTTCCACTACTACAACCTTTTATAAGACATTTATCTTTATAGTATTAATAATTATAAAAAATTATAGGTAGATATAAGTATATTTTTTAATCAAGTTACCTGCGCTTTGGAATTGGCAAAATATTTTGTTGTTTTGTCAGGTGGCTTTGTGAATGTCAATTTTTGTTCATTTATGTCATCAGATTTCACGAGTTTTCCGTTTTTTTAAAAAATGAGCGAAGAAAATGTTAGTGATATTATTATGTGTACACAGAATTAAGGATGGAAGCAGAAAAAATGTTGATTGTATCGATATTTTACAATATCAAGTAATCTAATATGCATTGATAATTATCTGGTTGCCTAACCACATTCATGTTTATGAATTCAAGTTGTTACAATCAAAAAATCAAGTTACCTGCCTTCAAATAGATTCTTGAAGATCGGTCAATAATGGATTTCAATGCCTTATTATTGACCATGGTCAATAATAACTTATGAGGTAGAGAAAAACGATTTCTAACGTTAATAATCGGTCAATAATGGCGATGTTATAGGTTAGTAGTGGAAAATAGTATATTATTAACCAAGGTTTAGACAGCCATCATTATTGCCCGAGCGGCAAGTTTAAATCACGAGGAGCGGAGCGACGAGGGATTTAAGACGCGAGGGCTATAAGCTGTCTAAACCGTGGTTAATATAATATTTTTTCCACTACTACCACCTTTTATAAGACATTTATCTTTATAGTATTAATAATTATAAAAAATTATAGGTAGATATAAGTATATTTTTTAATCAAGTTACCTGCGCTTTGAAATTGGCAAAATATTTTGTTGTTTTGTCAGGTGGCTTTGTTAATGTCAATTTTTGTTCATTTATGTCATCAGATTTCAAGAGTTTTCCGTTTTTTTAAAAAATGAGCGAAGAAAATGTTGGTGATATTATTATGTGTACACCTCCAGAATTAAGGATGGAAGCAGAAAAAATGTTGATTGTATCGATATTTTACAATATCAAGTAATCTAATATGTATTGATAATTATCTGGTTGCCTAACCACATTCATGTTTATGAACTCATGTTGTAGAATCATAGATGACTTAAAATGTTTTTGCACGATTGTGGTTAGCGATGGAAGACTTGGCCAAGAAAAATATCATAGGCCTTGATATACGGTCTTCAAAACGCAAAAAAGCTGAAAATGTACATCTTAGAGAATATATCGTAGAATCATCGACTTCTGCAGTTGACGATTTTAGAGAAACATTCGCACAATTAACAATGGAAAATTCTGCTCAAAGATTTTGACTTGTTAACTACGGTGTATTACCGATCATTGGATAATATCATAAGCTACATAATAGTTATTTACGATATAAGTGTTGTAAAGATTCATATTACAACACGAGATGTTAAAGTTGTTAAACGAGGCGTCAGCCGAGTTTAATAAAACATCGAGTGTAGTAATATGAATTTACAACAAGAATATTGTACAAAATTTTATCTACTTTCATCTATGAATAAAAATATTTGGCAAAAGGCCTTTTTAAAAATAAAAATGCACCTGCTATTAAAAATCGTTTTGTAAGGGCATATATTACAGCACTAGTGCTGCAATGGCATCTATTATAGCACTAGTGCTGTAATAGATGCCATTACAAAACGATTTACAGAACTGTAAAATTCATATTACTAAATGAAAGTAGATAAAAATAAGATTTTCGGCTGAAAGTCAAAAGTTAGCTGTCGCTGTGCATAATATTTTACAAATGAACTTTGCTCAAATTGCGTTAACGTTGCCAATTTCCTCTGCTTCATGTGAACGGTCCTTTTTAACAATCAGAAGGATTAAAAATTGGTTAAGGTAGACCATGGGGCAAGATCGATTCAATTTTCTAGCTCTTGCAAACATTGAAAATGGAATTACAAAATCCCTGTTGTTAGAAAATGTGCTGGAAGAATTTATTAAAACCGGAAAACGAAAACTGTTGTTTCAATAAATTTGTACTATCAAAGGTTCTGTCAAACTTATTACTTTTGAATAAATGGGCGTAGGAAATTTCGGCCCCGGCCAGGTAGCAGCCCGATTTTGACAGGAACTTTCGGCCCCGGGATGGAAGGGTCATGTTTTTATTACAGGCATTTTCGGCCCCAATGGTCTAACGTTATAACATTTTAATTTTTTTATGATCTTTTGTGTTTTGAATCATTTATAAAATGAAAATGCAACTAACCTGAACTAACTCAATTTTTGACCTGCAACTCGGCTAATGCGGTTTTATAGACTTATATTGGTTAAACAGCGCTAACACGGCATCTAATCCACCTTTTTGGTTCCAATTCGCCTTTTTCAAGTTCACCGGGGAATATTATTATTAATTGTTTGCCCCTTTTATAGACTTATATTGGTTAAACAGCGCTAACACGGCATCTAATCCACCTTTTTGGTTCCAATTCGCCTTTTTCAAGTTCACCGGGGAATATTATTATTAATTGTTTGCCCCTTTTATAGACTTATATTGGTTAAACAGCGCTAACACGGCATCTAATCCACCTTTTTGGTTCAATTCGCATTACCTGCAATGTTTGGGGCCGAAATTTCTTGCAAGATTACTTTATCTAAAATTTCTAGCAGGTACCTTACCCAATATGGGGCCGAAAGTTCCGCCGCCCGAATAAATGCATCTTTCTTTAAGAGCTCTTATCAGTGACCTCCATTAAGGTGAAAAGGTTTGACAAACTACAAGAAAACTATTGAATAGAATTTGTTAAAATTTTGAATTTAAATTCGCAATTTGGTGCTGTATGACTATATGGTCTTGAATTAAAAAAAAAAAAAAATTTTTTAAAACGATAAATATAGGTGAAGCTGAGAAAATGTTCCCATACAGTCTTTTTTGAAAGTATTTCCTCAACTATCTACAATTTCAATTAATTTTATACCTTTTTTTTAATGTGAAAAAACGTCAAACCGAGTTTTTGAGAAAAAATACCTAAAACCGGAACTATCTAAAGCGATTTGGCAACACTGCGGTTTATCTAGCCAGTCCTGACCGCCACTCGCCGCGGTAAATTATATTAGTCTCGCGGCGCGGCGACGAATGTAGGAATAGCCATGTTGCCTGATTGTTCAATAACACTGACTTATCCTCCTTCGCGGCAAATTCCCAAGTCGGACCACGCGGTTCACTGAATATGCCCCTTAAATTTCTTTTTTCTTTCAGTGTTAATATTTATGGATATCCTTTTACAATAAATGTATACCTACTTAATTACAATTTCTCATACCTCGATGTGCTTTGAATATCACTATCACAGCTCTAATAAAATAAATTTTACTAATGATAACTTACTAATATTATTATTCGATTTTGCTAGCCAGCAATATTATTAGTTTTTCCTGTACCTCTTTATTATATCCAATGATCAGTTATTTTGTCACAAAAAAAATATATTTTGTCACAACAAAAATAAAAAGGAAACATTTTTATTGCTTACAAATTAATACACTTACTTATATAAAATAATAATTAACTCTTGAAGTTTAAAACCACGTGTTATTTGTGTGAAATTTCTATGTTTTTCCGGTCGGGCTATCGAAACGTAAAACTAAGCTAAGTTTTGATGATCCCAAAAAGGGCGTGGCACCTGAAAAAAAATTGCCTGCGGCGCATTTTTTAACCAAAGAAAGAATTACTTCTGCATCCATTAAGATTTTTAAAAGTCTACGCCTCTGGCTATAGCCCCCCCAAATCTGATGACCTAACTTCGTCCATGCGTTTATTGTCACCGCTTTTTATTTTAATATTTATGTAAGGTAAATTAAGAACTGATGCCAGTTGTTGTAGAACATAGTTTTGAAAAAGCGGAATAATTATTGAGTATTGTGATATACGCATTTTAATTACTTCCCCGTTTTTCTTTCTGTAATATGGCTACAAGCAGTGGATTAGCAGGCAATAAATGCAAGTATTTTAATTGTGGAGATAGGCAAAGTAAAAATCCTGGTCTTAGACTATTCAGATTTCCACATTAAAATGAAAGTTTGTACAGAAAATGGATTATTAACTGTGGTAAGTGGTAAGCTTTTCAGGATGACAATTTTAAAACTTACGCAGGTTATGTAGGGTAAAGTGGGGCAGGTTGAAACACGGGGCAAGTTGAAACACGGGGCAGGTTGAAACATTTCTAATTTCGTGCTCCTAAAATTCTTTTAGTGGCGGCGCTGCTACTCAATTTTAGCATGCCCTTGCACCAATAGTTCAACATTGTTTCCGAAATCAATTTGTTTATGGTTGTCGAGTGGCGAGTATCTTTGTGTTTTCGGTCAAGAAAAGTAAAAATTTTGCCGAGTAATTATAAAGCCGTATAACTTTCATGTCTGTTTTGGTGTTCTTCATTGGTGTAGGTATGTATTAGGCACCGTTTTGTTTATATTATAGCATATAAAGTAATTTGTTATGTTCACTCAGTTTCGTGTCTTGTTGGTTAATTTCGATGAAAGCGTGGATGGGGCACGATGAAACAAAACAAACGGGGCTGGTTGAAACGTTTCAACCTACCCCTATGGTCTGTTTTGAATTAAATTTTGATTTTCTTCTTTTCACTTAGGGCTATAATCTTGAGAAACCGTCCCCGAAAAACACAGCCGTTTAGCCAAGAGGCCATGCAAAGCACCGTAAAAGCAGTAATATTTGATGGCTGGAAAATTAGGTCTGCTGCTACAAGGTATGGAGTGGATCATGTAACACTGAGCCGGTAAGAGAATTATTCCCTTTAAGTCATTGTGAAAGAATAATTATTGATTATTTTTAGCTATGTAAGAAAGCAAAGAGCTCTTGGGGAAAATCAGGATATTATATGTAAGTCACATTATGAAACTCGTCTTGTGTTTACAGCAGAACAAGAGGCAGCACTTGCTGAATATTTAAAAACTTGTGTGAAAATGTGCTACGGAAAAACTACCAGAAACACCCGTGAGCTGGCCTATGAAATGGCTACGTTAACTGGAATTATAGTCCCACCAAGTTGGCACAAAAATAAATCTGCTGGGCTGGATTGGATGCAAGGATTTATTAGAAGAAATGGAACTTTGAGCTTAAGACAACCCGAGAATTGTTCTTTATCAAGTATGACATCTTTTACTCGAACGAATGCCTGAACTAACCCTAACTTGATCTACTTAACAAAGGACTAAATTACAATGTCAGAATCGCTAATAAAAGTAGTATTGAATTGCTTGGGGTGGAAACAGAAATTGCCATATTAAATAATAACAATCTTAATAAAAACTTTTTAAAACATACGGCCGCCAACTTGATCGAAAATCAAATTACTGAATTTTCACATAACAATGATTTAAAAATAGCCAACAAAATTAAGGAAAAATTCTCAATTAACGATCTCATATTTACTAGAGCAGATAAAGGTAAATCAATCATTTGCATGCAGAAAAACGACTACATAGAAAAAACCCTTTATTTTCTTGACTCAGATAATCATATTATTTTAAACAAAGATCCCACTTTAAAATTTAAAACTGAAATTAATAAAGCTATTGGGCAATCTAGTTCTTTGTTTAATGACTTTGAAAAACTTAAATTAAAAGTTATGAACCCTCTTCCATCCAAGTTATATTCTCTCATCAAATTACATAAACCAGGCCATCCAATTAGACCGGTGGTTTCTTTTGTTACAGCACCTACTACCAAAGTATATAATCGTTTAATTTATCTAATTAATAAGTACTGTGATTTTAAACCCAAATATAGTATTAAAAATTCTTTTCAACTCATCAATAAAGTTAAAAATCTTAACTTATCGAATAATTCTAAATTAATCTCTTTGATGTTACAAACTTATTTCCTAGTATATCACCTCATGAAACTATTATACTAGTTAAAAAACTGCTCTACTCTAAGAATGTTAACATAATAATAATCAATGAAATTATTCACTTGCTAGAAATATGTCTAGACCAGAATTACTTTCAATTTAATAATACAATTTTGCAGTATAAATTGTATTATTATGGGATTAATTATGGGTAACCCGATTTTAGCCGAAATATTTATGAACAATCTTGAAAATATTATTGAGTCACATCATCTTTTTAAATATTGCCAATTTTGGTATAGATATGTTGATGACATTCTAGTTTCTTTCTCTGGTACTAATAGACAACTTACTACCTTTTTTAATTACTTAAATTCTATACATGCAAAAATTAATTTTACACTAGAATCCGAGAATAATAATTCCATCAATTTTCTAGATTTAACCATTATTAGAACCAATAATAAATTTGAATTTTCAATTTAAAGTTGACACATGTAGCACTTTTATGATCTACCCTATAGAATCTTTTTTCAAAAAAAAATGCATTTCAAAAAAATACATTTGACGGGTCCGAGCGATTTTTGATCTATCATAGAAAGAGAACCCCGAGTACTTTTGAATATAGAATAAAAGACAGGGATTTGACGCGAGTTGAAAGCATACGGGACCTCGGGGTCACATTTGACTCCAAACTGACGTTTAATTTTCACATCTCTAATATAACAAGCAAGGATTCTCAGATGTACGGATTTATTGTTAGAAACTGCAGACCATTTAGAAATCTAGAATGTATAAAACTACTGTACGTTTCATACGTTAGAGGTATTTTAGAGTATGCCTCAATTGTGTGGAGTCCAAAATATAAAATTCATAAATGTAGCGTGGAACGAACACAAAATAAATTTCTCAGCGTCCTTAATTATAAAGAAACTGAAGTATATCATATTAAAATCCCCAAAGTGGAATTAAGACAATTATTATAATTTGCCAGATTTGGAAAAACGGAGATCATTTATTTTTACAATATACCTGTACAAATTGTTACAAAACTGAGTTGATGACTCCGTTATTTTATCACAAATAAACTTCAATGTTTCATATTATAGCAGAAGAAAACCTTTAACATTTTATATAAAAGCTGCACGTACCAATAATTTTATTTATCGTATCATTGAAGATTAAGTCATTTTTATATGATATCTTTATTAATAATTATTAACATCATAAACGTACTAAAACCTACATAAAACCTTAGTTACTCATAATACATTAGTTACCATAATTTAATACGTTAGTTACGAAAGCATAATACGTTAGATACCAAATAATATTAGAACTATTTTTCATGAACATGTAAAACAATATTTTGACAGTTTTCAAATTTGATGGATACACCTTTGTCTTTAACGTCCACGATCTTAGGTATGCCCTCTGAAGACTGATTAATGACCGAGAAAGCACTCCTTTCGATTTCGTGCGGTTCCCCAGTGCCTAATCCACTGCCGGAAACATCGCCGATTTGAATTTTGCGAGCAATGGAAACTTTCTTGGTCACACTTTCTTCTAAATACCCTCTAGCAACCTTCGCCGATTCCCATCCACCAAGTTCTTGTAGGTCTAATATATCTCCTCCAGCATTAACAAGAAAATTTGCCGAAGATCTTCTAACGCAGTGACCAGTATACAAATTAGGATTTTCAAGTGAGAGATACTCAGCTATTTTTTGAGGTATTTTAGAGAAGAAATGAATGCCGCAGGGCTGTACCGTACATTTCCCTCTTCTATATGATACAAACAATCTTTGGTGAGTGACATGATCTGGCCTTAACATTGCGTACTTTTTAAATAAAAGCACAGGATTGACTTCGCCGTCAAATATCACAGCGAAAATACGTTTCTTGTGGGTTTTTGAGTCGGGAATAGTAACAATCAGCTTGTCCTCTAAAACGTCAACATCTTCCGTGGTCATCTTCGCTAATTCATTAGTTCGACAGGCTCCTCCAATTCCAATTAAAAAAGCCACTTTTATCATTAAAAACTTCTCGTCTGAGGCAGAACACACAAATTCGTTGACTTGTTCTCTTGTAAATACTTTTGATTTTTTTGCTCTATATCCAACATTTTTCTTCTTGATGAAACGTATTAAGGCGCCGTATTTGTCGATTTCCACTCTTTCCTTCAGTTCTAAAGTCGCTCGTAACATGGAATATTTCGGCCATAAGGATGAAGCAGAGTATTCCTCAGAGAGTTTTGCGAAATACGCCAGCAATACCGTTTCTTCTGCACCTTGAACATGTACTTTGTTTCGCCACTCACAAAACTGTCGATATTCTTTTTCATAATGGATTTTAGATTTGTCCGGAAGCAAGTTCAACCTTATAATGTTGGCTGCAGCTAATATATCGTCAGGAATATCAAAATCTTGCATGATTTTAATGATGACTTTTTGAAATGCCAAAATGAAATGACAAAACACCTTGTTTTTATTTTCGCATCGCCGTTGTCAATGATACGATAAAGCTTTGAATTTAACTCGATTATTAGCGATTTAACACCGTCTGGGACATTGCGGGTGACTCGGCTGTCGCCTCGTCACCTAGCAATGTCCTCGACTATTATAAATCGCATAATAATCTCGTTATATTAATAGCTATAACTCTCCTATTAATGTAATGTATAAAAATCTAAATGAAATTGTGAACGAATGTGATATATTCAATGTAACTCTGAATCAATTAAAAAAAAAATGTTGGCATTTGGTATCTTATGGATTAGAACGCTCTTAGTAAATCTAATTTGGTATTCCTACTCTGTAATTGGATTGCCAAATGTGTAGAATTTGTAATAAATTAAATAGTAAATAAGGGGCAACTTATAAGATAAAACATACCGAATAAATAAAACTCGTACATTTTCTTATAAAAAGACTGTAATTTTTTCGAATACATGATAAGTTTTTGAATTTTCTACTTAAAAAATGAAAATAAATGTATGCAAAGATATACTTAAAACGTATACGTATATAATTATGCAACATTTGGTAAAAAAATATATGGTATAAATTCTTTACAAAATACACCAGGAGTAAAGTCGAAAAAATCCCAATATATTTTTAAATTAACTGTGCAATTATAAAGGAAAACGCTCGCTAGAAATAATCTAAAATAATGATCAATTAGATTTATAAAATATAATAATAATATTTGTTTATCAATATTTACTCAAACAGGATGAATCAAAACATGGTCAATAAATTAAAAAAAACCAATTACCTTACTAAAATCGTATAATTGGGATCCTAGCGGCTTGTTGGCCATTTGCACAATTATCAACTGATGCTGATAATAAGAAATAAGCTGCTAACGTCGTTTCGCGCGTAGAATACAAACTGGTCTGCTCTACTACCACATGACTAGTAAAACATGTATGGTGTAAGCTACCATACATTAAAGTTAACTGCAGTATTCTCATTACCGTATGTTATTAATTACCAAGCAAACTATTTTTAAAATTTGGTAACGTTCGCCGGTGCATGTTATGTGTTGTGTCGCCGGACAAACAGATATTGATGGATTGCGAAAAAGTTAGTTTATAGTAAATGGAAAGTGATTTTCTAAACTTATGCCAATATTTTTTTACTCGTGCAATACAAAATTATTTAAAACAATGTAAAAATGTTGTATAAAGCCGCGGTTTAATTGGCAATATTAAGAGGTTTTAATTACTATACAGCGTGGGAAAAAGAATGGAACACCCCCAATATTTTCATAACCATGTAATTTTCGAAAAACGCTCGAACCCGTCGACTTTATTTATCATTTTTACAAATTTTGAGAATTTTTAATATTATACAGGATTGCTGAAGAAGTTGGGGCACACGTCAACTTTAATTTTTTAAATGAAATACCTCAAATTTTATTCGATTTTTGAATTCTACTTAAAATTCTGAATATTTTTCATGTAACATACCCTTTTTCCATATATAACAATCTAAACAATAATGATGGCAATTTCATGGAATTAATGAATAGCGAAGAAAATTCGGAAACTTATTACCTTTATTGTAGTAACCCTGGTAACCAGGCACATTATTGTACTTTTTCGCCACTGTCATTTTATTTTAAGTGACAGTATTGCCAAAAAAAGTTACGCTGTATTGTTAGAACGGACACCTTTTAAGTAAAATGCACTTAAGTGAAAGAGAGCGCATAGAAATCCTCATGATGGTTGGCTATGGCGATAGAAAGAGATCTACATTTGTAGTGTGTGAACTTTTTAATAATGTTCATCGACAGCAAACGCCGATATCAAGGTCCTACAGTAAGATAGTTTTAAAATTTACAGAAACTGAATCTGTGCGCAATGAACTAAAAAGTGACCGTCCCAAAATTTGTGATGAAACTAGATTAAATGTTTTACTGTCGTATCAAGACGATACCCATTTCAGCACTCGTCAAGTGGGTCGGATTTAAAATATTGGTTATAAATCTGTACAAAATATTCTTCAAAAGGAAAAATACCATCCTTACAAAATTTGTCTTGTCCACGAACTAAATGGGGATGATTTCGATCGACGTCTTCAGTTTTGCGAGAATATGCAAAACATCTGCAATAATGACGGAAATTTCGCGCAGAATATTTTATTTACTGATAGGCTACATTCTGCCTTAATGGAACAGTCAACCGACATAATTGTAGGTATTGGTCGACAGAGAATCCTCACTGGATGCAAGAAGCCTATACACAGCACCCACAGTAGCTAAACGTATGGGCCGGAATTTTACGTAACAGAATATTAGGACCTTTCTTTTTCGAAGAAACGTTAAACGGAGAGAGGTATTTGGAGTTTTTACAGTTTGAATTAGTTCCATAGATAGTCCTGAAAGAATCATTTGGCTACAACAAGACGGTGCACCGCCCCATTACGCCGCACGGGTACGAGAATACCTAAACGAGGTTTTCCAACCTAGATGGATAGATAGAAGGGGAGAAACAGAATGGCCAGCTCGCTCACCCGATTTAACACCCCTAGATTTCTTTTTGTGGGGATATTTGAAAGAAAGAGTGTACAAGATTACAAGCCATCGGATTTAGAGACATTAAAACTGATAATACAACATGAAATTCGACAAATTCCTGAACAGGTTATTGGGAACGTTCAAAGCGAATTTGTTTTACGTTTAGGACACTGCCAAATTTTCAATGGCCATCAATTTGAACATTTAAATAAGTACTCTACTTTTTATAATTAGATTTAAAAGCTGTTGTTTTTACGTAATAAACCTACCACTTAAATTTTGTTAATTATTATTGTTTAGATTGTGATATATCGAAAACAGCTGAATATCGAAATAGGGTATGTTACATGAAAAATATTCGCAATTTTAAGTAGAATTCAAAAATCGAATAAAATTTGGAGTATTTCATTTAAAAAATTAAAGTTGACGTGTGCCCCGACTTCTTGTATAATACTAAAAATTCTCAAAATTTGTAAAAATGATAAATAAAATCGACGGGTTTGAGCGTTTTTCGAAAATATACATGGTTATGAAAATATTAAAGGTGTTCCATTATTTTTGCCCACGCTGTATATATTCTGAAAGAGGTCTTCATAAAAAAATGTATAGTAAAATTGGACTTATCTTTAATAAACTAATTATTTACATTCTTTAAGTCAACTATAAAAATATAAGAAACATATTCCACAAGCCACTATACATTTTTGCCATAAAGGAGAGGGAAATTATACTAATATTTAAGTATTACCGTATGGTCGTTTGATCGTTGTCACTTTAGGATAAATAATTATTTCAAACATCAGTTAGCCAATTTGCCTCGGTAGCAAAATGAATGAGAAACTACGAAATATTTAATAATATTTTACGGCCTCATGATGCGATGTATAATCTTTTGAAGAATCCTTAATGTTACGAGATTACATACAACTTTTATTTGGTACGCAACGTATTACTAATGGACTATAGTAATACGGACTAGGTAATACCATCCAAGCGGCATAGGAAATAAACAAACACACGTAAAAACATTGAATAAATTAATACAAGCCCTGGAGTACCGGGCTGTCATTCAATTTCACGGTGGTGTATAAAGTGACTCATCGCTTTCATATTCGACGGAAGAATAGTCTAAACAGTATCGCTCAGAAAGAGATTCGATTGAAGATGTTCCCCGTCCAGACAGGCCTATAGAACCACTTTTACCCGAAACAATTGAGCTAGTGAAAGAACAGGTGCCTAAAGAAGACTGCTGAACAGTAAGAAATTGACAGGAAGGTGTGGACTATCACAAATTTTACATGACTACCTTAGTATAAATAAGATGGGTGTCGCAACTTCTCAGTGCTCTTTAAAAATAATGACGCGTGGAGTGCCCAATGGGAAGGAAATAATATAATTGATCACTAACTGATCTTTTATGTAAAAGAGAATCTACGGGAGTGTTAGACTCCTCGGCCAAAAAATGAAATGCTGACACAATCCCAAAAAAAGATCCAAGACCAGCAACTTCTGGGACACTCAAGAGATTTGGTTATTTTAAAGAACGAAATAGTGATTATTAGGACTCACTAATGCACCAACTACCGGAAGCCACCCCGGGAAAACGTCGCAAAAAACTGCACACCTCAGTTATTGTAGCGATTAATTAGCAGTTTTAAAATGTGTTGAAATAAAGTTTTATTTCATTACTTCTCCGACATCTTTAGGCCGAAAATGTGTGGACCTTACTACGTACATACTGTAACAATGTTTGCACCTGATGTATTCACTTCCAGCCTACACCATCTCGAGGAGGAAACACCTTCTTACAAGACCTTAGTCCTTTGCCTCGTTTCCAGGGCGATCTAAATGTTATTATCGCTTGGAACAATCGGAATACAGTTTAGGGTGTCAACACTTGCTGATCATCGATTTGACGTTATACTGCTTGCCAATAAATGGACTATGGATAAAGTAACATAGTTTGTACCAAATAAAAAAATGATTCGGTAATCCCGAAACATCTTATGATATTACATATTGTAACTTACGAAAAATATAAATTAAAGTATCTAAATCAACTATCTGAAAGCTGCGAGGAAGTCTTTTGAAATGTCAAATTTTTAAGTTTTCATAGTAAGTAAATTGACACGTAAAAATATTTCCTTACAGAAAAACATTAAACGTTCTTAATGTCATAGAAATACTGACCATGTAAATAAGAGGGGAATGGCAAGAATATAATAATTACATTTTATACCTCAAACTGACACAACCATTATTAATTCAATCTAGTTTGTGCACTAGCTATAGATGCAGTCAGATATCTGTATTTGACCTACCTCAAGAACGACTTTTTCTAAAGTTTTAATTTTAACATCTGAAAAATTTGCCCTTAAATGTAATGTTGTCAGATTTACGTAAAATTCACGGTGACTATTATTTTAAAAAAGACACTGTGTGCATTATTAAAAGTTTGAATTCCCGACTTAATTCAGAGTAAGTTATGAACAGAGTTCTGCTTATACCTCAATAAAGCATTTTGCGCATCTCAGAATGTTTACAAAGACTGTCCGATCTGGAAATATTTGCACGTGTATTACGGCTTCAGTTGTTGTTCAATTTGGAGGAGGTTAATTAATCTCGAATAAAGCCGGGAGTGCGCAATTGTAATATTTATATATATTTTTTTTTTATGATAAGGCACAGCACTGCAGGATAAATCCTTTATGGCGCTCTGGGAGCGGAAACGATTCACGTTGGTCTTGAATCTTTGAAGATTATAGTCGTTGGGGAACACGATCTCAGGGAGGTCGTTCCAGAGTGATGACGTTCTCCAGATGAAAGAATTTTGAAACAGTGTCGTTCGAGGGACATTAAGCTGAACCACGTACTGGTGGGCTGCAGTGGCTTGTCGTGTATTTCTACCATGCACCGCTCTGGGTGGTATCAAGCGGGCAACCTCAGTTGAGCACTTGCCATGAAAATATTTGTAAAATAGACTCAAGTCGCCAACCTGCCTTCGATGTTGAAGGCTTTCCAGGTTGTTTGTCAGACTATGAACTATTGAACGCATATGGTTCAAATATCTTAAAAACGCAAAATCTAATATAATAAATCATATTGTCAGCTCAGGTTGGACAAAAAATAAACTAAATTAAAATTATACTGAGAACGATGCTTGTGATCCAGTAAACAGTATGTCCACAGATTGACTTTACAATAGGTGTAATGGAATAAAAATTTCACATATCAAAAAAAATGTTTTTGCCAAACGCTTTGGCTTCTTAAAAAAACAAGATTCTTCTCTGTACAGGGTGATTGTTTATATTTTACTAGATGAATATATCGGTTAATATTGGTCTTACAAATAAGTTTAAATTAGCAATTTTGAAGTATTTTTAATGGGTATTCAGAATCCGTTATCAGAAAAAACAAAAAAGCACCAGAACCTTAAAATTTTCAAGTTACCTGGTATCCTGAAAATAACTTTTTAAGTTCCGCATTTTGCCGCAAGGGGGCACAATTGAAAAGTAAATTTTAAAATTTTAGATATCTCCGAAAATTTCACATTAAGGTATATACCTTTGATAACACCATTAAAAAGCTTGGACAATTATGCATCACTTTGGTCCTAGGCTCATTGGCGTACCGACTTTAATAAGAGTGGGGAAGCTGTTGAAAGTGTAATCATTTAAATCGCTGTAACCTATAAACGACTTATCCGATTTTAGCAAACTATAAATTGTTTGAAAGAGAAATGTAAGTACTTTTAACTATCGTATTCGGTGGTCCATGATAGTTCTCAATAAAAATGCTAGAGGGTGCAATTTGCAACAATAACCGATTTTTTTATTTTATTTCGAAAACTTAAATCATACGGTATAATTTTGATATCATAATCGGAAAGTAGATGAAATTTGCTAGAAAAAAACGTAAAAATCGCAGTTCGATACCTCCGTTCGTTTCAAAGTTATTGCCAAAAAATAATTTTTAAAACTTTAAATGAAGAAACGATTGTTTTTATAGTTTCGTGGTTAAGCATTCCATGACAAAATTTTTTTTTAAACTTTATGGTTGTGTAGATTTGCTACTCATTATTCCAATGGTCCAAAAACCACTCTAGAATTAATGGTATAATCATGAAAAACGTGTAATTTGGGCGTAACTCTAATAATACAGTGTTTTAAAAAATAAATTTAGATTACTGTGAAATAAAATCGGAAGGTGTCCATCGAGATAAACAAATGGAAATAGTTGTCAACTGATTTCATTTTGTAAGGTGTTGTGTTTACAAAAGTTTTTCGTTAATTCGTCTTGAATTTCTTGATAAAAATTTGTAATACATGCCTTTCAAAAATGGCTTATACCAATGCTGAGGCTTACGATATGCTTGACGTATATTTTGAATGTTTTAAAATGCGCCTATAGCGGAAAGCGAATATGCTGCCAGATATCCTGAACGAAGGCACTATGGTAGAAGAGTATTTCAGCGACTGGCAATATATTTAAGGCAAGCGGGAAGTGTACGACGCATTGCCGTTCCTATCAGAAGACGTCCAGTAAGGAATGAAGACAATATTATAAACGTTTTTGCGTGCGTGGAAGTCGATCCACATTTAAGCATAAGAGAAATTTCGTTAGATCTAGGCATAAGCTGCACTACAGTGTTCCGACTTTTAAGGGATATTAAGCTACATCTCTATCATGTAGGTGTACATCAGGCCCTATCAAAAACTGATTTTGACAGACGGCTCGACTATTGATATTGGCTAAGAGAGATGTGTAACGAGAATCCTCAATTCCTCTTACAAGCTTTATGGACTGATGAAGCCACTTCAGTAGCTGTGGCAGAGTTAATTTACATAATATGCACTATTGGTCACAAACAAATCCTCATTGGATGCGCGAAGTGGATTACCAAAATAGGTGGAGTGTAAACGTGTGGTGCGGAGTGTTAGGACACAAAAGTATCGGACCGTTTATTTTTAATGCTCATCTAAATGGCGAATCTTACTTAAACTTTTTACAAAATGACTTGACTATCCTTTTAGAAGATGTTCCTATTGGTCTAAGAGTATCCATGTGGTATCAACATGATGGATGCCCGGCACACTTTTCGCAAAGGGTCCGTGATTTTTTAAATGTTAGATACCAAATCGCTGGCCACCTAGATCCCCGGATTAAACTGTTGTTAGATTTTTACTTGTGGGGACGAATAAAAGACATTGTTAATAAAACGCGACAAACCACACGAGACAATATGATTGAGCGAATTGAAAATGCAATAAATTCAATTTCACGAGCTGAAATTGAAACAGCTGTCTCTAGTTATAGATCGTTGTATTTTGCAAGACGGAGGTCATTTTGAATATTTATAAAGTCTTTCAATTGTTTCCGTAAGAAGTTTTACATGACTATTATATTTCGATTGTTTCCTTTAATAGTTTTCCATAATTATTCCAATATCCCGTTGGCCTTGAAACACGCTTCAAATTTTGTCTTTTACATGATTTGGACTAGTCGTAAACCTACATAAAGTGTGAAGGAAAACACGGAATGTAACAAATTAAAACCCGTTATTACTAAATCAACCTTCGCACCAACGAAACTATAAAAACAATCGCTTCTTCATTTAAAGTTCCAAGAATTATTCTTTTGGCAAACTTGAAACGAACGGAGGTATCGAACTGCGGTTTCTACGTTTTTTCTAGCAAATTTTATCTACTTTCCGATTATGATATCATAATTATTATACCGTATAATTTAAGTTTTCGGAATAAAATAAAAAAATCTGTTTTTATTGCAAATTCCACCCTCTAGCATTTTTATTGAGAATAATCTTGGAATACAGAATACGATAGTTAAAAGTACTTACATTTCTCTTCCGAACAATCTTTAGTTTGCTAAAATCGGATAAGTCGTTTATAAGTTACAGTGATTTAAATGATTACAATTTCAACAGCTTCCCCCACTCTTATTAAAGTCGGTACGCCAATGAGCCTAAGATCAAAATGATGCATAATTGTTCAAGCTTTTTAATGGTGTTATCAAAAGAAACGTGAAATTTTTGGAGAAATTTAAAATTTTAAAATTTACTTTTCAATTGTGCCCCCTTGCGGCAAAATGTGGAACTTAAAAGTTATTTCCAGGATTTTCTCATGGCCACTTTAGTAATGAATATTTTTTTCCTGAATTTCTATGCCCATTAAATTCCGAGATATGGCCGGTGGCCGACCTTAATGAAACACCCTGTATATAGATTATGGTTATTTTTAATTTTCAAAAAAAATAGCCTTAGACGGTCATAAACGCGGATGAATGAGATTACTTTTAACCAGTATTCCCTGCCAGAATAAAGGATTTATTTTCGTGAATTTCAGAATCAGTGCTTGATTAGTACCTAACTAACCTGCGCCCTACTCTGAAAAATGTGACAGCAATGCATTTTTAAAATGTGCATCGAAAGGTAAAATATTCACATGTGAAAATTCAGAATTTAGAGGAAGTCGTTCTTGAGATAGACGTATTCAGTAGAAAACTAAAAAACACATAATTGCTGGAAAAAAGAACATTTATGAACTAACCTGAACATTATCGAAAATTCTTATTATTCAGCATCAGTCAGAATTTACAATGCTTCCACCAGGGGTTGTCTTCCTTACGGTAAATTGTCAATTTCACGTTACACGAAAGATACAACTTAATGATCCGATTTCAACCTAAGGAGTCCAACTAACCGGAGCAAAACAAGAGATCTCTCACACTTTGACTGTCTTAAACTCGTTAAAACTTAACTTAAATACTTAAGGTATATACACATCATTTTTCTTCGTCGTCGTTTTTTATTCGCTCCCGTAATCTTTTAGCGGGGGGCTCTTCGACTTCGACTGCCTCTTCTAGTCCGGGCACTTGGATTTTGGTATCTGCGGCTTCTGACGGCTGAAAACGAAAACCTATTTGTAGTACAAGGTTGAAAAACATCAAAAATTGCTATTTTCAACACGTTTTTAATTCTATTTCCATCGTTCTTTAAATTTTAATGAAGATAGTTTCTGTCGAAAAACGCTCAGAGCTGCAAATTCCTGTCAGAACAAGAAACCCACTGTTTATATTAAGATGCGTCCGCCCTAACTCGCAGTATTTGATAATTGGCCGTCTAATAAGCAGCGCGACACGTGATTTCTGCTGTAAATTTCTAAAGGTTACCTAAAAATCTGCAAATAGTGTGACAATGTCAACTTCATAGAAGTGGAAGGAAAAAAGACCCTATCTGGATACATTTCATAGAAAAATCTAATAAAACTGAAGGAAAATTAGGGAATAGAGCTATATGCAAAAAATGTAGAAATGAAATGCAAGGTCTTGTCGAACGGATGAAAGTTCACTGGCAAAAATGTAATGAAAATGAAGTACCTACAGAAATCGAAAAGGACAATGAATCAGTTGTAAGTACACAAACAGCATATTATAATAATATAATAAGTAAATAAGTTTGTTTCTTTAAATTTTATTTTTATTATAATTTTCCAAAGATACACAGGGTGTTTTTAAGTTGATGCTTTTTTTTAACACAACATAGAATTCAAGAAAATAGCCAATTTTCCAAATAAACTTATGTCCGGAAATGCGTCGTCTCTGAAATTTGAATTTGAAATTTTATTTTCGATTTTTTAAAGTAACTTTTACAAAACATAAATTTTTCGCACAAAACTTGGTAACGGGGGGTTTTTTAAGGTGAGAAATCATAATTTAGTATGAATGTTTGTGCAGCTATCATTTATTCAGTTTAATTTTCCCTAACTTTTTTGACAGAGAACTTCTGAGAGTTTTTATCGATAAACCATATTCTTACACCTTTTCTGGGGGAAAAAGGTATACTTTCTCAACAACGCTATATATGAGATATGACCGTTTTCGAGAAATTGGCTAATTTCCGCATTAGTACAAGTACAGGTCACTACAGGTTACTAGAATATTACACAAAAAATAAAATTTCAAATTCAACACCCTTATCTCAGAAGTCAGAAACGAATTTTTAATAATTTGCTAAACTTTCGCTTTAACTTTAAATTTAAATATTGTCTTTTTTTTTAGGCTGAGAGTACTTCTGGCGTGAATGCGGTTTGGTTAAGTCATGGCCCATACTTTTCAAAATTGCCGAGGAGAACAAAAACGAAATTGACAATATTATAAGAGGAAAAATTTCCAACATTCATTTAAAAAGATTGATCGAAGATTACCTAACAATACTTAAGCCTATCTCTATCGCAATAGATAGACTACAAAGAAAGAGTGCCAGTCTTTCAGATGTTGTGGAAGAATTTAAAATATTAGAAACTCACTTTGACAAAACGGACATAACTTTAAATCAACTGCAAAAATTCAAGAGGCGTTATGAACTACAAGCACTACAATTAACTAAAATAAACATTATTTAGGTACAGTGGTTTTATTTTTTTGATATAATAAACCGTTAATTAAAACTGAAAGTTTTTATTTTCTCTTAATTATAACTTATTAGAAATTTTGATTCTAATCATGATTTAAATTGAAAAAATCAAGTGATTTAAATCGCGATTTAAATCATGGTTTAAATCATTTTAACCCTGCTGTAGGAGTTTGAACTAAAAATTTAAATCAATATCGAAGGCAAATATTTAAACCGTCTGCGATACGCGGATGACATGGTTCGTATAAGTGACAGTGCCTTAAAATAATGCGGCAGGAGCTGCACGTTGCCTCAAAGTTGGACTGAAAATGGATTTTAATAATATTTAAATCTTGAGCGCCGAAAAACCTTTTAATTACCATAGACATGCATGCACTTGAATCAGTAAACGAATTATAGTACATAGTGAGTCAACTATAGAGTAAAGTTCATTATATCATTTGTTTCGGGAATTACCAAAAAACGTTAAATACAAAAGTTTTAGAGAATGTTAAGATGCATAGTTTAAAATTATTTTTGAGTATACAGGGTGGTTCAAAAAAGCATGGCGAATATAACATAAGTTTTTTTTTTAACGGAACACCCTATCTTTTAATTTATTTTTAGATTCTGCATGAAATTCTATAACTTTTTTGTTAGTAATGTTATATACCTAAACCTAGTAGTTGCTCTAATATTTTAATTTTTCTAGAAAAATATTAGTTTTTACTCTTATAAACAATTTGACAGTTCCGCCATTGTTTCTGAAGGTGGATTACTCATATTTGGTATAAACGTTTTATTGGGATGACAAAAAAAAACATGTAACGAAATTTGAGTAAGATGCTACAGGGCGTTCAAAATAAATTTATACATTTCGACTAATTTAAATTGAAAAATATAAACTTTTTTACACCCTGTATATTATATTTTTTTTATGATAGGTTTTATAAAAATCTTCAACTTTTATTAAGTAAGTCATATACCTATTTTTAATAGTTTGCGATTTATTTTGATGTTTCTCATTTTTACCCTTGTTTTTACTACACTAATGGGACTGACGCTATAATTGATAGAACGACACGATATAAATAGATGAGCGCACAGAACTATAAATTAACGACCAAGAACAGGCCGGCGAAATGTGGGCAGGCCTCTACCTCCATGCGTTGGCACGACGACATACGTTGACTGGCTGGCGGATAGGAAACCCAATACAAGTTGACAGAGAAAAGAAAGTGAAGAAAAGTGAGTGGCGACAGGTTGATATTGATGACGTACCGCAGTTGAAGAAAAACAATTATTAAAAAATTATGATCTGATTAGTTCCTGCAATATCCTGTTTACTGACGTTATATAAAGCCCTACCTACTGTGCTAGGCTATGTTGCGCTTAATATCCCCATCGACATTATGATTGCTACGCTCTGTAATCATCTGCACGCATCATTTTATCTTACCTGTACGTCGGTACCGAGCGGTCCACATCCTTCCTGCTTCTGAATAAATTTAGTCTTTTTCGCCTTGTCTTTGTTCTCATTATTCAGCATGCTCAACGTCAACGTCTGCTTTTTGTTCGGCTGATATTGCAGTTCGGGCGGCAGGAACACCCTCGTATTTTGGAAATTCCTTTGGGGCGCGAACAACATGGTGGGAATGCGCGTCTCGCTGGGGAAGTCTTTCAGCTCGTAGTTCGTCGCTTTGGTGAGGAGGAGGCCGGTGGTCAGGTCACATAGCGCCCATAATTTCTAAAAAACAAAACACAATAAATAACGTGGATGAAACTGTAAACTGCAACAAATATATTATGTTATATGGGACTGGCGGTAGCTCCTTAAAGCCCGAGACGTTATTTAACAATCAGCATTTCTCATGAAGCTGGAATAATATTGTAAATTCGCTATTGAAATAAATGTATTATATACTACCGAAAAATTAAACTTACATAATTTAGATGATCGTCGTCTGGTCGGACTGCATCCTTGTGATTTTTCATTTTTTCAATAAGCGTTTTATAAAATCCATAGCTAAAGTAATCGTTTTTCGTTACCAAAGGCTCTAATATGAACCACAGACACTGCTGGGCTATTTGTAATTCACTAACATTATCCCACCTAAAAAAAAAATGCGGTAACAGTAAGTAAAACAAAAATATATATGCAATATTAGGATTTCGGCAGGATATTCTAAAGTCTGGCCGGAAAGCGTAAGCGTCTGAATTTTGGAAGCTATGCCTGTTTAAACGGCAAAGCTCGTCGTTTTTTAACTGCGAGATGACAGTGTTACCAGTGCGAGTCGAATTTAATAGTTTTTTGTGTTGTGGCTGATTTCTTGTTTTAACTGCCATAAGAAGAATTGTTTATTCCTTCCATATTAAAAATGAATTGCGAACCTTTTAATGGAAATCGAAAAAAATCCAATATTATTGTAGGTTGTTTCATTGCTTGCAGAGCTGCAGCACTACCTCAAATTTTAAACAAATCTAATCATTTGTTTTTCATTCTTAATCTAAATTAACATTCTAAAATTGTATCGACTTCACTGCAAGCATGGAGACTACTTCTTCAAGTTGTTTTAAAGTAACCAATACATGCTGATCCTTAAGTACATGAAGAAAATCTAGGATATAATTCCTGACATCATTTTAAGACGATAGACGATTAAAATAATTTAAAAAAATAATTGTTTTTTTAACACTTCGAAAGTCCTTGAAGATACGGTATTGAAAATTGGTGTCAACTGATTTTGTAAACTGCACTTTTTCGTTAAAAAAGGTTTTGCTTTTTTCACCAGTGGCGTGCGTGAAGATATCATCAATTTTTTTTGTGAAAATATTTGATACGCCACTCATTTTTTTTAACTCTGGAGCATTTTTATGCATTATTGATACAAGCTGAACAAAAGTTGTTTCTACTATAAAAAAAAAAAAAAAAAAACAGTAGTTTTAACGAAAAATGGAAAAAATTGTAAAATTGTAAAAAAAATATGACCTCGCTGATTAGACTTTTTTTCAAAGTAGGCTAACACCACAATTAGAAGAAGCAGTAATAAATAAAATTAAGGAAGATCCTCAAAACGCTAGTCAGCAAACCATTTTGAGGATTCTTCACGATCATCAAATCTATCCTTGCCACATACAACAAGTTCAGGCCCTTTTATCACGTGATTTTCCTCAACGCGTTAATTTTTGTCAATGGTTTTGGAAAGGTTGGCCAGAAATCCACAATTTTTAGATAATTTTTCTAAGTATGCCTTAACAAACATGTTTGGAGTCAAGAAAAGCCACACGCTATTAGCGAAAGGCATTTTCAGTACCAATTTTCGTTAAATATATGGACAGGAATAGTTGGTAACAGACTAATAGGTCCTTTCTTTCTTCCCCAACGGTTAGATGGTCAAACATATCGCAACTTTTTTAAAAAATTAACTGCCAGTATTATTGGAAGACTTGCCATTAGTTTAGGGAAACCAGTTGTTTTTTATACATGACGGAGCTCCCGCCCATTTTAGTGCCACAGCCAGAGAATATCTAAATGCTGTATACGGAAATCGATGGATCTGTAGAGGCGTTGCACTACCTAATCAACCGTGGCCGCCAAAGATTTAAATGTATTGGATTTTTATTTCTGGGGCCATTTAAAATCTCTAGTTTACAAAACTTCTGTTGAAAACCAGGAAAATCTTAGAAAATATTAAAAACACCCCAGGAATTTTTGAACATGTTAAAAATTTAATGAGAAGACGGCTAGATGCTTGTATTTTAGCAGAAGATGGCCACTTTCAACAGTTTCTCTAAATCCAGTTTGTTTTGTGTTTAAATTTAGATAAACAAATAAGTTAATTATATTAGAAAACATTTTAAATAAATTACATGTATTATAAATAACTCATAGCAATGTTTTCAGAATCAATACTACTCTTTGTCTAGATAAAATAACTGCTTTTCAAATATTTCATTAGCCACACAATTCCTCAACGGTCAGAGAAACAGAGAAACAATATGCATTTAATGATTTGAGAACAAAACGGTTATTTAAGCAAAAACACATCTTGCCGCTAGAAAATTGAGTTCACAGCGGCAGACAAAGACGGAACAATAACAGTTGATCCTAAAGAAAACATGGCGGAATAAGAAATGGCCAATTAGAACACAACGCGCAAAATGTGTGGCCTTCTGATTGGCCAATCTGACAGTTTCTAGCGACAGGAGGACGCTTACGTTCTCTCGAGAGCCACTGCGAATTAAACCCTTGAAAGGTCAATATGTACGTCAAAATTTAAAGTGGGTCATCGTCCGACGGACATGATAATATAGCATCGCTGAAATAAAAGCATCAAGTTATAAGTGTAGTAATGTTATTAAAAGTTAGTAATGTTATAAGTTAGTAGTTAATCATGTATTAAAAAGTTATTGTGTAAACAAGTGCCAAATTGGATAAATAAACGCCAAATTAAATGGGATCTAACTGTTTAATTCACCTAACCAATATATAAAACGAACCAGTGAAATAACGTAACTCGAGGAATATACAAAGCCTTACCGTTTAATGTTGGAAGTTAAAATTAAAACTTGATTCCCACACCTTCTCTAACGAGAAGTGCAGTTTAATACAAATGAGTTGACACCAATTTTCAATACCGTATCTTCAAGGACTTTCTAAATTAAAAAAAAACAATTATTTTTTTTAATTATTTTAAAACCCTGTATCTTAGAGGGTAAGCATTTTACGGCATGTGTACATGAGAACTTTTCGTATTAAAACGATGTCAGGAATCATATCCTAGATTTTATTCATGTACTTAAGGATCACCCTGTATACCTGTATTTTTAGACC
Organism: Polydrusus tereticollis; assembly: GCA_963920685.1. Taxonomy (NCBI): domain Eukaryota; kingdom Metazoa; phylum Arthropoda; class Insecta; order Coleoptera; family Curculionidae; genus Polydrusus; species Polydrusus tereticollis. The sequence goes on from OY987326.1 coordinate 191,004,724, forward strand.
ACCCTGAATATTGCAACTAAGATTTGGTCAGCGTAAAAAGCGTCCTGGTATTGCCTAACTCCCAACCAAATTTCAGGGCGTTAGTATCTCAGAGTTCAAAAATATCAGCATTTGTTGAAGGTCATGTTTTTCAAAAAAAAAAAAAAAAATGGAAATTAATTATTATCTTGAAAATGGCAACAGAAACGTGTAATGAAATAACAAGGAAAGTTGTTGTTAGCAACACATTTTAAAAAGGGAAATTATGCAGACTTGCAATTTCAATCAAATTATATTAACCATTAATAACAATTTATCTTCCACCAGAAGGAGTTTTAAAAACAATAAGCAAAAATGCACAGAATCCTGAGCAGAAAGTTAATGTGAAAAATTAATTAATGAAACAATATGTTTACCTTGTCAATCGAGGTTCATGCGCAAGTACAGGAATGGCAAACACCAACATGTAATCAGGTAAAATATGTGGCAATTGTAGCATCGCTCTGCTCTCTGAATTTGTACCTCCCATTGTAATTGATTTTACGTAGTCTCGTCGCCTGTAAAATAAGACGTATTTAATTAAAATTCCATACACATAATATGTATGATATATTATTGTCATACTTTATATACGAAAAGCAAAAAGTATAGGAACTATGCACATACATAAACTGTTACACTTGGTTTCATTTTAAATTACCCGAGTTAACTTAATATTTAAATTATTGTTCCACAAAGGCGGCTAGAAAAAGGAAGAACGACTTCTGTCGAGGGAAAACAGACAGCAGGCGAGTTCGATTGATAGTTTTTGACAGGATCACGACAACTTGTGATAAATTTGTTATTTATTTATTTATTTCATGATAATACACTACAGAATAATGACATTCCAAATGGTATGCCTAAAACTAAAATAAAATAAAATACAAATTGGTATTGCGAAGTATAGCAGCGTATAAATAAAACAAAACAGAACAAAATACCAGATTAAAATAATTTGAAATGAGTATTCAGGTCGTGTTATATATTTTTTATGGAACAAATTCTTAGCCTAAATATATCACAGTCTGAGAAGTAACTATTATAATTCCGTAATAATCTAGAGATAAAAGCATTCTGTCCGTAGTAAGTCCGATGAATTCCCTCGAAAAACAGTTGCTTCTGCCTGGTGCGCCTCATCGGAACCAAAAATAAGACAGACTCTAGCAAGGCAATACAGCAAATGGCGCCACTAATTAGTTTGTGCAGGAAGACAACCAAAGACTTTCTGCGACGGTGTTCTAGGCTCTTCATGCCACAAAGGAGAAGTTTTGTTTCATATGGGAGGTTTTGATAGGGAAGCCTTAGTTCGAGTAGCAAATATTTAGCAAATTTGTTTTCGACACGTTCGATTCTACTGATGTGGCACTGATAATTCGGACTCCACACAATGGAACAATATTCAAGTATCGATCGAACTAGTCCATTATATAGAGTCATAAGTGCCTTTGTGTCGTAAATTTGTCGGGTGTGTCGCTTTATGAAACCAAGCAATCTAAAACTCTTCAAAACAATGTTGTCCATATGCATGATGAAGGAAAGGTCCTTGTCGAAGATGACGTCGAGATCATTGAAGTGTGAGACAATATCCAGATTGGTGTTCTCCAACTCGTAGGTATAACTTGTCGGAGAATTGCCTTTGTAAAATCGAAGGACCTTACACTTGCTCACATTAAGCTGTAGAAGGTTGGACTTGCACCAGACAAATCCGACTGCAGATAGTTGTTATGGGAAAGTCAGGAGAAAAACTTCAGGTCATCAGCGTACACCAGACACTCAGACCCATTAAAACAAGATATGACGTCATTTATAAATAGTAGGAATAAGATAGGGCCGATATGTGAGCCTTGAGGAACACCGGAAATTACCGGAACCTCCTTGGAGACTGAACCGCATATAGTAACACGTTGACGGCGATGAGTTAGATATGAGCTTATCCACTTGAGGTACGCACCAGCGATTCCAATATCAGACAATTTTTCCAGGAGGAGTGCATGACAGACACTGTCAAAAGCCTTTGACAGGTCAGTATAAATGACGTCAACTTGATGACCAGCTTCAAGCGATGAAACCAAGAAATTCTGATAAACAGCCAGGTTAGTCGCAGTTGAACGACCACTGAAGAAGCCATGTTGCTGAGCAATGATGTGATTTTTGTAAGTTAAAAAGATTTCGTCAGTAATACTATTCTAAAAACTGTCCGACGGTTCGAAGAAACTGGAAATTGTAGAGATAGGCGACGATCAGGACGACTAGCAGTAGTAGATGAAGAGAAAAGTTTAGAAATTTTTAAAATACACGAAATGTGATGGGTCCAAATTATGCAAGTACATTCTTCCAACAGGACGAAGCTCCTCCCCATTTTGGTCGAAACGTGCGCGAATTCTTGAACAACACTTTCCCGAATAGGTGGATCGGTAGAGGGGGTACAATCGAGTGGCCACCTAGGTCCCCTGATTTGTCGCCTAACGACTACTTTTTATGGGGACACTTGAAGAACAGAGTTTATACCACAAAACCTCAAGATGTGGCCGATTTGCAGCGTCGAATTTTGGACGAATTTGAATTAATAACGCCAGAAATGATTTACAACACAATTGAAAAATTGTATTTGTATACAGATTGTATAAAACATCGAAAACTACTGATATTAGGGACAAAGAATATACCAAAAGTGTAACAAATTTAAAGTAAAAACTATAAATGAAAAAATATACAGGGTGTTACATTTAAAAATATAAAATTCGTTCGAATTCCAGACAAACTAAAAAGCTGGCAACAACGCCAATATCGTCATTCGGTGCGTCAGATCCTCTTACACAACTGTACCAAATTTGGATTAAATCGGCCAATAAATTGTGATGTTATTAAGCCATTTCCAGACCTTATACACACACTGTATATTCGACGCCAATTCACACCAGGGAAGATCCGATAGAAAGAATAACACACCATTTCAACATACATAATTATCCCACAAGATCCAGAAATAACTTAACTGTCCCTCAGTCTCGAAGTGAACTATCTAAAAACACAATCTATCACTTGGGAAAGACACTTTACAACGGTATACCCCTGATCATAAGGCAGCTAAGTGCTAAGCAATTCAGTAGCAGGATTAAAAAATGTTTACTACTGAGCGCTAATTATTCCCTTGCCGAGTTTACTCATAATACAGCTCCTTTGCCGCAAGCAGCATAGCTTCCTTGCTTGCTTTGTGTTGTATTTTAAATTCTGTTACTTCATATTTATTTATGTAATAGTCAATAATTTGTTTAGTTTGTGTTGCTTGTACAATCATTGTATGTTTATTATATAATTATATATTAGTATTATGCATGGATGTGTTATATACAGGGTCGTTGGAAAGTATGGAAACGGTCGATTATTCCTTAAAGTAAAACAGCTAGCAAAAAATATTTAAGACAAAAGTTGTATGGTTTTGTAAAGCCTATCAGAATTAAAAAAAGATAAGTATACAGGATGAGTCAGAAAGCCGTAGAGGAATAAAGTTACCTTTTTTTTAATAGAACACCCTATATCTTAGAATATTTTTGGATTTTACATAAAATTATAATTATGTTTTATTAAGTGCCATTATAAGCCTAAACCTAATAGCTTCCGAGATATCGAATTTTGAAAAAATTACATTTTTTGAACTTTGGCAGCTTCTAGCTTTCTTACGGTACGCTATAGAGCAAAACGGCTTACATGTCCCTATCTTACTTTTTTGTTATCTTCCCGAAAATACCAACTTCTGGTTAAACCGGAAGTACTATATTTCCGGTATTTGAGCTACATCCGGTTTAACCGGAAGTTGACACTTTTAGAAAGAGAGTTAAATACTAAGGGACATGTAAGCCGTTTTACTCTAAGACGTACCGTTAGAAAGCTAGAAGCTGTCAAAATTCAAAAATGTAATTTTTCAAAACTCAATTTCTCGGAAACTATTAGGTTTAGACTTATAATGCACTTAACAAAAATGAATTGTAATTTTATGCAAAATCCAAAAATATTCTAAAATATAGGGTATTCCATTGAAAAAAAAGTAACTTTATTTCTTTACGGCTTTCTGACTCATCCTGTATACTTAACTTTTTAAAATTCTAATAGACTATAAAAAACCCTAAAACTTTTGTCTTAAATATTTTTTGCTAGCCGTTGTACTTTAAGAAATAATCGACCGTTTCCATACATGTAACCAACGACCCTGTATATATTATTGTCATTCTGTTATTTACCTTTTACTAGTTTGTAAGTTATACACCTTTAATTGATCAACACCTTTAATGGGTTATTATACAGACCATGTAATGCAATGTATTGGATCAATAAAATTGAATCGAATTGAATTGAATTGAAACGAAATTCGAGACAATCCTAAAGTGTTGTTTCAAGTACGACGAGAAAACATCGATTGGCTAAGGAAATGTATAGAAATATGCTGTTTATTTTCTTCTTATCGAAACAAATGTAGAGTACCTTTTTAAAAATGTAAAATGACACCTGTCAACATTTTGGCTTTTAGCCTACATTAAATATTAAAATTTCATTCAATTTTACGATGATGTCGGTTTAAAAGTTGTAGCCGAAAAGGTAAGTCGCTGGGTACCACTTTGGGGCTCTGTATCGCCGTTAAGCGGCGCTTTTTTTTTATGACAAATTAGGGTTATTTTGACCTCCCCTATATACCCTCTCGAGAATATGCCATATACTTACCGGACACCCTGTATACGGCTATAATATACAGGGTCCTGCAACTCCCTAGGTCTCTAAATTCTATACTATTAGAAATACAGATTTCGATCTGCTATTATATTGTTATATGGTGCTCAAAAAAACGCCGCTGAAAACATTTGAAAATTCTGACCTTGCTGATGTATTTTTAAGAAACGAAACGTCCGAATGGCATTCAGAAGACATCAAATATTAGGTATTAGGGGTATGAGAATCAAAAATATGCAATTTAAACTCCAGGCCCGTATTCGAAAAAACTCCAAGCCATTGTCACAAATATTGGTGGTCATATTCACAATTTGCTCCTTTAGTTGTTATAGCACTGTAAGTTTCGTTATTAAATTTCTCTTTTTTTGTAGGATATGTTTTCAATATAAAGTAATTTCATTTGAAGTTTTTTATTTCGATTTCCAAAGGATGTTTCTTGTTATATCGAGTACTTAGTCATAAAACTAAAATAATAATGATTAAAAGAACGCAAGTTAATTTGAAAAAAGTCCACGCTTTATGTGAAATTTCACAAATCAGTCCCTGATTTTTTCAAAAAGTTATTAATGCATTAGCCACTTTAGAACACATAGCCCCTAAACATATCCAAAAATGATCAAAATCGATTCATACATACAAAAGTTATGAACTATCAAAAAAGGGTGCAAGTTAATTTGGCCCACAGTGTAGACTAAAAAAAGATCTATAAACTTTATTTGCAATTTCCTTTTTATCAGGGGCGACTTTTGGATATTTCTACCCATGAAATAATGGTATGCCTTCAGATTTTAGTGCGAAGCTCGGATCGAATGAAAGAAATAACATACCTATTAATGTCGTTAATCATATAATTCCTAACAATCGTTCGCAGGCGATTTTCTGGTTCTCGTCCCGCTAAAGCGTAGTAACCCATAAAGTCTAGGGGAAGGCACTTACTCGGCAAACCTAAAAGATTAAGATATTAATGACATTAGATAAATGTAAAAATAAAACTTTTTATATTATTTATAAAATAAATAATTGCTGTTACCTTTATTTAATCCCTTATGTAATTTGGTAGCAAATATTTCTCTAACTTGTTTAACTTCGTCACACATAAGCTGTGATAAGTTATAAAACTGTTCCGCTGTGTATTGGTCACCTACTCCTTTTTGTTCACATACCTGAAAAAATTTTAGTAGACTTCAACTGCTTTTTTATAAATTGAACACCTTCAGGTTTGGAATTTATAACATTTTACTAATCACAAATATCGTAAAATGATCGATAATTACCTTTAACATAGCACAGCCAGCAGCTAATCTTAACCAAGACATTTCTGCTTTAGATAATCTGTTACTTTGTAATAAGTCACCTTTGTGTAGTATAAAAGCATTTAACATCCTAAAAGTTTTTTGAGCGGAGGCAGTATCTTGTTTTAAACCTAGAAATGGGATGATTACTGATTAACAATTGAAGACTGGAAATTTCAAACGTGCTAAGTGCCAACTTTATAAACATTCATTTTTTTTAATAGAAATGATCTATGTGCCATCGACAACAACTTGTAAAACGAGTCAAGTGCCATATCCAACCGAAACGCTGTAAGAAAATGGCACCTGGTGTAAGTACACAAGACGTTTTTAGCGGGCTAAGTGCCATCAGTCAGTTGTGGGTGCTATTTTATTAATTATATTTATTATTAATTTTATAAAAATCGAAAGAGAACGGCGTAAAAATGGTACCGGTTCGTTTGTCTCAGAACAAAGAAAAGCGAAAGTTACTGGAAAGAGTTATATTAACCGTAAAAATAAAAGTTGAAGCAAAGCGATATCCTTCCACGAAGGTAAGTTTAAAAACAATATTGTTTATTGTAATGTTAATTATTATGTCTTGTTTTAGGTCTCTTGTAAATGCAAGTTTAGCTGTAAAACGATAAGACTTAAAACAAGAAAACACCTGTCCAATACGTTTTATTGAACTGACAAGGTAACCCAGGGAACCTATCTTATGAATCTAATGCATATTGGTAGAATTAAAAGACGAAGCCATGACAATTATGATGATCCTAGTGACAGCCGTCGACAAGCCACAATTCACTACACTCTACCCAATGGTACTGGCAATGTTGTCCAAGTACGTAGAGCTACATTTATTGACACTTTCGGTATAACCAAAAGACATGTGTGCACTCTTTCTAAGAAGAAGAAATTAGGCGAAACCACTATTATAGAGAAAAAACGACGTACAGCACCTGGTAAATTTATCCCCGATGACCGCAGATTAGTTCAGCATCATATCAATAGTATTCCTCGCGATATGTCCCATTATTTCAGGCAGAAGACGGAAAAAGAATATTTAACCCCTGACTTAAATATCGGGCGAATGCACAGAGCGTTTTTAGAAAAATGCCCAGAAAGTCAGGTTACCTACAATTATAGGCAAGTTTTTCTAAAAGATTTTCCTAATTTGTCATTCAGACGACCTCGTAGCGACACATGTCGAATGTGTGATAAACTACACTGTGAAATTGAAGCTCGAAATAAAAATAGCTATAAGGCCAAAATAGACCTTGATGTGCATCATAGAAAGGTCGAAAACGCAAGAACATGCATGAAAGATGATATTACCAAATCTCAGCCTCCTGGGTCTGATTATACTACTGTTTCTATGGATCTGGAACAAGTACTATTTGTACCCTCCCTAACACACTCAGATATGTTCTATATGAACCAACTCAGTTGTTACATTCTATGCATAAACGTAGCTGATATGGGTATCTCTTACATGTGCTTATGGCACGAAGGTATAGCTTCAAGAGGCGGTAATGAAATATTTTCGTGTTTACTTTACATACTAATTAACGTAAAACCAAACAATAAAAAAAACATTACCATATGGAGCGACAATAGTGTCTTACAAAATAAAAATCGTATGGTATCGCTTGGTTTATATGAACGTATCGATCACAAGTTTTTAGTTAGTGGGTACAGCTTTCTTCAGTGCGATCGTGATTTTGCGCTCATTGAAAAGCGTAAAAAAGTGTGTAAACCTATGGTTCCTACAGACTGGCATTCCATTATTAAGAGCAGTACACACACTGGAAAATTTCGAGGAGTTGATATGCACCGATTTTTTAACATTCAAGCAGCTACTGATTCCGTGATAAACTTAAAAGCAGTCCAGATAAGTAAAACCACACATATTCGAATATATGCCAGATATCCAGGAATGTTGCTATGTAAAATAAAAAATTCCAATATTAAAAAGAGGTAAATCTATCCAAGATATACAAAAAATAACACTGAAAGAATTGCCTCATATAAGGCACATACGTGTCAACAAAAAAAAATCATTTAGGAGCTATGATTCCATTTTTGGAAAAGCAGGAACATAAAGTACAGTAAGTACAGCTAAAGATTTTTACAATGAACTAATGAAATAAGTTTTTCTTGGCACGTTTCCAATTTCCTTTTTGAAAATGTATTTTTTATGTAAAAATTTAGGTTTTTGTAAAGTTTTGATTTAACTTATGCAATTTTTTGTAATTTTATGTAAGCAAAAATAAAGTATTGACAAGGGTTTTTCTGAATATTTTTTATTTTTGGCACTTAGCACGTTTGAAATTTCCAGTCTTCAATTATTACAACATATTGTATGAGCCATCAAAATGCGAATTTTGTCCGACTTTATAACTTTTTAACTTTATAATAGGGCAACAAACATCTGTAATAATCAAGAAAATATAGAATGAGATGAGACTTAAATTTTAATAGTTTTGCTGTATTTAGTTGAGATATGTTATAATTGATTTGTTTATTTCTAGTTTGTTGAAAGGGCATGTGTTTTTATGTCGTTTTTAATTATTTTACACAGTTTATTAAGTGTTTTACGACATATCCTTCAAAGTATCGTTTGCAAAACGTCAAAAAATCATCAATAAAATGTGTGAGCTGCTTGTAGTGTAAAACGTAACCAATGTGTCGTGCTAGCTTAATGTAAAACAACAGCTTTGACCTTAAATAAATTCGCGAAGTTCTTCACGAATTTCTTCACGAGAACGGTCAGACGGTAACCGTTACCGCTGCGCGCTATGTTCAAATGCAACAGACATTATTTTTACCGCAAATTGAAGAAGAAATAGGACATTACTGGTTTCAGCAAGACGGGGCAACAAGTCATACGGCGCAAAAGAATAAGCATAGACATTTTAAGATAATCCTTTCCAAATATACTCATTTGTAGAAATGGTACGATTACATGGCCAGCAAGATCCCCAGATCTGTCAGCGCCGGTTTATTTTCTTTGGGGCTTTTTAAAGCATAAGGTGTTTGCGAATAAACCCAGAAGTTTAATAGATTTGAAATTAAACATTAGAAATGAAATGAATGCTATTCCACGTCACGTTATTCAAAATGTTATGCAAAAATTTGCTAATCAATTAGAAGAATGCATTGAGAATAATCGCGATCACTTACGAAGCACTATATTTAAATCATAAAAACCCCCATCTTTCTAGTTTAAAAATATTCGTTTTATTACTCAAAGTTGGGTAGGTAGTTCATTTGCCGAACCCTGTATTTGATGGTTAGAGATACTGTCCTAACCAAAGCGTGTTAAAGACACAATTCGCATTTTGATAATAATTCTACATTGTCTGGAAATTATTATATGGGCCATATTATTGCTCAATTTAGGAAATAAACACAATAGGATTAAGATGCTTTAACTTATCTTAATAAAGAGGATTAGTGCAAGAACAACTTGATTAACTTATTAATGCAATAGCTCAAACTCTCAAAATAAAACTAGATAAAATGTACTGGATAAAATAGATATTTTTTTACCTAAAAGCCACCTGGCCATTGCTTTCAGTCCTTCTACTTTACATCTAGTATCTTCTGGTAAGTCTTCTTCAGAACACCAAGCGTCATCGTCATTCATATATTCGTCTTTATTTTCTCGACCATCTTTGACCAGTAATTCTTTAACAATCTAAAAAATTACAGTTTTGCATTCTTATGAAGTTTCATCAGCCTTTTAAAAATATATTTAAGCATTTTTTTGAAAAAAATATTAATCCCTTCACAAGAGTTGCGACCAAATATGCTTTACCGTGCGTGCGTGCTACGCCTCACAGGGGAAGTGATTGAAGAACAAGGAAAGCATTTATGGATGTGTAATGAACGAAATATTTTATTATACGTCTCTGAAAACGATAAACAAAGCAAAATTTAAAAAAATGTCCCTCCTATACATGCACAAATAAAATGCAATATCTTTAATTTTTACTTAATAAAATATTTAAATTAGAATTTCTGTTTTTGTAAATATGCAATCGTTTAGCAAGCTCTTTATTTTGTAGAATTGTAGTTGATGAGGTTGAAGGTACTACATTTGAAATTATTTCTTGGTCTGCCCCAATTACAATGGTTTCTGGAGTTGACGATGTGTTCCCTTTATTTTGGAATGACTGCACAATTTGCGAGAAATTGAAAAAGTAAGGGAAATCGCTTCTGCCTTCGATCAACACAGTATTTCTTCAGAATTTTTTAATTTCAGATATTCAGTAAACTGTTTCGTTGTAGCACTTAGAGTATGAAACCTGCATGTTGAGCATAAATAATTTTCTACTATCCATATTTGTAGGCATTAGATTAATGTATTTACGATAAAAACTACCTGAATCAAAGGGATACCATTCCTTTTAATTGTGAAACTTCTTGATTTATGATTTTTGACATCTCAAAGAAATACGGCCAAACAATTATCTTCCAAGTCTTCCAAAGTTAAACGAATCAAATGATCTCTTCGGGGTAAAACTACTTTATTAACCACTTCTCATCTGGCGCTTGAAGTATCAATTTGGCGACTTGTTCTGCAATTAATACTTGACTTGAACTTTTTCGGTGTGTAGTATGTACACCACCACTTTGTCGTTTGAGAAATGCAGTTGTTTTGGAAAATTACTAACATTCATATTTTCTTTTACTGCCAGAAAACTTTTTGACATTGAAAATCGACACCATAAAGTTGAAGCTTTCATGGATTTGGCTTTTTCGGACAATTAAACGAAAAGAGTATCATCATTTACCTTGTTAACTTTTCTTTGCTGGCGCAATTTGCAACTAGTCATTTTTGCATCTTTGAAATGACTTCCTCGGCAGTAATTTAGCATTTAATTTAGTAATTATTCGGAAAGCTCAAAACATCGTATTTGTCTCTAATTTTTCGAATACACCCTAGTTCGAGGTCGCGAATCATAAATCAGAAGTTTTTTCGGCGGACTATAACAGCTCTTAAGAAAAGAAATTCTAATAGGTACGATATATTAAAATGTTGCCATTTCCACTAAAATTTCACACATAGAACTAATAATCCTCATCTTAAATAAATGCAAACTGTGACAAAAAGTCGCTGAATAATTGTAACAATTGTTAGAAAACGTGCAGTAGTTAGGTGAAACACTCAAGGCGAACTGGCAACCACTTGACAGTATTATTTTGGCAATTTGACGGCTTTTCTTGTGCGATTCCTATCATCGACAGATTTGTGATTTAGTGAAAAAATAATACAGCGCATTGCCGGTTTAAATAGTGTGATAAATCATTTTAAAATGTTATGTAGTCGGCTGTAAGGGTAAATTGCCTAAACAGTGCGCGTTTCGTTATCCAAAAAGTGAAGAAAGTCGCTTAAAAGGGCAAAATGCAATCCATCGAGACAATTTTATCCTCTGTGAGGATAGTAGTGTGGTGCGGCTCGTGTGACCCACTTAAATAATGTTAAACTTTGCAGTTTAGCAATCAACAATTAATAAATAATTAATAAACATATTTCTGATGATACAGAGTTAATATCTACTTGGTAACTAGACTAAGTTTATACAGAGAGTTCTAACAATAGAGACATGAAAGAAGCACACGCGTTTTATTGATTATAGACAATTCCTTTTAGGGCCCCGCATCACAGTAGCAGAGTATGTTAGTCTCATTTTAAAGGATCTTATCTGGCAGATTTCCTAACCGGACACGAAAACAGGTGATATCGTTTCTAGAAATTTAAATATTCGAAGATTAAAAGAACACAGCGTCCCTAGTAAGTTTCCCAATTGTCCAAAATACTTATCAAAAACTTTAACACATAGAAAAGCAGAGAAGAAAAGTTTAAAGAACTAGACGACATACAATTTTATTTTAAAAATGTATTGAAAAAAGCAAGCGTGAAATTATAACACATGCAGAACTTACAAACTAAGAAACTTTTCAAATATTTAATAATTTATTTTAAATGTTTAGTTTAAAGGAAGGGTGGATTCCCATTAATGAAAAATCCTCAAAGACTTTTTCAGATTAGCTTTGTCCTTGTACTGTAGGAGTTAATGATAAATTCCTGTTGTTGTGTATGTGTCCATACGTGTTAGCAGAGACGTATAATGAAAAAATATTACCAACATATTTGAATAACTGTAGAACTAACCTACCATAAGATTCTAGATTCACTTACCTTCCTAGAAACAATATTCTTAATTGGCACTTTGTATTTTTCAGGAAATGTGAACGCGATATGTCCCAACGCGACTATCGCCGTCCTATAGTGGGGCGAGTCGGTAATCAGGTTTTCCTTCACCGCCTCCAAGATCTGAGCGAAAATTTCGTCGTGTAACGGTGGCATGTTTTTATGGATGCAATGGATGGCACCTTTAGCTTGTTTCGGCGTTCCCGTACAGGCTAATTCTTTACAGGTGGGCGCCAACGTGTTCATTAGGTTGGGAAACTGGTCGTCTGGAAAATAAAATTACAGAGTGACCACGTGCAGGGTTTTTGAAACTGTATTAATAGTTATTGGTTAAGTATTTTAAATTGTATGATATTGCAGTAACATCATTTCTTATATTTATTGACCTGTGTGCAAGTAACTTGAGCACAAATAAATGATTTGATTCCAATTAATTAATGACAAATAGAGATACAAAATTACATGCCGAGTACTTACATAAACACTTGTACTTTCCCAAGAAAGTAAAAACGCTTAACACTAAGGGAGCCACGTTCGGGTCGTCCAGCCTCAAAAAGTCCATGAGATCTTCCAATATATCCGAGTGATGAAAATGCGTGGGGAACACCACACTTAACATCACCAACAGCTTGAGGCCTCTGTCTCCCGCTGTAGCCGGATGAAGGCCTATTTCTTCTATTGAATTTCCGCCTCTTAGGCAGTCCTCTACGTATCTGTAGAATAACAGTAAAATACAGATTTCCAAAGTTGTTGGACGGGTGCAGACAATATTGAGTCCAAGCGTATATTGAGACGCAGAACAGCACAGGGAACGCAAAGCAGCACAACACAGGTTTCTGTATTTCATGTTTAAATCAGACAGACAAAAATTGCGACACAGCCCAGCGCAGTAGATATTGGTCACGTAGTATACTTATGTCAGGCCAAGCGAATATTGAGACGCAGAGCAGCACAACACAAGTGCAATGCGTGATGCAGACTAGTCCGAAATATTGATATATTCAGTTATTCAGTCGTAGACGGACAGTTTTTAGTAAAACAAACATTTAAACTTCGTATAATAGAAAAACTACTAGATCTGAGTTCCGAATCAGATTCGGACGCCCACTATTTATTAGAAATGTGAATGTTAACTAAACCAGTAAAAAAAAATATAAACAAAAAAGCTCATAAATGAGAAACGGGAAAGCTATGGTGAGTAGGCTGGGCCGAATTTGGACAATTTAGGAATTCTGATTTGGAATAGTAACAAAAAGTGTCATTTCATGACTACAATGAAAATGATTATTTTCGATTTTTTTATAATCTGCAGGGCTTTAAAAATTATAAAAATTTTGAAAAACTCAAGTTGATAATTTTAGTTTGGAATAGGTCAAAAAAGCTTCCCTATTGCAATAGAAATAAAATGGCGAAAATGCGTGGCGAAAAGTAAAGATTGTTGATTGGCTCAAAGAAAAAAATATTGCATTTGGAAAAAAAATGCGAAAAGTGCAGTTGCTCGATCTTGCAAGACTTCACAAAAAAAATATACGAAATATGTAGTGGATGAAATGGCTCGTGAAGGAGGTGTTACAATATTACGTTTACCGCCTTACCATTGTGAACTAAATCCAATCGAGCTTATATGGGCACAGATAAAAGGCGAAGTGGCGCGTGAAAATAAAACTTTTAAATTAAAAGATGTTAAAGAACTGTTAAAAACGGCAACAGCGAATGTACAAGCAGCAGATTGGCATAAGTGCGTATTACATGTAGAGGGCGTAGAAAAAAAAATGTGGGACTCAGATGTATGCGTTGAAGTCATGGTAGAACCTATTATTATAAATCCTGCAGATGACAGCAGTAGCGACAGTAATATGTTTTTATTGTCAGATAGTGAATAATCACTGTAATGGTAATAATGAATTTAAAATTGTAACGTATTGTAATTATAACACTTTTTAATGTCGGCGTGGAATATAATTTGTGAAATTATTATCAATTAGTGTTCACATAGGTAACAATAGGTAGGAGATTTAACATTTATAATTTAGGTTTAGGTTTTGCCCTTAATCCACTATTATATGTTTCTATTATGTAATATAATAAAAACATGAAAATAACATAATTATACCGTTACTTTATTATTCTTTTTGGATTTTATACCTGCGTAATTTAGTTTCTCTAATTACTTCATTAGATCACCAAATGTAAAAGCTTATTTTTCAGTTTAATTTATAATATTATATTTATTATAGTAAATGTAAATGCCTCTGGAATTGGCGTTCCCCTTATGTCTTGCACACCCCGGTAAAAATGAGTCACTGCCAATTATATTGGTACCGGAGTATAGTATCATCTTTCTTGTAAAAATATTCTCACCTAATTAAAATTCCCAATGCTTCATGATCAATCATAACAGAACTGATGCGTTCCAACAACATTTTTACCATATTGTAGTACAGATTAGTCATCACAGGTGATCCGAGTTTCTTCAAAACGGCCGCGGTAGCTTCGGAACATTCCTTGCAACTTACCGACGGTCGGGCAACGGTTTCGAATTTTTCCATTAAATCGGGATCTCTCCTAAAAGAGGCGAAAATAGCTATTTGTGTATTAAGAGCGCCAAGAGATATATTGTCGTCATGCCATACACACATGATATTTTCTACAACCGGTGTTTTCGTAAAAATGTTAAATGTATTAACTGCAAAATAAAAATTACAAATTGCGTCAGTACCCATTATTTATTTAAATGCCGTCTTACTGGTCACAAAATTGTCGACATGTGTCAAACACCCCTCAACGTCTACTTTCAAAATTGGGTCAAACATGAGGAACACCAGATGTCTTATGATGGTTGTCAAGGCAATCACGCGAGCGAGCGTTTTGGTTACTTTGCCGCTCGTAAAAGAGTAAATAAAAAATTGATGAAAGCTGTGTCGTAGTTGGCGAGTGTACGAGTTGAATTATTTTTCCCGACTGTATGGGTGGATCTCTCTCTTGTTACTCTTTTCAAAGTTTGGCCCTCTGGTCAGAATGGATACCTAACTACCATAAAAATAAAAATCCAATGCAAAAGGCTATTAAGTTTTAAAATTATTTATCACTGAGATTTCCTTTTATTATAGTTCCAGCAATATATTATAGAATAATGAGAAAAATTGAATTTTGAACAATGACCAACATTCCCTACTTCTAAACTAAATATTTATTATTGGGATACTAATCATAACACATTACTGAAGTACCAAGCACATACCGATCATAAGATTTTAGTCTGTCTCTCATACCAGGTGTGACAGAAAGGTGGTAAATATATATCAGGTTCACAAAACCAAACAAGAATTTTGGACAATATTTGGGGAAAAATGGATAGAAAATTATAGAGAAATCCGGAAATTATTCTATAGAACTCTAAAACAACTAAGAAATAAGAAGGATTATAACATGGAAAATATGAATAAGAAAAACGGAAACCTATTAACAATATGAATTGAAGAAGTATTAAAAGTATGGTTATAGCGCCGATAAACAAAACACGCAATATATTGATATAAGAAAGAACAGGTTAAATGTTTTAAACACTTAAAATCTGTAATTGAAGGGAATGATAAACTAAATAAGGAACTGGATGAAAAAACAGAGAAAATCGACATTTTAGGGATAAGAGAAATCCCAAAAAAGCGAAGTTGTTAAAAAGTTGTAAAGTTGTAATGATGTACAGTAGCGAAACATGAACGCTAACAGACAATTAAAAGAAATGCTGTAGAACTGAGATTTCCGTGAAAAATAGAAGAAAAAAACAAGTACAGATAAGAAATGAAACATTCAGATAGAATGTAATGATATAACCTATAAAAGAAAAAATAGTGGAGAACCAGTTTGGGCATAATATTTTGAATGTGAAATGAAAGTACTCAAAAAAGTATTTGAGACAAAAGCGATAGAAAAGAATAAAAAGGAAAACTGAAAAACTGGACAAGCACAAAAGAAAAAGCAGAGAAAACGGATGAGAATCTATTAAGGGGTTAGCACGGCCAGGAAAAATGGGACAGCCTCAAAATCAACGGTACAAACACTGTTTTGGTTATTGTGAATCGGTGCCGAAATTTCAGTTCTCCACACTTGTGTTCATCAAATAGTAGGATGAGTTCACACTGGAACTTTTTATTAAAAATAATATCAATGCAAATATTTCAAAAACGGTTAAGCGAGCAAATTAGAACATCATTCTCTGCCGAATTTTGTTCTCCTGTTTCTTATACATAAGTTTTGACCTAATGCCATAATCCCGCCAACCCTTAAAAGTACATGATAAATTGGTATACATATCTACAAAAACACTGTTAAGTTAACTTTATGTTAATATTTAATGCAAGTAACTTTTCCTTTACACCATATTAGGAAATCATGAGCAAATTTTATGACAAAGAGGGTAGCTACAAAACGCCAGATAAATTTCTAACACACGGGAGTATTTTAAGCTTATATGGTATTCAGACTTACTGTATATCAATCAAGGAAATCATTTAGTAGTATTTATTAACTATTGCGTAATCAAAATTTACTTATTTAAGTTTAAATATTATGATAATATTTAATGTTTTAATATTATACATTACTTACTTTAAGTGATTGCTAAACTTGCTCAAAAATTCATGAGCTTTTACGGGTTCTGGCAAACATCTGGACAGAGCTTGGATTTTGTTTGCTATTTCCTTTTGCAAGTCTTGAGTGAAGTGATTTTGGAGCTTTCGATGAAGATCCAACCATTCTAAAACCTAAAGAATGTCATGAATAGGTATATTTATGAATTTAATATTCCCCTTATGATATACAATAGAGAGAAAAATTATTACATAGTTATATTATACAGGGTGTTTCAGAAGTACAGTACGTAACTTAAGGGAGTGATTCCTTATGATATTCTAAGAGAAAAAGTTCATACGAACATGTGTCCGGAGTTGCCTCGTTTTTGATATACAGGGTGTTAAAGTTTTTAAAAAAAAAATAGGTTTTTTATAACTTTTTTAAATATCCTGTGTATTAACTGATGCATTTTTTTGTATCATTATTTAAAAAAAATATTTTATTTCTAATTTAAATGTTTTAATTAACTTTTATACATACATAGTACATAGGTTTTTTTTTGTACACGCAATAAAGTGGTTTTCATTTTTTCTCTCGGAAACAAAGCAAGATACGAAAACAATTCAGGGAACAAAAAAGTTGTATTATTAGTTGGTAAGTCCGAAAAAAAATATTAAGATTAGGGAAAAGTCAGTGGCGTATATTTTTTGCCAATAATATGGTTAGGGTCCTCCACCGGATGCCACTGGACTTAATAAATTTAATCTAGTTAGGGCTCATTAAGCCCCTTATCATTATGAATAGCGGTACCATATTTCAATAAAATCGGGAAAAGAATATTTAAAAAAATTATAAAATCCCGATTTTTTTTTAAAACTTTAACACCCTGTATATCAAAAACGGGGCAACTCCGAACACATATTCATATGAACTTTTTCTCTTTGACTATCATAAGGAATCACCCCCCTTAAGGTGCGTACCGTATTTCTGAAACACCCTGTATATGTGAACTTAAAATTTTAAAAGTTCAAAAAATAATTATGGCAGTTCAAGGCATACTTATAAGTAATGACCTAAAACTGTAAACGGATGTAATTTAAATAAGATACAATAATAAAGGGCCCAGGAAAGTTAGTTACTCGACGCAACTTATAGACGGTATGAATACTTGTAGGGACGATGAGACTAACTCATGGGTGCACATTTATAGTAAAATTATTTTATAGATTCCAGAGATGTAAATAAATGCATGCAAAGAGCACGTGAACAGTAAATTAGACCGCTCGTGCCTCAAGAAGATTTAGGGCCGCTTGATCATAAGAAATGCACTATGCAACGTCATACGTGAATATCACGCGGCGATCGTTGGAATCTGTACATGAATTTTCGTATAGGGATGCACGATGTTTTCCGATGCATCGAAAACATCGAAGTAGAGTATATTAGCAGGTACCAGATATTGATATATCCAATATCCTTCTACCCAGGGTTGAAAAAAAACATGTTTTTTTTGTTTAAAACTGTTTTTTTTTTTGTTTTAAACTGTTTTAAACTGTTCAAGAAAAAAACATGTTTAAAACGTGTTTTAAACATATTTAAAACGTGTTTTAAACACATCCAAAATTAATTTAAGGTTTGAATAAAAAATCCATCTAGTAAGACCCGTTCTTTTAAAAATAACAGAACAACAAATCGAATTAAATGTTGAAAATGTGTGCCATTTATGGCTTAATAATATCCAACGCAATCAATAAATTTTTCCACGTTTTCAACCAATTCCGGAGTTATCGCAAGCATTTCCCTTCAGATCATCTCTTTCAACTCCTGCAAATTGTTTGACCGGTCAACACACACTTTCGATTTGAGGTAACCACACAAAAAGAAGTTCAGCGGAGTTAGGCCTGGCGATCTAGCAGTCCATTCGATAGGTCCTCTCCTTCCGATTGGGAAAGGTTTCATCTAAACAGTCTGGGTTCAAAGGATTCGGAAATAAAAGTCACTAATGCTGGAATTAATCAAGTTGGAGAAATTCGAGATATATTTGTCCAGTTAAAAAAAAATGGATCAATTACTCCTCCGTGCACTATTTCACACCACACATTTGTTTTTTGAGGGTACTGGCTGTGAACCTCCATCATCCAATGCGGATTTTCTGTTGCCCAACAACGACAATTTTTTCTGTCCACATTACCAATCAAGGAGAACGTAGCTTCATCGGAAAAAATAATATTTTTTACTAAATTATTATCTTCACTCAGCTTCAGCTTCATCTGCAGGACTCAAACGCCTTTTCTCGACATTTGGCATAATTCATAGTAAGCTTCGAAATCGATTAGGAACAGAAAATGCCACAAAACTTGTAACCATATTTAAGCAGCTTAATTCAAACCAAGAGTAGAGTTTAGTAGAATGACTAGGAGACTTTTGGTTTAGTTTTTAGTTTGTTTGTCTTTGTTACTTTTATAAGGCGCTTTTATATGTTTACACTTTTTATTTGCTTATGTTATTGGAACCCGGTACACAGACTGTAGGTAGGTATATAAACTAAGACCTAGAGCTAGTCTTAAACGTGTTTTTATAATGATGTACTTTTAATATTAAACGTTAGATATAAAAATGTGATTTTCAGTAAAGCTTGACAAAAAAAACAACTTAGAAAAAAACACTGTTTTAAACAAATCTGTTTAAAACAAATGTTTTAAACATTTTGTTTTAAACATAACAACCCTGCTTCTACCTAACCTAAATCCACCCTCAACACCTACCACAGCCCGCCTATCAATCCACATGCGCAGCAGAGAGTAACTTTTCAATCCACCCATTAGTATTCTCACATCACCATTCCCGCCACTATCTATTTAACGCAGTAACCAATGACTTAGCATTCAGTAATGGCCCTGACAAGGTTTCGATTTACGTTAAGCTCATTTAATGTTGTATCTAGACGTCAATGTTTAGTGTAACTTTTAATAGTAATTCAAGTGCTGGTATACATACATTATTATAGATACTGCTGTCAGTTAAGACACATTAAAACTTCGAAGAAGCTTGTATCAGTAAAGAGAAGAATAGTTACAGCAGATGAATACACGAAATGCAAGAGTTTTAGAACTAAAAAATCATCTTGTTAAGAAACAATTTAGACATTCAGAAGTACTACATCAAGAAGTTATTGATTTGTGTGATAATTTCCTAAAGGATATTATAAGTGCTGATCATTTTAACAATAATTTAAAATTAATAATTAAGTTTATGAACGTTTTCATCCACTAGTAACAATGTATTCGTGCAGTAAGAAAACTTTTAAAGTACGCCATACGATAAATGGTCATGACTAACTAACGCCTTTATACTTGCTTTTGGCAAATAAACCATTTCGGTTCAGGGTGGTAGTAGGAAGATTGAAACAATGTTTGTATATGTACAAAAATTTATTGTGTATCTCCGACTTTGACGTAAATTATTAATATGCGTAAAAGTAGCAAGCCGTAATATATAATTATTTTTATTATACAGGGTGTCATACGTAAAAGTTCCACCCCCCTTTATTTTCTTAAGTTTTTGAGATATCGGAATAATTTTTTTTTTGAAAACGAATGGCAAAGGCTTTTTTGACATCTGTGAATTTACCGGGTTGAAAATGCGGAACTTCTACGTGGAACGCCCTGTATAAAACCGTATGAGTAAAATGAGTCATCTCAATAGTTTGAATCTATACTATCACTATCATCCACTGATAAAATTAAAGGTTTTATGTTTTCCCAAAATTTTTTATAATTATTTTCGACCTCAAGTACATGATTAACGCACGCTCTCCAACTGCTCTCTGGTATTAATTCACACTGAGTTTTAATTACCTCATTTACATTAGCGGACATTTTTGGGTTTTCATTATTGCGTCTAACTTTGTTTTTCAATTCGGACCATATCATTTTTATAGGATTCAAATCGCAATGGTAGGGGGGCAATCTAAGTGGTATGTTACCGGAAGCTTTTATGACCTCATCTACGCAATATATTTTATCATACGATTTGGTTTTTAGTACCTCAACTAGTTTTTTTTTGTATAATTATCTTCAAAATAGAGGCCATGTTGACTAAGGAACTCTTGCGGCACCTCTTTTTTGCTGCTTTGGTTGGTATATTCAAATGATTTAATATTAATTCGATAATTTCTAATGTGTCGACAGGTATAATTAATTATACCTAAAATACGTACATTATCAAAATAAAAACATAACACCTCCCTGTTACTGAGAAAGGCTTACTAATCAGCCCTTAATTGCTATATGAGGGGTAAAGTCCCCGACCGTTATAAAGCAGGTAAAATCATGACCATTTATCTTGTGTCGGATATATCCAAAAACCAAATATGTATAGACATAAACGACAATCATGTCATTAGAGACAATCTTGTGAAAAACGAAAGGTTAGCATACATAATCAGCAAGCAAAAATCAAACTAGAAGAATAACCTAAAATCCCTAAACTAATAGTTTCACGATGTAAGGAATGTAATCCTGGTATGTGAAAAACAGACTACAACGTAAAAATACGTTTTTAGATCGATATATTTTAACTCGATGTTTTATGACATGATAGGCTAGATCGATGTACAGGATTTTCGCTTATATTTAGACCCCTATCTAGAGCGAAAACAATAAGAGGATTTTTACTGAATCATCAGAATCTTAGCAAAAAAATTTCAAAAGATGATTACAATGCCGAAAAAAATAAGCAACTTATGTATAACACCCTATATCTATTATTAAAATTATAGATATTTATTTCCTGATTCCAAAAATATATAGTTTGTCTATATTAGCTCAAATCGTTTTTAAGATATTAACAATCAAAATTTTAAAAAGTTGCATTTATTTTCGTTTATAAGACTAGAATGCCTTGAAAATCAAATGATAAAGTCTGTCGGCCTTTTCTTATTGCAATTACTACGTCTAGAAAGCCATGGAAAACAAATGATATTATGACATTTTTGGCGTTGCTTACTTGTTTGCTTGTAATAAACTAACATTTTTCTTCGTATTTATAATAATAAAATGGGATATTCTGCAGCAGAAAAATTCGATGTTATCCGTCCATATTCAAATAATAAAAATTCATTTACAACTCTTAATGAATACCACAGGTTATTTCCCAATAGATGTTTACCTTCCAAAAGCACTATTAAATATGTTGTAAAAAAATTTGAAGAGACCAAAAGCTTAGAAAGGAAAAAGAGGACAGCAATGAGGGATGAGGAATAAGACTTAAATGTCTTGCTGTTCTATGAAGGTGATTAATTTCATTATTTATACTTATTAATAAATTCTACTATAATTACTTTTGTATTACAGAAAATCCTGAGTATTCTGTACCAGATGCGGCGGGCCATTTTAACAAATCTTTCAGCACAGCTGGTATGTTTAATAGACAAAATAAACATTTTTGGGCAACTTTTAATCCCCATAAAATTCAGCTTGTTAGAATTCAGGGCCGTAGGTCTATAAATGTTTGGTGCGGCATTATAGGAAATAAAGTCATTGGTCCAATAATTTATAATAGGACTTTAACTGACCTAAGATATTTGGAATTTCTTGAGAATGAGATTGAAAACTTTTTAGAAGAGCTTCCTCTTAACCAACACGCTACGCTTATCTGGCAGCAGAACGGTGCGCCAGCCCATAATGTTGCCCCTGTTACAAGGTATTTAAATGAAAAATATAATTTGCGGATTGAAAGAAACGGGCGAATAATGTGGCCGGCAAGCAGCCCCGATTTGACGGTGCTTGATATTTTTCTTCGAGGCTATTTAAAAAACAAAGTTTATTACAATAGGCCAGAGAACATTCAAGTTTTGGAACAAAGAATTGGAGAACAAATTTTGGTGCTAAATAGAGACTATCGAGGGCCCATTATGAACTTAAAAAATCATAAATTATTAGGAAATATTCAAAAATGTATAATAAATTAAGGGAGTTACGTTGAAAATCAGTAATTTTTTTAAAAGTTTGATTGCTAATATCTTAAAAACGGTTTGAGCTAATATAGACAAACTATATATTTTTGGAATCAGGAAATAAATATCTATAATTTTAATAAAATAGATATATGGTGTCCCATTTAAAAAAACATAAGTTGCCCTTAAATTTCGGCATTGTAATCATCTTTTGAAAATTTTTTACTAAGATTCTGATGATTCAGTAAAAATCCTAAAACTCATTATTTAAAGTATTTTTCTATCTCAAATTGTTTTCGCTCTAGATAGGAGTGAGTTTTACTGGGATGCACGTTTTAAAAATTCGATTTAGACTTACCAATTTTCTTACACACAACTGATTTTTCTGCAATTCCATAAAAGCCTTGGTGGCGTGTTCATCCACAGTTCCAAGTAAATGATATAACTTCTTCATTCTTTCAGCAGCAGGTAACTGATAGGGTACCAGACACGTATTTAATAGCCTAAAAGAAATATTATATTAATAATAATTTATTTTATTGCCAGCACAATCAATATAAGACAATAGCAACGTCAAAGCGAAAAAAAAAAGCAATTATATTATACAAATGAGAAATTTATAAAAATACAACATGATAGAATATAACTGCGCATTGCCCAACATTCCACGTTCTTTGAAAGAGGAAAGAGGCGCCTTTTATAGAGGAATAAAGGCCTATAACCTCTTACCAACAGACATTAGGAACGTGGAGGGAAGCAGAGAAGGTTCCGTGGGGCAGTCCTGGGCTTTGCAAGGAATGAATGCTTTTATACATTCGACTTTTGAGTCGTCAATTAGTCTTTTTACTGTATTTTCTTACTATACTATATGATTGATATTAAATACTATTGATTACTTGCAAATTGAATTATTCCTTGCTTTTGAATATTTAATCACTTATAAATTGAATTAAACTGAATTCGCCATTTGGGGCGGGTCCTTGTCTGTGTAATTATGTTCATGTCTCTATCTGTCAGAAGCGTTTTCTCTTTTTTTTTCTTTATATCGGTCTTTAATTGATAAGTATTCCTATAGATTGTTTTATTTTATCTGTATTTTATTTAAGTTATAGTTAGTAACAAGCGTGAAATTACTTTGTAAGTTTTCCAGAATTTTATATTGTTATGACTGGCTTGTTTCGTGTGATTGTGTTGGCAAGAAGGAAATAAATAAATACATTTTTGAGTAGCCTTTGACCTAACAAAACTATCATCATTAGTTTAACTAACCTCTCCACCAACAATCTGTCTTCCATCCCCGCCATATAATAGCCATGCAAAATCTTATCCTTGATCCACGTAACCGCTTTCTTGGTGGCATTCGGCACGTCCGGATCGCTCAAGTGCTTCTTGTAGATCAAGGCCAGACCGGCCATCGCTTCCTTCCGGATTTTGAACTTTTTATCCAGGGTCCGCTCCTTTACGAATTCGAGGAGGTCCTCGGAGTCAGACACCACCTGGAAGTCGTTTCTGGCCGTCGTTACGATTGACATCACAACCTATGAAATAAAAAGGAAAAAGTTTTGAACTTAGTTATTAGTGATTAGGTTTAGATAAAAAAAATAAAGGTAACCAAATGAGAATTGCAGCACGTGGCTACATCTCGTGGCAACCACACGTATCAACCCAACCACACACAACACTTTGAGGTCCCTTACCTTTTCGTCAGACCCGGAGCCTTGCTGAAGAGCCGTAAACGGCGAAACGCGTCCAAGGATTGGGTCTGACGGAAAGGATAAGGGACAATTCTATGCACGAACTTATTATAAGTTTGTGTTTTTTGAAAAATAAAGGTGTTCGAAAATAGTTGTACTTCCCTTTAAGAGCCGATTGGTCGACTCAAAATAAGACAAAAATTATACGTATGTCCACAAATGCTTCCTTTCCGGAATAGGCGTTACAATTTTTAAATAGTTTCTGTTCTGCCAAAATATTTCCGAAACAGCTTTAATAATTTCAATTACATTTGGGTTGTGAAAGGTACTTAAAATAACACATATTTTAGGAATAAAAGAAATAATGTTTAACAATAATTATGTATATCCTAACTTGTTTACTTTTTGATGGCACTATACAGGGTGCACCAAGTAAAGTGGCTTACTAGAATTAACTGTAAAACTCATCTTTAAAATTTGGTAGTGACTATAAGAGATGTTTTTTTACGGTCTTACGATGGTGCGGATGCGGTGTTGTCGGATCCTACCAAAAGTGATAGCAACTTCAGAATTTTAAATAAACTGTATATACAGGGTGTTATGGAAATGACTTATTATATTTTAAGGGGCCACTCCTGAGGTGGTCTAGAGTTACACTTGATAGTTTTTTTTTCTAAAATCGGAAGTATTTTGAATTTTGTAAAATACCTTAAAACCGGACTATGTGCGCCTTCCATGATAGTTTAATGCCCCTGAACACATGTGTTTTTGACAAGACAAACTGCTGGAATGGTAATTGTTTAGTTTAGTGCAATTAATGTTGAATTTTGTGCTAAAATTTCGTATATAGACTAATTGAGGGTAGCTGATCACAATTTTCCTTTTGCGTTTTTACGGCAAATGCACTGGTTTTGAGAAAAAAAAATGTTAAAGTTTT
Organism: Polydrusus tereticollis; assembly: GCA_963920685.1. Taxonomy (NCBI): domain Eukaryota; kingdom Metazoa; phylum Arthropoda; class Insecta; order Coleoptera; family Curculionidae; genus Polydrusus; species Polydrusus tereticollis. The sequence continues at coordinate 191,030,120 of OY987326.1, forward strand.
TCACTTACAGGTTAGGGTATTCTTTTGTAAGGATGTCTTTAAGAAATAATAAATTTGTAACGATTAAATGTAAGGCGTATATTATTGGAAACAATCTTTTAACGCTATGAAACCACTTATATAAGATTATGAACCAAGAGTGTTGTGCCGTGTAGTATTTAGGCTAGATCCCGACAATAAAATATTGTATCGGGTTACTAGGGATAGACCGAAAAGAAAGACGTGGTGAGACGAAAGTTAGTTAAGCTTGGCGGGTTATACAGGGTGTAACTAAATAAGTGTAAAACATTTAAGGGGGTGATTCCTCATCGAAAAAAAGATAGGATCTTTCATATAAACAAACTTTATTGGAGCATCCCTTATTAAGATACAGCCCCTTAAAGGGGGTACATAAAATTTGTTTAACAATTTTTTTCACAAGCACTAAAAAAGTTACAATATTGAAATTAACCTGACATTTTCTTATTTAATCGTCACTATCGCTAATTGCGGCCTACTAGATAAATTAGTTTCGTATTTTCGTTTTATGGCGATATGTATCTTGGTCGTAAAATAATTTTTTGCTGCGAACTGGTTTATTTTGGGCAAAAAATTCAAGAGACATTTTTTGTTTAGAATGAAACAGGCTATCGGAAATTAATTTTTAAATGGTAAACAAATAATACGGCAAAAAGTTGCATTGGAAATAAATTTTAGGGGTTGCGTTTTCCACCCCTTACAACCATGGGGTAAACCAAATAAATTACTGGCTAAGTGTCTTTTTGGTAGTAGAAAATGTCAGGTTAATTTCAATATTGTAACTTTTTTAGTGCTTGTGAAAAAAATTGTTAAACAAATTTTATGTACCCCCTTTAAGGGGCTGTATCTTAATAAGGGATGCTCCAATAAAGTTTGTTTATATGAAAGATCCTATCTTTTTTTCGATGAGGAATCACCCCCTTAAATGTTTTACACTTATTTAGTTACACCCTGTATAGAGTGGCCAGGTTTAGCAGTGTATTGTAAATTAAATCAGTTCTAATTAAATGTAGTTTGTTCTAAATAGTTGTTATTTATTTATATACCTCACATAAAACAAATTTATTAATTAGGTAATTTAAGGAAAACATAAAGCGATAAAATTAAATCAAAGGTGTACCGATAACCGACCATATGAACTCTAAAGTTCTTAGTCAACTACTTTTCTTTTCAACTTGCTTTCTTCAGCACCTCGACCAAATCTAACAAAAACAAACCGTCAGCGTATTTTGTCTGGAGCCGATCCGAGGTTTGTTTATTTCGATATCTTTGGGTGTCGCGTTTCACTTTCCTTTCAATTTCCTAGATTTTATGGTTTTCCCTTCAAAATATGTGATAAAACTTTCACCAAACTATCTGTTCATAAAATAAGAACAACATTTTAGCAAAAAAACAATGGAAAAGGCACAAATTTAATTAAATTCGTTGTTAATACGCCGACAAAGTAGAAGCGTCTCTTTTCAGATTCATTGCACTCACGTTGCCAGATTGTTCTTCTTTTTCTTGTAATTATTAATGGCTTCCATCCAGGAGAATGATATGCTAGCTCGAGCCAATAGGATTCATTCAATTAATAAAAATGAATTGAAAAGTATAGGCAATTTATAATACACTAACAATCTGACAACATGGGTGCAGTTTGCTTCTGCTTTTTTGGCCAGCTGTCAGTGAGCTGTCTCCCGTCTTTTTCCAGATAACGTAGAGTTTTCTGTTCGCTTACAAGTTATCCCGTTTTTCAGAGTTTCCTTGTGGCATATTTCGTTTATTTCAACTCGGAAGTGTGTACTATGACTCCGACAAGTAATATTTTATTGGAAATAGCAACATTTTAGGATTACATGCAAAATAACATACCGGAATTAGAAAAACTTTAACATTTTTTTTCTCAAAACCAGTGCATTTGCCGCCTAAACGTAAAAGGAAAATTGTGATCAGCTACCCTTAATTAGCCTATATACGAAATTTTAGCGAAAAATTCAACATTTGCACTAAAGTAAACAATTACCCAAATCAGCTGTTTGGGTCATTGGCGCGTAGGTGTTTTGGACCTAAATTTTTGAAGGCATTTTTCTCGAATTTCTAGCTTCGAGCGCCATTTATAGCAATTTTTCCCCAATTCGTCTCGACCTATATATTTACGGGTTAAAAAATAATAAGTCATTTCCATAACACCCTGTATGTTTTTAGATGTCATGAATGGTATTTTAACTCTAGTTCTTAGTATGAACAAATACATAATTATAAATGGTGATTTTAATATACACTTTGATGGGGAATACGATACCAGAAATAGTTTTATAGATATTATGGAATCATTCGACTTACTTACTTACACTAGAAATGATCACTGCCTTGATATTCAGCCTGATTCACGTGTCCCCTTAGTTATTAAAATTTTCCAATATTGGATATTGAGATATTTCAATATTTGAAATATTTCTTATTCACGGGTTCCCCTTGAGAACGGGATTATTGGATATTGAAAAACTGTTCTTAAATTGAATAAGTAGATGTGGCAACACAGCGAAATTGTCAAAAATCTTAAAATATAACCCCACTTTTCACATTTAAATTTAACTGTTCGCCGCCTTCGGCCGTTCCTCAAAAGAAAAACCGAATTAAATAAAAAATTTAGTTACCTATATACCTAAAATGGAGAAAAACGCATGTCTAAAAAACAATTTTAAATTTACAATAACTTCATCCAGTGGCGGCTCGTGGCCATTTGAAGTAGGAGGTCATTAAAAAAAAAAATAGCGCCGCAGGCGAAAATTTTTGGGTGCCACGCCCTTTTTTCTATAATGGTAATTTACCTGCTTTTCAATTAGGAAAAGTAAAAAACACAACACCAATCCTCAAGAAATTAACAAAAACAATCAGGTTCATTATATTATAGGTTAGGTTTTTGTCAGAACGACAGAGAGACATATAGGGATGTATCGTAATATTAATAATATCAAATGGATGATATTTTTCTTTGGACATGTTTTTAAATTTTTTAATTTTTATTCCGATATATCAGAGTATCAATAAAAAAAAATAACTATACAGGTTAGAGGGGTACAACTGGCAACGCCGCATTTTTAAAACTATTTTTAAAGGCTAGAATTTTATGTCTTATAATTAATTTCAAAAATATATTTCTATTAGTTCTCAAAATATTTCTAATATGCCATCGAGTTTGGGAGACCCTGTATATAGCGATATATTTTTAACGATGAATGTATACATACAACCACAGTATAACGGAATACAACTAACCCGAACATATTATGTTCGTCAACGGCACCGCTCGCGCAGTGGTAGCGAAGTGACGCATGACGAAAAATCTGTAACGATATAATATTTTTTCGATATCAGAATCAACATCCCTATAAAGAACTACAGACTGCCGACTGCAGAAATCAACGGTCTTCTGTCTTCTTCCCATTTTCCCATTCATTCTAAAAATTGCAACGTGCGTCTAAGCTCAATCGAAAAAAAAAACGGCTTACAGCCGACAAAACTTCTTTTTCTTCGAATTTAATACAAGTGCGAGAGTGATAACATGCTATTTATTCCTCTCTTTACCCCCACAGGCTTTGTTGGGTGACGCTATTTTTCGTGGGCAAGCTCGATTTTGACCTGAAATTTTTGCGGGGACGCATAACAAGTAGCGTTACGTCTAGTTTGTTTTGCTGCGTGTGCATTGCATTAATAAATACGAGGGATATTTTAGAGGTAATAGTATCCGAGCAGTAAAGTTTGGTTGATTGAATCAGTTTTAATTTTAAAGTTAAATATTAATATGTTAGGTGGTTGGTGACTTGGCGTGGGCGGTCATTGCCCAAATGACCTTATGGTAGAGCCGCCACTGACTTCATCATAGAAAATCCGGTATTAATATCAGGAAAATTGCACCCAACCTGTAGTCCTGAAAACTTGGAGGGTTTGTGGGCTAAGCTTACACAAATTCTAAATTCTTGTGGGGTTGGACCTATCAGAGAGGTGGCGTCATGGAAAAAGGTAATTATTGTAGAAAATTTCAAAAAATTTTAATTTTTACATTTGACATGCCCTTTTTGCGCTATGCACGAACTCTGAATAGACACGGCCGCCGTATATCTAGTTTTACAAAGTATTTTGTTACGTTTCTTACAAAATAGTAAATATATTTGCTGTTTAGATTTGTAGTAAGTTGTTTTCAGGGTAAGTATGTGCAAAACATTTTTCTGTGATTTATCGGTTATCTCTTAGGTACCTGCTACTTATTAGTTTCATACTTAAATGTTTTGAGAAAATACCTATAATAGCAACCCCCCCTTTTCCTCCTTTTTTTCATATCTTCAGTATTTAATTAAAACTTATATTTTTAATTATTTCTAGGTGTTTACTGAGTGGAAAAGTGCCTGTAGAAAAAAAGCTAAAGAAAACAAACCCCTATCAAATTCAGTTAAGAATTTCAAGAGAAGAAGTACTTTATTCTGTAGATATAATTTCAAGAATGTTATTGTCAAAACTATTTAATTAAGAATTGTAGATTGTTTAAAATTAATGCCTCAAATAATCGAAAGTTGTTTGTAAACTGTTAGCAGTTTATGCTATTAATCATTAATAAATAAACATAAGAATTAACCTCAGGTTAAAAAACAATTGCTTTGAAAAAAAAAACCGAGGAAAAATCATTTTTGAACAGTTAAATAAATGATTTAACCGAGGATTTAACATTGATTCTCAAGTTAAAAGCAGTCATTTTTCATTAAATAACGTTAAATGTTTGGCATAATTTTTTAACCATTAGATTTCTGTGATGTAAACTGCAAAATATGATCTATGAAGAAATAGGTATCCCTTAAAAGCCTATGTAGTGATGGTGAGTTTATAAAAAAACCAACTACCTTAATTAATTTTAACCTAAAGTATTTACAAATAAGTCATGTTTTTTTAAACCACTAATTTTCTATCGAAAACGTTTATTTTTTGTGAAAACATGAATAACTGTTTGTAAATTTTTAGGTTATGTCGTTTTTATAAATTCCCCCTTAAGGACGAAAAAAAACTGGGTTTTCTAACTTTGATTCTCGTCTTCTAAAGCCGCAATCAGCAATGGAAAATATCTGCCAAATTTTAAAAAAAATCGCTCACTATATGAACGACAGAAACCGATGGATCCACGCAAGCATGGCAGAAAAGTAGAAATTTTATTAATTTAAGCAGTCCTTTAACCAACAGCTTACAAAATATGAAACACTGAAAACTGTTATTGAAAAATATGGTACACCTGAATAAGACAATTCGTTATCAGTTTCAACAAGCAATATGACATTCAATAACCAATATTCAATCCAACAGCCAAAGAACACCAGAATGACAATTCGTTAAATTTTCAACAACCAAGGCTTAACCAATATCCAAGAGTACACGTGAATAAGGCTGATTGTCTTTTAAATTTTAGTTACTTGTCTAATTTTAATTTTTCTATTCTATTCTATCTACTACTATGGTAACAAAAGGGAATCTAGTATAATAAAGTACCGTCCAATCACCCTAAAGGCTACTTCTAATTTGTATAATATGATTGAGAATGAGGAAGGGCATATCCTGAACTGAAGTATTGAAATAAAAAATTATCTATGTTTATCGAAAGTTTGATTGAGCTGAGGGACCTTGCATTTTCCGAGGTACAAAAAAATAAGGCATCAGAGAGCACTTGTCAATGAGAGGTGATGAGCCTCGAGGTATGAGAGCGGAGTTGTGTGTTCTTGGTGACGGACTGCCCTGTGTTACGCAGTTACTTTAACTCACTGCAAAAATAAGTGCAAATTCTGATTACATTCGTAACTCTGATAATACTTCTAGAGCGGCCTGGAATATCAACAATAACAGAGTTTACCATACAGGTAAAGTTCTAGCTGATCTAGATGTAGAGGACTTAAATGTTTTTTTGCAGATAGGCTGGTGTCAGGTTAGTTAGCAAGCATCGTCTGTCCCCTTTGAGGTGTACTTGGAGCCCTCTGATATGGAGACAGAGCGGGCGGTATTCTCTTTTTGAGAGAAGACTTCTAATGATGTAAGAAATGCCATAGGATTAAAAAAGAACACCGGGGGGGGGGGGACACCAGGCTAATTCGAAGCTATCTCGCGGACAGAAAACAGGTAACCTGCTTTCAGAAAAAACTTTCGGATGAGAGAATCATGCGACATGGTGTACCTCAGGAATCCATTTGGGCCCTCTGCTCTTTCTCATATACATTACATCCTGTCTACCGTGAAGCATGGTTACGTTGTATGCAGCCGATACAAGTTTTCTAACTAGATCTAGGGAATGTAAAGCTCTGGGAGATCAGATCGGTGAACTATCCGAGGGCGAAAATGATTGGTTTAGGGCCAACGGATTAAACCTGAATCAGGCAAAGACAGAGCAAATGATTTTCTCTTTAAGAAGGGATGACGCTATTATCAACCTAAAAAAAAAAGATGGATTTAGTTCTAGATTCAAGGCTAACTTTCAAACAACATGTTATTACTATATCAAAGAGAATCACGTCTGCAATAATTAATTGTCCTAAGAAACTTGACTAGGGTGGTTGATCACAAGGTGTGCCTAATGGCATACTATTCACTGGTCCTTTTTATATGTGTCTATGGTTAGCTGGCGTTGGGTCATTCGGCCCATGCCTTTGGAATATTTGGTCTGCAGCGCAGACGGTCAGAGTTTTTGCTGGAATTGACTATCGAGACGCCGTGAGACATTTCTTTCCACAACTGGGTAACTTACCTTACCTTCCCAATATATTTTTGAATATGTATGCACACAGATATAATACAGCACTGCAGGTGCACCATCGTGCCACAAGAAATAGAAACGATATGGGAATAGTTTATTAGACTCAAAACATCGTGGAATGCGACGATTCATTATACGCCTATTCTAGGCTTCCTCTGCAGATCAGGCAGATGCCAGTCCAGCGATTCAGGAGCATAACATAAAGGTTCCTATTAGGTAAAAACTTTTACAGTTTGAATGAGTACACAAACTCTGATTCAACATTCCAAAATCTTCCACTTTAATACTGCACTGTTTTCTTCTGTGTAACCTTGATATTATTGTGTTTTATTTTTATTATATTATTTGATAACTTTACTTATTAACTGTAATCATAAGATGACGAGTGTAATGAAAATTATGTTTTTGCCATAAATAAACTTGATTTTGAATTCGAATTATTTTATTTTTAGAATCTCTAATCGTTTCTTAACAACTTTCCTTATTATTTCACAATGCCTATCTGTTACCGGTTGGAGATATTAATTAATTGCGAGTTTTTTTTTCAAAAAACATGATCCCAACAAATGCTGATATTTTTGAACTCTTGACATACTAAGGCACTAAAATTTGGTTAAGAGTTAGACAATATGGTCAAATCCTAGTTGCAATATACAGGGCTGTCTAAAAATGCAGGTATTTTGGTTACTTAAAAAATTGCCAAAAGTAATTTTTTTCAAATGAAACACCTTGTATGTTATTACGAATTTGAAACATTGCTGAAATTTGTTATCCATGTGTACCATACCTATACCTAACTAGTCAAATTTCTGATTCATAAGCATTTATTTGGAAAAGTTCATCAAAAAAGTTAAAAATTGAAATTCATATTCATATACTCACAACAAGTTTTCTTCGCGAGTTAAAACAAAATATTATTTGAAAAACGGTATCAGATTGTTAAGAACCTAGTAGAGATTTCAAAAATAGAATAATATAAAGGGTAATTCATTTAAAGTTCCGAAGGTGCTGTCACTGTCGGTATTATCCGGCAACACCCGCATCATCCAAAATATTTCAAAAATAGTCAAATGCTCTAAATAAAATATCATTTAGTTCTTGAGCTACTTCTAAAAGACCACTTTACTTGGTGAACCCTGTATAGACAATTAAATGCCTAATGAAAAGTATCTTTTGATATTTTACTATTAAAGCTTTGTTTAGGACAGGGTTTCACAATCCTTTATGTGTTCCTGGGTTTCCATTATTAATTTAAAAGATATTCCATAATAGCTATTATTTTTAAAAGTTGAAATATGTTTACTTAACTTTTATTAATTTAAAAGATATTCCATAATAGCTTTAATTTTTAAAAGTTGAAATATGTTTACTTAACTCGCTATTGGTTAGGGGAGTAAGAAACCAAGAGTTTAGTATTCATGTCCTAGAGGGCAACCCTGTTCAGAAAAAGGGATTTTTTTCCATATCCATACCCATTATTACAAAATAGTCATTAAAATAATTGCCCATGTCAGAATCAGCAGCACTGTCATTTAGTACATTAACATTCTTGTTTGAATTTTCCCAAGCTACTTTTTTAACTATCTCATAATTTTGTATATTATTTTTATTTGCCACATTTTGAATTTTCTAATAATTATTTTTAGTTTTCTTAATTAATTTATTAATATAATTACGAAATAATTTGTATTCATTTGCCGATTCTGCAAAATAACCTATTAATAACGTACTTTTCATGCCTATTTGCTTCACAACGTCGTTTGGTAAATACAATATTGTCGAGTTTAGTAAAACAGACCTTTTATTGTTAGACTAGGCAAGGGCCTAGCGACACTTAAAGCACCGGTTCCCGTCAGATCACCGAAGTTAAAGTGTCGAGCGCGGTTAGTACTTGGATGGGTGACCGCTTGGGAAACACCGCGTGCTCTTGTCTTAGGGAAGAGTGTAAAATGAATCGACATCAAAACCATCCTATTCACGCCGGACAGGCCGGATGAGATCGGATATCTCGTAGGATGAAGATGCCGTTTCACACTCCCCAGTCGGTAGACCGCACCACGATTAAAAACCGTACGGTCGATGACCGGTTCAAGATGGCCTCTGATACGACGAAGACCGTAAAAAATAGTAAATTAAAAAAAAAATAAAAAAAATTGTTAGACTGCTAGACAACAAAAGAAAATCCTACATAAATATAAGTTCTTAAAAATAAAATGGTGAAATAAATAACAATGGTTTTAAAAAACCATCTTAAAAAAATCAATTCAAAAAATAACAAGGGCTTCTCATATAGATTCTATGGAAGAAATACACAAAATTGTTATTTTCTCTTTTGTTTTTGTTAATACATGATAGTAGAGCTAAAAATACGACTCTGCTTAAGTCATTCTTTGATTACCCTATACAAGCCCAACAAACATTTTAAGTTAAATTTACCTTTATTCAGCCTCTAAACGGGTCAAATATTTTGCATGATCAATTATATATAGGGATAATTTACCTACATTTGTGTTATAATTAAAATGGGGGTCGGTATTAACCTGAAGGGATGGTAAGATAAATGAGACTTTCAAATGTGTTTACCAACTTTACCCTTTTAATTACCCAAACTAGCTCATCAGGGTGGGTTCACTGGATTTCATATCTGGCTCTGTCCAATACCACGATGCTACCAAAAAGCATTACTACTATACTTACTTCTTACCGACCATGGAACATCAAATTACAATATATATAGGGCGCCAGACAGTTTTTACTATTAGCAAAACTGCCAAAAAGAATATCAAATATATAGCCAAAAACGAAAGAGAGCCAAAGGGTTGTTCAAAAATTTACCCACCGCTAAGGGCAGTTAGCTGAAGACTAACATCCTAAAACCAAAAACTCTAACGAAGTCCCACCACATGTCGTATCTGCACTTATCCCATTTCACGCTAAGATAATTGCCAACACGCCGTAGGCTAAACCGCAATTAGAATCTACTTTATTAAAACCCAAAAATTCCAAACAAACCAAAACGGTGGTAACAAAAGTAACAAGGCAGCTGAAGGCTATCCTTAATACAGCATTTTCAGTGGGCTCCTACCACAACTAGTGCTCAGTGCAGGATAATTCTTTGATGTAATTTCAGCAGTGTCTATACATCCATCCGTCTCGCGCCATGATAAATGTCTAGATACTCTGCAGCCCATCACCGCAGGGCTGAACAACCCAAAAAACAAAAAGTAAAATGGAGACCCTCAAAGGGTTTAAAGAAAACGAAGGAGTGTCAAAAGTTGATTGACAAGAAATTCGCCACAGAATCAAGCTCTAGATGTTCACTAGGTTCGAGTGCAATTCCACTCTAGGTCAGTAGGCTAGTTGCGGAGAGTACGAATGAGAACAGACCTACGCCCACCCTATCGAACCGTATCGACGCATAAAATAAGTCGATGCAAACGGCCGAGCGAATAAACGGTTCGAGCGACGTACCAATAAAAACGACCAAACAGCTGACTGGCAAACTTCATATGTAAACAAATTCAAATCTGGTTTTACAAATGTATTACGATGGATTAAAAAGAAATACGAAGCAAGAGAAATCACGATGGATATCAGAAATAAATAGCCATAATTGATTACCTGAAAAATTTAGTAAAGAATGACCGAAATACAAGGTATGCTTGCAATAATACATAGTTAACAAATTCCAGACCATTTCTATTGCCAAATGTGGGGAAAGAAACTAAAGTAATTTGAAGGACGAAAATAGGTTGATAGGGTTTTTCTGTCCAATAAGTTAAAACGAAGTTAAATAAATATAGACCTATTTTACGTCTAAATGTGGAAAGTGAGAGCAACCTTTTGACCTTAATATAACCTAAATAGGAGCAATCAGACACTTGACAAAAATACAGAGAAAACATATTATATCTGGCGTTAGAAAGAAAAAGACAACAACTTATGCCAACACTTCCAACAGGACAAAACAAATTATAAAATGGAGTTCAACTTAAGTAGATATTTGGAATGGCCGCTTATTATAACTTCAACAATAAAGTGATATAATTAAGTTTTATCATTTCTCTGGACCGAAATTTGGATGCGAAAGAAATGTGTTTGTGAATTATGGCGATGATATTTCGAAAAACAAAACGCGCCCTTAAAATATGACTTCTTCTATGTATTATTACTATAATTATATTTTTACCATTAACCTAAAAACAGAGTGTCTTCATTAAAAACATTATATGTACCTAAAGTTTTAAAAAAAACTTTCGTTGACGAAAGATATCGTAGTCTAATGGATTTTCCACTCACCTTATGTAATTCTTAAAAATTTAATTATTGTTTTTTATAGTTGTCGATAAACAGGAAAACTAATAATTACTAAATATGGCCGTTTTTATATTTTTAACGTTAAAGTTATTTTTCTTTTTATTATTAACTGTACAAGCAATGTTAGCCTTTGAGGTTAATCACAAAGTTATAAAGTAGCTTAATTTTTAACCACAATAGGTCTGTAACTTTGGGAACAATTTATATGGCAAAATTATCCAAAATATTACTTGTTTCTAAAACTATATGGTCAGTAAATTATTTGGACTTTTTTTAGACAATAATTAGGTAATGCTTACCTAGCGTAATAGACAAAAAATTACTTAATTTATAAATACATATATTAAGTAACAATTAAGTAAATTATGACTTAATCATATTCCTTATTAGGATTAAATATTTTAATGTCTCAAAGAGGTAATTTATTTGTAATTTTTAACTAGGTAAATTAAACTAAAAGTAGATTTCCCTATAACAAATTATTTAAGTTGTAGATATCCACATTTTATTTTAGATTTTAGAGTTCGAATCTTTTGTGACTTTTAAGAAAACATTTAAGGCAAAAATAAGCAAATATTTACCAATTTAGGATTATTATCCTTCCGTTCTGGCCTACATTACTTAATATGTTTGTTGGGAGGGAACAATTTAAATCATTATCACCTTATTTTTGGTATGTTTTTGTGAAATTTCCAATGGAAACTAGCACCCGTCGAAATATTTTCATGAAAAATATGATAAATTTATTATTTATATTTTAACTACCTAACTAACCTGATATCTGACATTCTCATCGGAATCGTGTTGTCTCATCTTTAACGTTTCTGTTATATCTTTCCTTAAATCTGGATGGTTTAACAAAAAGTGCATGGAATACTGCACGCACTTCGTTCTAATAGCCACCGAAATATCGTTAAAACTGAAAAAGAACATAAAACCTTTACGGAAAATGTTAAACAAAACCTTAATGTTTCACTTACCGGCCCAAAAACGCTCTCCACAAAGGTCCATGTCTCCTAGGTAATTCTGAATCCTTTTCGCTAAACATCTTGGCTAAAAGAGCGACCGCAGCCAAACGTTCGCCTTCCTGGGAACTTTTCAGTTTGCACTCGAGCTGAGGCAACACTGAAACTAAGATTTGGGGACAAATGTGGTTCAGTTCGTAGATTAAGTCGTATACTTTCCTGGAAATTTGAAGATTTTGGTCCTCTTTACCTAGAAACGAAACAATGGTATATTATATTAGGAGTAAAAAGCGAACATTATTAGTTAAGCCCAGAAGCTTGCACCGCCGAGGCGTCAGCCGAAACACATAAGGAGCATTCTACGCCTAGTGATATACAGGGTGTCCGGTAAGTATATGACATAATCTCGAGAGCCTATAGGGGAGGTCAAAATAACCCTAATCTGTCATAGAAAAAAAATATCTAAAATGCCCCTTAACGGAGATACAGCACCCCAAAGGGGTACCTAGCGACTGATTTACAGACAAGCACTCGGCAACTGTGTGGAGGCGAGAATTTATTCTGATACATTTCCAAATCGACGTTTAACACACCGAAGAACGTTTGATAGGGTTGATCGTAGCAAGAGAAACAGGTTAAAAGTCAAGTGAAATTAAAAAAAATGCTTAAAGTAGCTAATCTTTTGCTAATTCATTTTAGGAAGTGTTTTGCCGCATCGTGTTGGAGAAGGGCCCCAATAAGAGCAAGGAACCCTCAGTTAGAGGAGGAAATTCTGAATTAGATTGCTGAAAATTCATCTAATAGTGTAAGAAACCTGTCGGTCCAAGTTCATGCGACAAAATGGGTTGTTCATGAGAGCCTTTGAGAACAACTGCTACTGTTTTTTAAAATAAAAGTAACTAGAAAGTGACACATGTCAAAAAAATCTAATCTCCACAAACTATTTTCTTAGCTGAAAAATTTTATAGTAACAAAATAGGCTCCTACGGTATTGCGTTCTAAAATGTATTCTATTATCATACGCTTGAAGAAAAAGTGTTTTCCAGACAATACATATAAATTGTGTAACAAAATTTCATCATCCAAGTAAAAAATCTAAAAATTACCTAATATAAGGACTTGATTGAAAAATGCTTGGATGTAGGGCTCTAATGTTTCAGATGTTTTGATTATTAACTCCTTGGCCAAAAAGTAGGCATTTTTGTGCTGCGTCTTGTTAGGTTCAACAATATTCATTAGGATGATGTCTAGCAGATCATTTCCCACCTAAAAAACGGCATTCATATAGATAAATCAACCAAAAATATATAAATGAAAAAAAATAGTAGAAAATAAAAAAAAACCTTTTTAATCTTTTTATTTAGTAACCAAAAACAAAAAAGACTACTACGGCTTATCTACAATTACTTCCCCTGCGACAGTTACACATTAGAGCCTGTACAGACCATTGTCCATGATGCTCAGTCGAGCATAGAGGAATGCTTATTGTCGAATTGATTAACTCTTAATGACTCCAAGACACAGACCATAAATTCGTCTTTAAGATTGGCAAAGCTAAATATACAGGTTGATAGTACGGTAAAATTTCTTCTTCTTTTTAAATTAATTTATTTTCATAATCAAATGTATCTACATATGCACTTATTCTACGGTTTACTCTACATTGGGTATAGTATTAAAATTATCTAAATATAACCTAAACCTAAACAAATACAAAGACAATTTGTAACCGGAGCCGAAGCTTCGGGGCCGTTGTTTTGGCCTAGGTAGTGGCGCATATTTACAATTAATAAAGATAGCTGACAACATTCCGGTGGTGACCTTACAGTGTATTATGCAAGTATATATTGCCCTGGTTTAAAGATATTTCCCGCGTTTACGATAATCAACTGGAATACGGCTTGGCATCTAGGGAAAAATCTTCCAAAAAAACCCATTTCCTTTCTTCAGTCAAGCATTATGTCCGCCATAGCAAACAACTGCAATGCCGTGGGCCAAATCTCCAATCAACCAGCACGGAGTGCCGGCAGGAAGCCATTACAATAAAGGCGTATATTGTCCGTTTTGTAAATGGGTCTTTGTCGGAGGCGTCGCCAGTAGTCTCCTCCAACTAGCCAACGGCATGTGTATCGACCGTGTGGGTGTTGATGTGTAAAAAAATGTATTTTTTCTATATCGCACCGGTTTAATTCTATACCGATTATAAATTATGCTAGGCATAATATATTTATTTGATTTAATATATTCAATAATTGATATGTCTTGTGATGGGCTACATGCTTGGTGAAATGGATATTCCATAGTAAAGGAAATTAAAGTAGTACTTGTTATATTTCACTGAAATATATTGTGAAATATAACAAGTACTACTTTAATATATTCTGTGTGCGATATTTTAACGGGATATACCACAAATCCTTGGCAGCTGTTTATGAAACTGAAAGGGATTTGCAGCATATCCCATTTGTGTGGTGTATTTATTTCCCATTTTAGGGGGTGTGTTTTTTGTATTAAAAGGGGTGTTGTTTTATTGTGAATGTGTATGTCTAATCGAACAAATTTTGTGTCGATTTTAAGTGTGCTACTTTGACGTGTTTATGTGGTGATGTTTTTAGCATTTAATTCTGTGTATTTTATTGAATTGTGTTTATTAGTCAATACCCATGCCCGAGGCAGGGGGAGGTGATACAAGGGTAGTTTTGCGTATATTGGTTTGTGTTTTGTTGGATTGTTTATGGCATGTCTTATTGTTAGTTAGGTTTGTTGTTAATGGTGAGTTGTTTATTTTGTTTGTGTAGAAGTCGGTGGATATGTCTGTAGCCTAGTATGTTCGGTATGTCGGCCATGTGGTGCAACTTTGCGATGCGTACGTACCTGTCGGATGGCGTAACAAATCGCAGAATTTTATTCTCAAACCTGATAAGCCTCTGTAGTTGGGTGTTTGAGGCTAAACACCACCCTGGCGCGGCAAACGTAATTACGAGTCTTATAATTTGTTGATAGATGAGGCGTTTATTAGACGGGGAAAGAGAGGATTTTGCGGATAGAATGGATTAAAGGCTGTGCATTGCTGCAAAGCCTTTTTTAAGGGTGGAAGCGATATGGGGCTTAAAAGATAAACGCTCATCTATGGTCAGTCCTCGGTATTTGAGTCCTTTTTGTGGTGTTATGTTAAGTGTCTTTGATTTTAATCGGTACGAAAATTCGATTGTTTGTAAATTTTTTAGTAAGTGTCGTACATGTTGTTTTGTCTGTATTTGGTGTCTTTCTGAATCCAGGTTTGACGTAGTTTAAGCATGTCACTCAGCTCAACAACGAGTTCTCTACGGTATTTTATTTGCTCATAAATCTGACTCATAGCGTATTAAGGGAAGTATTGCTCGCGGCGTATCATGGGTATTTTGGTTCCAATATGCTATATGGTATCAGCAACTGGAGTCACTTGGCGCAAGCCTCAAGAATCTTCAAGCTTCAACAAAGTATACATGTAATGGTGGGCCTGGGCTACAGTGAGTGCTGTCGTCACTGCTTTGGGGAGCTTGGGTTGCTAGCTTTTCCATCTGATTTTATTCCTTATTGTTGTCTTGACATTAAAGTAATATACAACCCTGTCAGCACGCTTATTTTCATGGTTTTGAAGTTGTCAATTCAGTATGTTTGTGTTGCCACATTATTTTCATGTTCGTCGCAATCACCGTGCTATTTTAAATGCATTCAGCTGATTGATATTTGGCGCTTCGGATGTACGAAAACATCGCATCTTATGCTTTCATACGGTTCACTGCTTTTGTAGCGGCAAAGATTACTTTATGCATATAAATCATTTACTTCTACAAGATTTGTATTCTGCTGCTTAATAGATAAGGTGACCGGTATTAAATGAGTCATTGACATAACTTATAGCCTTGGGGTATATGTGTATCATAAAATATACTTTTAGGCATTTTTGGAAGTAACCAAAATATCTGTATTTTTTAGACTACCCTGTATATCACAACTAAGACTTGGCCATAGCATAAAAGCCTATTATGTCTAACTCCTAACCAAATTTCTGTGCCTTAGTATCTGAGTTCAAAAATATCAGCATTTGTCACGTTTTTGAAGGAAACTTGGAGAAGACCAAACCCTCGAGGAACGAACATCGCTACCCATCAACGCCATAATGAACCTATTAGAATGATCTCTAAATAATTCTTATTTTTAAGAAAAGGATAGATTCTACAGTCAACTAGACGGACTACCGATGGGATCATTCCTCTCTCCAGTAATCGCCAAGATATACATGGAATGGTTTGAAAACCAGGCAATTGAAAAGGCAAAAATAAAACCGAAACTATGGCTTCGTTACGTTGACGACACATTCATCATTTGGAATAGAAGCGATGACGAACTCCAACCTTTTCTACATCACATGAATAACTTGGCACCAAAAATCAAGTTTACCATGGAGAAGGAGGAAAACAATAAACTACCGTTCCTAGACGTCATAGTACAGAATAACAGGGTCACCATCCAAATATCGGTATACAAAAAAAAACTCACACTGGTCCATACCTTAATTACGCCTCAAACCACTCAAATACCACAAAACATGGGATAGTCAAAACACTTGTTGACAGAGCATTTACTCTCTGTAACTCCGAGGAAGCTCTTTCCGAAGAACTCAACACTATCAAAAAGGACCTCAACACAAATGGCTACTCCACGAGACTTGTAGACCAGATGATCAAGAAGCGTCAGAGTCACATAAATAGACCATAAAGGTACCATATGTCAAGGGCATCTCCGAGAAAATTCGAAGATTAGGACAGCAATACAAAATTCGAACAGTATTCAGCTTCAAAGATTCCTTAAGAAGCCACCTGACGAAGGCAAAGCCAACCAGCCAAAGAAACACGAAGAACTGCGTATGTAGGATACCTTGCGAGTGCGGACAATCCTATGTTGGTGAAACCCTACGCCCCCTTGAAACAAGAATCAAGGAACACCGAAACCACACAAAGAAGAGAGAAACAAACAGATCCGGTGCGGCAAAACATGATTGGACACACGGCCACCACTTGAAATGGTCAGAGGCAAAAATAATACTCAAAGAAGAACATTGGCAAAAGAGGAAATTCAAAGAAGCGGTCGTCATAACCAAAAATCCAGACTGCTTTAGTAAGCCCTCTTTAGACATAAGAAATATTTGGAAACCTTTGTTAAGTAGATGTAAGCTTAGTTTAGAACCACACAGTAACGCATGACTGCACCAATCTTGGTCATGCGCTGCTAACGAGGAGGTAGTATAAATACCCTCGTAGTCTCGTAGCTTCTTCATTATTCACCTGATGACGACTGGATATACTCACCAGTTGAAACGTTGTGATATAAATAAATAATAACAATAGAAGTCCAAAACACATCTATCATTCACAACATATTTTAGCTGAGTAGAGCGTGGCCCTTTTTGCAGAAAAACAAGTTTTTGGAGGGTCCAGTTGACTGGTTTGTCATAAACGTCTAATAGTCCATCCACCGCAAATCACCCTGTACAGGGTTTTCTTTTATATTTAGACCCCTATTTAGAGGAAAAACTATAAGAGATAGAAAAAAACTTTAAATATGAAAGTTTTATGATTTTTACTGAATCATCAGAATATTAGCAAAAAATTATTAAAATACTATTACAATGCCGAAAAATATAAGCAACTTATGTTTTTTTAAATGGAACACCCTGTATTTATTTCATTAAAATTATAGATCTTTTTTTCCTGATTACAAAAATATAGGGTTTGTCTATATTAACTCCAACCAGTTTTAAGATATTAGCGATATAAAATAAAAATTAAAAATACTTTCTTTTATGAAATTTTAAAATATATTTAATACAAAATAAAGAAAAAATGCAGAACCATAGAAAATTATTGATTTTCAACATAACCCCCTTCATTTAATATACATTTTTGAATGTTTCCTAATAACTTATGATTTATTGCGTTCATAATGAACACTGGAAAGTCCCTATTTAGCACCAAAATTTCTTCGTGAATTCTTTGTTCCAGCACTTGAACGTTTTCTGGCCTATTGTAATAAATTTTATTTTTTAAATAGCCCCAAAGAAAAATGTCCAGAACCGTCAAGTCAGGGCTGTTTGCCGGCCACCTTATTGGTCCGTTTCTTCCAATCCACGTATTATATTTTTCATTTAAGTATCTTGTAACAGGGACAACATTATGGGGTGGGGCACCGTCCTGTTGCCAAATGAGCGTAGCGTATTGGTTGAGAGGAAGCTCTTCCAAAATGTTTTCAATCTCATTTTCAAGAAATTCCATATATCTTGGACCAGTTAAACTCCCATTATAAATTATTGGACCAATGACCCTATTTCCTATAATGCCACACCACACATTTATAGACCTACGACCCTGAATTCTAACAGGCTGAATTTTGTGGGGATTTGAAGTTGCCCAAAAATGTTTATTTTTTCGGTTAAACATACCAGCTGTGCTGAAATTTGCCTCGTCGGTAAATAAAATTTTGTTTAAAAGATTCCCATCAATTTCACGCCTTCTTAAAACATCCAAACAAAATTCTAGCCGCTGTCTCTTGTGATCTTCTGTTAAGTTTTGGACTGGTAAAAATTTATATGGATGATATCCGTATTTTTTCAAAATTTCGTGTATTTTTGATAGGGATTTATTAAAATGGCCTGCCGCATCTGGTATAGAATTTTCAGGATTTTCTGTAATACAACATTTAAGTAATTATTGTAGGATTTAAGAATTAGTATAAACTAGAATGTTTACCTTCAAAGAACAGCAAGACATTTAAATCTAATTGCTCATCTCTCATTACTGTCCTCTTTTTCCTTTCTAAGCTTTTGGTCTCTTCAAATTTTTTCACAACATATTTAATAGTGCTTTTGGAAGGTAAAATTCTATTGGGAAATATCCTGTGGTACTCATTAAGAGTTGTAGATGGATTTCTATTATTAGAATAATATAGATGGATAATATCGAATTTTTCTGCTGTAGAATATCCCATGTTATTGTTTTAAGTACGTAGCAAAATGTTCGTTTAATACAAGCAAACAACGACAAAAATGTCATAATAACATGTGTTTTCAATGGCGACAGACCTTTATCATTTTTAATTTCCAAAGCATTCTAGACTAGAAACTAAATACAACTTCTTAAAATTTTGATCGTTTATATCTTAAAACTGGTTGGAGTTAATATAGACAAACCCTATATTTTTGTAATCAGGAAAAAAAGATCTATAATTTTAATGAAATAAATACAGGGTGTTCCATTTAAAAAAACATAAGTTGCTTATATTTTTCGGCATTGTAATAGTATTTTAATAATTTTTTGCTAATATTCTGATGATTCAGTAAAAATCATAAAACTTTCATATTTAAAGTTTTTTTCTATCTCTTATAGTTTTTCCTCTAAATAGGGATCTAAATATAAAAGAAAACCCTGTATGTTTAGTTTTTGTTTAGACTCCTGAACCAATTTTATATTTTGTTTGGTACCAGCTGATGTAAAATTAATGTGACAATTTTTTTTTTAATTAAATAAGCTCTTTACTAATTTTTTCAATAGTTCCCTTACATGTTTCAATTAATAAAGCATTAAATTGCTATTTCTGTTTAGTAGGGGTAAACAAACATAAGTAATTAATTGCTTCTAATCATTATTTACTACCCCTATATAGTGGGCTAAAATTACAAAGCTTTTTCATTAGTAACTAAAAATATATAATAATTCTAATAAACCTACTTAAAAAAATTTAATTAAAAAGAAATTATAGCATTAGAAATAAAATAAAATATTTTATTTTTACAAAATTTACATTTTATAAATACAAAACGAATTATAAACATACAGTAATGAATGAATGAAAGCGGACAATAGTTTACAATTAATACCAGATTTAAACTATACAAAGTAGAACAGTATTTTTGAGAAACCATAAATATTTTATCACAATCTATAATGTCTTAATTATTTACCTATTACCTTTTAACGCCAGAGAGTACTTTCAAGTGTGTTTAAATTTAATATATTTAACATATTAGCCATGTGGTAGTTTTCTATTATAACGTTATACTTAAACGCAGCAAACCTTACGAATTTATGTTGAACACGTTTACTAATATACTTGTGGATCTGGTAATAGGGAAATCAGGCAACAGTTTAACTACGTTAATTGGGTATTAAGAACAATTTTACTTATCAAAACAAATCCCAACGTTATCACACCACCTTTAAGACTCACACTAGAAATAAGTTCAACAAATGTTTATCCTTCATTGAGTAAAACATCAAGCTCTTTAGCTAATTTCTTATACGACAACATCTCAATGTCCAGGGAGTAAGAAGTTAGGATTTTTGTACTTTTTCTAAAAAAGCGAATGTAAAAACATTTGGTGATATCTAGAAATATATTATTTGATTGTGTCCGATGTCAAAGGGCATTTAGATTAAAGAAAAAAAAATTACATAAGTAAATTTTTAGTTTACATTAATTAGAATTATTACAAATGAACAGAAGGGGCCTAAGGCAGAGCGCCCACCAAAGATGTGCGCTTCAAGTGAAGAGATATGACGTGCGCGTGAGGTTGGTATGAAGTGCAGCGTACCTTGTTTTTACATGCAATAACGCACACAGAAACCGTGCGAAAGAAGTGAGTCGCCTCACTATGCAGTGCCGCAAGGCATGCTTACTGAAAAATAGGACCGGGTCTATTTTCACTTAACGCGCGCAGAATTATAGCTTTTTAGGTTATATCATGCAGTGTTCTGTATTGATTGACATTGACATTTCCAGGACAGTTTACCCCTGGACAATTATTTTAGTGCTTATAATTTTAATAAAAATGCGTGATGATCAACAATTTCATATTGAATTCGGGCAGCATGTAGAATCATGTAGAATGCTAAAACATCTTCATCATCGGACGATAACCTTTTGACAATGGCATTAACCTTTGCTCCTCTACGCACTGCATGCAATTCGTACACTGTTTTGATATGCGTGTACTTCAAGTATACATGAAGTGCGTTTCAGGTGTGCTTCACGGACACTTCACCTCAACCAATTCACTGCTCTGGTGGGCGGTCTCCCTAACAGATGTAACATTAGACAGAGTGAACACATTTTTGTTGATCTTGACAGTTTGTGCTCTACATGATAGAAAACTTTTTAACTAATCAATAAATACCTTATTATTGAAGAGGAAAGAAAAATCCAAAATTCTTCACAAATATTTAATATTTTGCTCTACGCGTTTCGGTTTCTTAAACCATTTTCAAGAGCTGTCTAAAAAGTTCATTTATATAATAATCTCAATTCGAAATCAAAATTATTAGGTATTACTTACATAATATAATCACAAACTTTATATTAAGGTTAAGGACACAAACATCACAATGTCAAACACAGGTTAACTAACTATATAAAACTGATCAACGGTATAAACCCAAAAAACATTTAAAAAATTAAACAAAATACACCGAACCAGAGTAACATCTAGGTTGCACAAAAGGAGGTACGATTATTTAAACAAATATTCACTACTTAAACTCATTCACAATTCTCGCTGCATCTCTGTAGTGGGCGTTGACAGGATCGTTCAAACACTCAATCTGATTATTAATTTCTAATTTGGCTATTTCTATATTTTCTAAAAAATTCAGCTTATGACCTTTATTCGCATTATGTAGCATTTTAAAGTTGTCTTTAGTATTAAAATTATGTAAATTCTCTCTTAAATGTAGGCTGATGCCTTGTCATTAGGCGATTTCTGAGAGTTTAAAAGTTCTTTAATTGTAATATTAAAACTACGTCCTGTCTGACCGCATATTTAGCTGTGCATGAGTTACAGGACAGCAAATATAACCCACTTTTGTCGAGCACGTTAATTAAATCCTTTACTCTCGAGAATAAGCTTAAACAAGGATTCGATTAACGTGCTTGACAAAAGTGGGGTATATTTGTTGTCCAGCTAAATATGCTGGTCAGACGGTACGTAGTTTTAATATTAGAATAAAAGAACATTTAAACTCTCAGAAATCGCCTAATGACAAGAGATCAGCTTTTGGTCTACATTTAAGAGAGAATTTACATAATTTTAATACTAAAGACATGCTACATATTGCGAACTGAATTTTTTAGAAAGTATAGAAATAGCCAAATTAGAAATTAATAATCAGATTGAGTGTTTGAACGATCTTGTCAACGCCCACTACAGAGAAGCAGTGAGAATTGTTAATGAGTTTAAGTAGTGAATGTTTGTTTAAATAATCGTACCTCCTTTTGTGCAACTTAGATGTCACTCTGGTTCGGTATATTTTGTTTTATTTTTAAATGTTTTTTGGGTTTATCCCGTTGATCAATTTTATACAGTTAGTTAACCTGTGTTTGCCATTGTGAACTTGTTTGTGTCCTTAATGTAAAGTTTGTGATTATATTATGTAAGTAATACCTAATAATTTTGATTTTGAATCGAGATTATTATATAAATGAACTTTTTAGACAGCTCTTGAAAATGGTTTAAGAAGAAACGCGTAGAGCAAAATATTAAATATTTGTGAAGAATTTTGAATTTTTCTTTCCTCTTCAATATGAATAATCTTCACCCCGAAGATATCTATGATTCAATTAAATACCTTTTTATTACAGCCTTTAGATTGAAACATGTACCTGCTCGTTGGAAAGTTGCAGAATGTTACCAAAACCGGGTAAACCACCTCTTATAGGCCTATTTCCCTTCTACAATTATTTCAAAATTGTTTGAAAAGCTACTAATTAAGAGACTACGGCCACTAATAGAAAATAATAACCTAATTCCGGACTTTCAATTCGTATTTAGGCAGAAACATTCAACGATTGATCAAGTGCATCGAATAACCGATATAATTAACAGTGCGCTTGACAAAAACAAGCGTGTTCCGCAGTATTCTTAGATGTTGCATAAACGTTTGGCAAGGTGTGGCATGAAGGTTTGATATACAAATTAAATAATTCCTAAGCAGTATGTAGAAATCTTAACATCCTATATCTCTGATCGACTTTTTAGAATCAAGCAGGAGGATGAATATTCCGAATTGACAGAAATAAGAGCCCGCGTGCCCCAAGGAAGCGGCCTAGGCCTCAATCTTTATTTATTATATACCAGTGACTTACCAGTATCGGAAGAAACTACTATAGCCACATTCGCTGATGACACTGCTACTCTCGCAGTTGATCAAGATCATGAGAGTTCTACTAGAGAACTCCAAATAGCAAGCACCATGGTAGCTGACTGGACAAGACAGTGGAAAATAGAGCTTAACGAACTGAAATCAATCCATGTAAATTACACTAACAAGAAGCTAGCACAGCCACTTCTCCTAGATATTGACGGTAAAATTGTGCCCCATGGGATGAATACTAAATATCTGGGCATAACTCTTGATGCTGCACTTCGGTGGAAAGAGCACGTGAAGAAAAAACAAACTGAACTAGATTTAAAATGTAAACATTATTGCTTCTGGGAACAAATTAAAAATTATCAATCTACAATAGAACGCTTTTTTACACGGTATTCAGCTTTGGGGCTGTACCTGTGATAGCAATATCACCATGATACAGACGTTCCAGAACAAAGTGCTGAATAACATAGTGAATGCTAATTGGTATGTTCACAACTCTGATCTTTATCGCGACCTTGGAATTTCAGCAGTGAAGAAAGAGATCAAAAGGTGTGCCGGCAAGCATGAAGCCCGACTTCAGCTACATATCAACGCTGAAGCTCTACAGCTGCTGGACAATCAACATCACGTCTAAAGACTGAAGAGAACCAAGCCGTTTGATCTTGTATAGTATGTGAAGTGTTAAAAGCAAAGCACAAAACACGAGTGAAAGTGTATTCTCTAGCTTGAGCAATCTAAAGGGCATCAATGGACATACTTTAGTTGATAAGTATATTTAGTTTTAGAGAATTAGAGAAAAGGTAATGGTTAGTCTTATATACTAGTTTTAATAGGTAAAACACCAGCAGGTGTTTTATTAAAAAAAAAAAAATACAGCTGCGATACAGTACCGAAAAATTGTTTTATTTAAAACTATGAGACGTACAGCGATTCAAAATTATATTTACTTACCATGTCACTTTCAGTGATCAACGGACACAAAACATCAAGCATGAAGCTTTTAACTCTGCCGGAATGCTCATCATTCACTATTTTGAACATCAAATGGAAAAGTGCGCAAAATATTTCTTGGCAATCTTGTAGATCAAAGCACATGTTGAATGACTTTACGTAGGCTAAATTTTCCAGTAGATAAAAGTATCTAGAATTTAAAAAAAATGTGAGCTTAAGTGTACATTTGTATTTTTAAAGTAAACTTTTAGAAACTATATTAATAATGTTACATACAAGGTGTCAACTTGAAAACTTTCAATGCAAATATCTCGAAGTACAAAAGTTAGAACAAAGCGATTTGGTATAAATGTTATTTGGTTAGGGGGAACTAAAACCACCATACTTTAGTCAAGGGGCCAGTCACCACCTAGACGCCCCACACCACCACTTTAAAACCCCACCTTTGTTATACCTCAAATGAAAAGTCTCACTGAGTAGTATTTAGCTGCACAAAAAAGTCGATAGAAAAGAAAATTTGTAATTTGAGTAAAACAAAACTTTGTAATTTATAAAAATATTGAAATATTGAATTTTAATGTAGCAAATTTTCATCTAAGTTCCTATTTCCCGCAATATCCAGCAGATCTTGATTTGAAAATAGGTTGCACTATTGTTTACAACAAAATGGAATGCATCTTGTGCATTTAATCAAATAAAATAATATTTAATTTTTTTCCTTTTTATCGATTTTTTTGTGCAGCTAAATACTACTCAGTGAGACCTATCATTTGAGGTATAACAAAGAGGGTGGTGCCATTTAAAATTTTAAAGTGGTGGTGTGGGGCGCCTAGGGGTGACTAACCCCTTGACCCAAGTATGGTGGATCTAGTTCCCCCTACCCAAATAACATGTATACCAAATCGCGTTGTTCTAACTTTTGTAGTATTCGAGATATTTGCATTGAAAGTTTTCACATTGACACCCTGTATATTCATTCTTTATTTAATTTACATAATTTGTAAAGATCTCTGCCTACTTGTTTGTTTCCCTTTGGGACCTTAGTAACAATAGGACGAAGAACTAGTTTTGCATAATTTCTACATAGTTATTACCGAGAACGTTAATAATTCTAAGCGAGAAAAGTAAGAAATATGGAAAATTTCTTGCGTAATTCTGTTGCCTAAGGTTAAGGACCCTTGTGAGCTAAAATATTTGCGTCCGGTAAGCTTCTTACCAAACCTATCTAAAATAATCGAAAAGGTACTTAACAATCAAATTAGAGACTATGTGGGTCAGTGCAGTATTCTACTAACCGTGCAGTCCGGATTTAGAAAAAATTATAGTTGCACTACCGCTCTGCCAAAAGTTAGAAATATTTGAATTTGAAGCAACGGAAAGGGGCGAGCTCACTTTGTTGGTCCTACTAGATTATACCAAAGCATTTGACAAGCTTAACCACACCCTCTTTGTAGCAACTCTTAAATATCTCGGTTTCCAGAACAATGCATGTAACCTGATTAGAAGCTACTTAGAAAGCAGGAGACAAATGGTTGTTCTAAATGGAAATACATCGGGGTCGAGGGACTTGAGGTTTGGTGTTCCGCAGGGATCGATACTAGTACCATCGTTTTTTACTCTGTATACATCACAACTTATAACACGAATCAAGCACTGTAGAACCCACTTTTACACGGATGATACACAGATCTACATTTCCTTCAAACCTAGTGAAATTGTTAATGCCAATAACAAAATCAATGAGGATCTGGGTGTCATTTTACAGGTATCTCAAGCACACCGTTTAAGTATAAACCCCAGTAAATCACAGGGCCTCTTTTTGGTAAGAAAAAAGATCAATTGTTATGTCAACAACATGTTAAAATAATTGTAAATAACAATACGCTTAAGTTGGTAAATTCTGCAAGGAACCTGGGCCTAGTACTCGATAATGGTCTTAAATTTTCTGAACATATCGGTATGTGCATTAAAAGAGCTTTTACAAATCTCAAATTAATATTCAATTATTAGAGAAGAATCCTATCTGAAAAGCTTAAAAAAATGCTATGTGACTCCATAGTTTTATCGCACTTTAATTACGCGGACGTAGTATATGGTCCCTGTCGGCTAAGTGTTAATGCTCCACGTATCCAATTAATTCAGAAATAAAATGGGTGCTACGAATGAACGAAAGAAGAGTCCTACACTCTATAGTTCTCTACAACAGTATAATCTCTAGAAGGTGTCCAGATTACTTATATGAGAACATTAAATTTGGCAGTGACATGCACAATTTGGAACTTTGCCATAAATATACTATAACTACTCCGGCACACACGTCTAGTAATTTTGAGAAATCATTTAGTCGTGATGTGGCAAAATTATATAATAAAATACCCCTCCACATAAGGCAACTTACTGGCATAGGATTTGAATAGATATAAAGAAGTCATAAAACTCATTATCTAATTTATACTTGTTATTATAATTGATTTATATAATACCATAATAGGGTTCAACCTACAGTACAGAATGTTTTTACTTTTTTTTGCTAAATAATGGATAGATAAAAAATG
The DNA here is from genome assembly GCA_963920685.1 of Polydrusus tereticollis. Lineage (NCBI taxonomy): Eukaryota > Metazoa > Arthropoda > Insecta > Coleoptera > Curculionidae > Polydrusus > Polydrusus tereticollis. The sequence continues at coordinate 191,056,875 of OY987326.1, forward strand.
TATATATTTTTTTAGGTTAAGTGAGGAAGCCTGCTTTAACCTCGCCTTTTGTAATTAATGTTAAAAAATTACAATAAAGAATTTATTTAAGTCAGAAAAAAATCCATGTCCATGATTTTTGGCTGCTAATTTGTGTGCGTAATTAGCCGAGTCAATGAAGCAGACTGAAACTCATTAAATCTTCTATATTTTTAATAATGTTTGATATATTTAATTATTCAAAATCGGAAGCAACGTGAATGTGGCAAATTATTTTTTGAACCCCAATTAAAAATTTTTGGAATTGTTTTTTGAAATTTAAGGTTTTTCTTTTCGTGAAGATTGGGAAAAGCTGAAACTACAGAACGCGCTATGAAAACAGTTGCGTATTCAACCGGTTTGAAACTCGGGTTGCAAACCAGTCAATACGTGTGCAGGGAACAAAAAAGTTGTATTATTAGTTGGTAAATCCGACAAAAAATGTCAAAATTAGAAAAAAGTCAGTGGCGTACATTTTTTTGTCAATGATATTCGTTAAGGTGCTCCCCGGGACGCCACTGGACTTAAAAAATTTAATTTAGTTAGGGTTAATTAAGCCCCTAATCATTATGAATAACATTACCAAATTTCAATAAAATCGGGAAAGGGATATTTAAAAAATGATAAAAAACTATTTCTTTTTAAACTTTAACACCCTGTATATAGGAAACGGGGCAACTCCGAACACATGTTCCAATGAACTGTTTCTCCTAAAATATCATAAGGAATCACTCCCTTAAGTTACCTACCGTACTTCTGAAACACCCCGTATAACAAGCAAAAGAAGATGAAAAATGACTCTCTTTCAACAATTTAGTTAGGTCCCCATCCGTGGACACGCTGTATAGCAGGGTGTTTCAGAACATGTGGGCAATCTCTCGGATTCATATAGATTAAGTGAAAATAACATCCCGAGTTCATATAATTTGTTTTCCTAAGAGCCCCCCTCGAGGAGATATATGCCCTTAAAGGCCGGTCCTGAAAACTAGTTTCTTATTGATAGCCTTCGAATTGCCCTGTATATTTTAAATAAAATTTAGTATGATGTACACCAAGGAGAGATTTATTAAATAAGCCTAATAATAAAAGGTATAGTTCATTCTGTGGGCCAGGGACGGACTAGCTCGGGCATAAATAACCTTCCATTTTTGGCAGGTGTCATGCTACCGGAATTTAACGCAAAATAGATACTCTTTTTATATTTTGATAAGTTGTACCGTTTCCGAGAAAAATCCACTTAACCGTTAATTTGCTTTAAAACGTTTAGGTCTACTCTCGATCCTACTTGAACCCGTTTAATGTTTTTTCGTAACAGAAGTCTTTGTTAAATTGTCACGTCATAATATGATTTTAAGATTAGTTGTTTACATCTTACCAATTATATTTAAATTTTAATTAAAATATACAGGACGATTCAAAAGGTTATCAATACAAAACTAGTTTTTAGGGGCATATATCTCCTCGAGGGGGGCTCTTAGAAAAAAAAATTATATGAACTTACGATGTGATCTATATAAATCAAAGTCAAAGTCAAAGTCAAAAGTAGCTTTATTGTATGAAGAAGATAGGTTCTCTTTTACAAAGCTGTCAGATAAAAATGTTATAAAAAAGTTATAAAATACAAAGTGTAACAATTTAAAAACAAATGACAATATAGAAGTCGTAAATACTTACTACAATAGAAAAATATAGATAATACTATTCGGGTATCGAGTCATTTTCAAAATAGCTATAGGTATAGGTGCGCCCTTAACACATTACCCACTGTTACATAAAACATAATCTATTTAAAAATACAATGAAGTGCAGTACTATGAAATAAACGAGGATACAAACAAACAACAAAAAAAGACAAACAAAAAAAGTACATAATGAAACAGGTAACAAAATCAATTCAATTAAAGCTGTCGTTGAAAAAGTCCTCAACGTATAGTATGCTTTGGACACCAAGAGAGATTTCACCTCCCTTCTAAACTTTACACTGGTTTGAGCCTTTCTAATTTTAAGTGGGAGGTGATTAAATATTTTCTTTCCATTGTACATGATTGAATTTTTAGTTTGAGAAGAGTAAGGTATCGGCAAACCAACCCTATATAGCTGGCGAGTGTTGTGTACTGAAGTTAAGTTTATTTCATTCTTGAATCTTTTAAAAATTAAGCAAGTCATTTCTAGTAGAAATATACAAGGTAGTGTCAAGATTTTATGAGAAACAAAAAGCGGTCTATTAGAATCTCTAATTTTTGCCCTACACATATATTTTAGAGCCCTCTTTTGTAAAACAAAGATTTTATTGAAAAGATACCGAGTACAAACCCCCCAAAAACATATGCCATACCTCAAATGCGATTCTATAAGTGAGAAATACGCGCTTCTAGTACTTTCGTAATCCAGGTTGATCGACACTACTCTAACGGCGTAACAGTTGGAAGCCAGCTTTTTGCTGAGGTAAGTAACATGGTGTTCAAATTTTAGCCTATTGTCTATATATACACCCAAAAATCTATTTACATTTTCATTCTTTAGTACCTGAGTGCCCAGCGTAATTTCGTTAAAATTACACTTGAAAGTCATTATGTTGGTTTTTCCAATATTGAGAGTCAAACGATTTGCATCAGTCCATATCTTTATCTCTGCTAGATCACTCTTTATATTGTTTTCGAGCTCCTGTAAGTCTCTGCCTACCCACAGTACTGTTGCGTCGTCCGCAAACAGAGTAAATTTGCCTTTAATATCAATTCCCACCAAGTCATTAATGTACAACAGAAACAGTAAAGGGCCGAGGACAGAACCCTGCGGCACTCCTGATGCAACCTCCAATCGATCCGAAGAATTATTGTTAAAATTTACTGATTGATATCGACCAGACAAGTATGAATAAAACCACTCTAAAGCTATTCCCCTTATCCCATATCTCTCCAATTTCCACAGCAGTATTCTGTGATTGACGCAGTCAAAAGCTTTTGACAAATCGCAGAACACCGCTGCCGCCACTTCGTTATGATTGAACCCCAAATACAGCCTCTCGAGAAATGCAAAAACGGCGTCTTTAGTACCTCTAGAATTCTGAAAGCCAAATTGTTCCGCACACAGTAAATTATATTTGCTTAGGAAAGATTTCAAACGCTCCGAGAGATTGCCCACATGTTCTGAAACACCCTGTATATTTATTATTTATTTCTACAGGGTGTGCTGTTAATAGAATTGGGGCTCCTGTTATAATTATTTAAACCTACCTTTTAAATGCGGGATCTTTCGGATCTTTCAAACCAGAGAGTTGTGTAATCAGGAACAGAAAAATTGTTTTCACCTGTTCTGGGTCCTGGTAGGGGGCATCAGGGGCGTACACTCTGAGCACGTCAGCTATACAACAAGCTGTTTACAACAGAAAGTATATTGTTTAACATTTACCAGTCTGCACCTTAAAGAAGTACAGCTGCAATCAATAAAATTCGGGCAATGCATTTTCGAAGTGTAAATATCTTATTATCTTATTACAACATAAAATTAAACTGAAATTGTTTGGATAATAGTGCCTGAACAACGTTATTATACAAATGTAATTTACCTAAATTCATAAAAAATAACAGGAAACGTGAAATAAGTGCCCGGATTTTATCGATCGTAACTCTACATTGATATTGACATAAATTTATTATGTTTTTGCCTATTTTCTTGTTCTTACATACAAATTTTTCTAAATATAGATATTTAAAAAATAGGACTAAAAAATCCAACTTGAACTGCTTTTTTAGAAGTTTAATCTAGTCACTGATACTTAGAACTACATAAAGAAGAAAACTAATGAACATTTTGCAAACCCGGCAAAAAATCATAATTAATGTTTTGATAAGAAATATGTACTAACAAAAATATTTAAATATGTATGTATGTATGTGTGTGGCAATTTGCGTTGTTTTAAGACTATCAGAACTGCCGTACAAGGTATAAAGATACTTAAGTCACACCCTGAAGATTACATCTTTACATCATTTATGTAAACGATAATTACACTAGTTAACAAATACAAAAAAAAAATTGCGACTGGTGTTATAATGGCTGTACGGGGGAGTTTAAAGCATCTCAATTGCGAATTCAACAACCAAAATTTTCTACCACATACAGATTTTGAGTTATAGAATGTATCAGATATTTTTATTTTATACAAACATTTGTATATAATATTTATACATAGGTTCAAACCAAAAAAAAAAAAAAACAAGATATTTTAAGGATAACAGGATTTATTTACAAAAATACACATGAAAATACATTTATAGTAAGTCTTTTCTACATAACTTTTTTGCAAATGCAAATATGCAATGACTTTCGTTTATATTCCTGATCGCTTTCTCTCATAATAAACCAACAATAATCCCCCAGCATTGCTGGATTCCATCTGTCTTGGTAGCGTTGCTCCATTTTTAGTATGTACTGGTGGAACCTTTCTCATTGCTAGTCACTAACCGCACTCAAATTTTCTAGTAAGTAATTTAAATGGGAGTGCAAGAAGTGTATTTTAAGAGACATGCAACAGCCATGTTGCTTTCAAGTAGTTTTTCTACAAGTTTTTCGTAGTTTTCTACTTTTTAGTTTCCTAAAAACTCCGAAACAATTCTTTTAAAAGAACTCCACGCCGCTAATTTCACATCACTTAATTTTTTAATCAAACTGTTGATCCCTTAGTATTTTTCTAACTTGTGGTCCAATAAATATTCTTTCCTTAAGCTTAGCATGACTTAGTTTAGGAAAAATTTGTTTAAGGTAATTAAACGCATCTCCTTCTTTATCTAATGCTTCATGGAACTGGTAAACCTTCTCCATGATGGTTTTATTGCTGAGGGAATATCCGGATATTCAATATTATGTTTGCTCTTTCTTAAAAAACCAGACACTTTTGTCATGCAAAAGAAACAGTCGTTAAAATGATTTGTTGGTTCTCGCTAAATCATCGGAACTGCAAAAGGCATAGAAGAGCGTTTGCCATTTAACCAGTTACTTAGATTTGCTGCACAGGTTTGACGACATATGTGAGGAGCCCAGCCCCGATCTTGATCGCCCACAACACATCCAAAATACTTATGATAAGCTACTTTGGTCATTTTGTTAATTCTCCTTTTCTGCGATTCAGGGGTAAACTGGCCACATTTATAAGGAAAGCTATCCGCGGGGTTAACACAGCCACGTTTCTGTACCTTAGACATTTTTGTACTGTCGCGTACGTCGGTTCACAGATGTGATACTACGTTTACAGGCGTCAACTAACTTTATTCAACACAAAGTTAACACTAATATAAGACTCCTACTATTGACTTGTTCGCGCACTTCGCTTCTCTAAGTAATAATGACCACTACTCGTGCTAAACCAATACTGATGATCCTACAGCGGGCCAGTTGCTTTTATAGCCGTTCCGTACCTCTGGTATATTCTAGAAATATCGAGTATCGGAAGTTCGAGAAGCGACAGCATAATTCTCGTATACAGAGGACATCTATAAGTAGATTCGGATACGGGGCAGAGTGAAATTTGAAATTGGGTTTTAATGGGTACTTCCGTTATTTTACGCCCTAGAGGGTTGAGACTTCGTGGTTGAGATGTCATTCCTAGAGACCCCCACGCGGTATTGCCAGATTGTGCACAATTTTTCTAACTTAGGGAAAACGTAGAATTTGGCAACGTCGCGCTCCGGCATATTAAAAATTACTTTTTAAAATAATGTGATTAAAATATTCATTTATATTTGCTGAAAAAACCATAACTCAAAAATCTTACGTGTTAGGAAGTTTTTACCATCATTTTCGCATTTAGAGACCAAAAATTGATAAAAAAAAACTGCCTTTTACATTACACTCGCAAGTTGACTATAAACTAGCGGTATTTAAAACTAAAATTACTGATAAAAAGAGACATAAGTGATGAAAAAGTTGCATTTTGCCTTTAATGCGTCATCACATATTATAACTCAGAGCGGGCACATGTCAAGTAATTTTTCTAATAATAAAATAGCTATTTACCTTAAACGCGCTGAAAGTGATACTTTCCCGCACGTGTTAGATACAATGCGTTTCCTACGAGCGGCCGAGAATGAGGAAAATTTGTGAAAATTGCAATATGTGTTTGTATTTATACCGCGTCAAAATTAAAAAAAAAACTTTCAACACTACTGTCAGTGTTGAGAAAAACTTTCAGCAATACTGTCAGTGTTGAAAACCTTCCAGTCTTACTGTCGGTGTTGAAAAAATCTTTCAGCACTGTCAGTGTTGAAAAATCTTTCAGCAATAATGCGGAAAAGTGCACCTCTCAGCACGCATACGAGTGCGGAAAATAGTTACTTTCTGCAAGCTTCAAGAAAAAAGTGCTGTATCACCTACAGTATTTTCGACGATGCAGTGTTGCCGCTTCAACGAGAAAGTAGTAGCAACTTTGATAATTTGCAGACTATGTATAGTGGAACTGTTAATTTCAGACATGTAACGGATAAGGATGTTAAGGACAGTATTAGGAAACTAAAACCGAAGAAATCTACTGGTACTGACAATATACCTGCATACATTTAAAAAGGTTGTTCAGAGTTCTTGACCAAACCTATTGTGCACATTTTTAACATGGCTATACGAAGTAATACTTTTCCTGATAAACTTAAGTCGGCTATTGTTACACCAATACACAAGTCGGGCAGTAGGTCTATTGTTGACAATTATCGTCCGATTAGTGTATTAAATGCTTTGGCTAAAATCTTTGAATTTATACTATTTCATGATATTGTAAATAATGTTAAGCATAGAATCTGTTCTGAGCAACATGGTTTTGTTTCTGGTAAATCAACTGTTTCAAATTTGTGTGTTTTTACAGCATGTGCCTCTGAGGCAATCAGTGATAAGCAGCAATTAGATGTAATATACACTGATTGCTCAAAGGCCTTCGATAAAGTGGATCATCAGCTGTTGCTTTCGAAGCTTGCATCTTTTCATTTCTCAACTAACGCATTAAAATTTATGAATTCCTATTTGTCCACAAGATCTCAGTCTGTTAAGGTTGGAAAAACTAAATCTTCCGTGTATGGAGCAACATCTGGTGTTCCACAAGGCAGTAATTTGGGACCTATACTATTTGCCCTATTTATAAATGACCTCCCAACTGTGATTCAAAACTCTAAATGTCTACTCTTTGCTGATGACTTTAAGGTTTTTGATACCATCACCAATGAGCTGGACTGTCAAAAATTACAACAAGATCTTAATGAAATAAGCATGTGGTTTAAGAAAAACAAAATGTTTCTTAACGCTGAGAAGTGTCACGTAATGACTTATACCAGGAAGCTCAGCTCGATAGATTATCATTACTTCCTTAATGACATTTTACTTCATCGGGCAAGTGGTATCAAGGACCTTGGGGTCTACCTCCAACAAAATCTCAAATTTAATACTCATTACGAATATGTTGTAAATAAGGCGTACAAGGCTTTAGGTTTCATAATAAGGAACTCTGGAAACTTTAAAAGTACAAAGACTGTGATACTCCTATATAATTCACTTGTTAGACCGCACCTTGAGTATGCCTCAGTTATCTGGGCACCTCAGGCTGCATCTAACTCCAATCTCATTGAAAAAGTTCAAAAACGATTTTTAAGATACTTGTATGTTAGACAGCACAATGCATATCCTTATAGAGTAGCTTATCAATCAATGATAGATAGCTTTGAGTTTGTAACACTAGAACGTAGGAGAGAAACTCATTCTGTGATTTTTGTATTTAATATTGTTAGTGGCCAAAAATACTGTGATTGTTACCTAATAAATTATATAAGACTCAATGTACCAAAGATCAATTTACGTATTCTCTGATGTCTCTGAGCACTGGATGCAGAACAAAGACCTAGAAACTGTAAATTTGGACCCATACAAACTGGTGAGCTACTCATCACGCAATGGAATGAGAGGCGGGGGTACCGCAATTTATGTCAGGAATGGATATAAATCACAAAATATAAAAACAACTGTTTTGCCTGTAAACAAAATTCTGGAATTCTCTGTATGTGAGCTTTGTAACTGTAACTTTAATAATTTTATTGTTTTAGCTGTCTATAGATCGCCTCAGTTTGATTTTTCTGAATTCCTCGACCTATTGGGCCTGCTTCTATATGAAATGTATGATCCAAATAAAAAGCTCATTTTGTGTGGGGATTTTAATATAGATTTTTTGGTAGAAAATTCAAATCTATCATCTCTTATGCAGCTCTTGTCTAGTTTTAGTCTAATACCACATGCAAATGAGTCATCTAGGGTAAGTGGCTCCTCCAATACATGCATTGATAACATAATAAGTAATATGCCCATCTCAAGCATAACTTTTTATACTATTGTTTCGGACATATCAGATCATTATGGTCAAAAAATCAAAATAAATACTTCATTAAATAGATTAGAGCAATTTATTACAGAAAAAAGATTTTTTACTCCACCTAACATTCTTAACTTTCAGAGAATTCTGTGTGATGAGGGATGGGAGGATGTTATGAACGAATTGAATCCAAATGAACAATATAACATATTTCAGGGCACTTTGTCTTTTTACTTTGAGCTATGTTTTCCAGTTTGCCGCAGCAAACAAAAACAAATCCCTCCATGGGTTAATATGGAAATAAAACGTTATGCCAGCAAGGTAAAGGATCTGTATGTTCTCTGCAAGCAGACTGGAAATCAGGAAATTTATAATAATTATAAACTGGAAAAGAAAAAATATAGGAAATTTCTGTCAGATTATAGGGTGGCTCTGAATGAAAACAAAATACTTAACTCCAGCAATAAGAGTAAAACAATGTGGTCTATCTTTAATAGGGAATGCAATAAAAATGTGAGACAGGATGGCATCACTCTCCATACGTCAGATAGTATAATAATCGAGGACCCAGTTGAACTGGCCAACGTTTTCTCTAGTCAGTTTAATCTATCAGGTATATCATCTCATCATTCAGATAGCGATAGCACTTACAAAAATACCTCAAAAAATCCCCATTCTTTGTTCTTAGAACCAGTCGATGAAAATGAAATCTTTAAAATAATTATGGCTTTACCAAACAAGCATTCATCAGGGTTAGATGAAATACCGATTTTTCTGCTTAAACACATTGCCTATCATATAAGCAGGCCTTTGGCTTTTATTATTAACAATTGTATGGAACTTGGTATTTTTCCTGATGCGCTAAAAGTTGCAAAGTTGGTTCCTGTTTTTAAAAAGGGGGACAGACATGATGCTAATAATTATAGACCAGTGTCTGTGCTCAAATCAGCGTCGAAGGTCTTTGAGAGGGCAATCTACAATAGGCTGTTGTCATTTATCATTGATTTTGGAGTTATGAGGAGTGGCCAGTTTGGATTTCTTCCAGGGAAATCTACAAGCATGGCTATTTGTCAAACATTAACGGATATCATTGAGAATCTTGATCAGGGGAAATTGGTCGCCGGCTTGTATTTTGATCTCTCAAAGGCCTTCGACACCATAAACCACAATGAACTTCTCTGTAAGCTGGATTGGTATGGTGTCAGGGGTCTCAGTCTTCAACTATTAAAATCATACTTACAGGATAGACATCAAGTAGTGAATATCAGAGATAAAGGAAAAAACTTTTTTTCTGACCCAACAGTCATTCACAAGGGAGTGCCACAGGGCTCTATATTGGGACCGTTTCTCTTTCTGCTGTATGTGAATGAGCTGCCGGACGCTCTGGGAGGGGCTAACGTTTGTCAATTTGCTGATGACACGTCCGTCACAGTGGCATGCTCGTCTCTCGCGGAGCTGTCGCTGGCTTCCTCGCGTATAGTTGAGCAGATGTCTTTGTGGTGCGATCAAAATTTTCTCAAATTAAATGGCAATAAGACAGGTCTGGTTTTTTATAGTAAGGGAAGAATACACAATGAATCTTTATATGTACACTATCAAAATAAGTCAATCCCAAATGTCGAGTCAACAAAATTTTTGGGAGTTCATATTGACTCAAGACTAGACTGGGAAAATCATATTTACTACCTACAGTCAAAACTAAATAGCGCCTGTGCATTGATTAGGAGACTGCGTAACATTGTATCTCTGAATAGTATCAAAACTTTTTATTACGCCTGTGTTCAATCTCAGTTAAATTATGCCATTTCCTCATGGGGTGGCTCGCAGCACTCATTGAATCTTTTCAGGACGCAAAAAAGAATATTAAGATGCATGCTTAAACTGCATCCTAGAACCTCTTGTAAACCTCATTTTGTTGAGATGGGTATACTAACTTTACCATCATTATACTTCTTGGCGCTGGTAATCTTTGTCAAACGGAATCCACACTATTTCTTAACAAACAGAGAAGGGTATGCAGGGGAAATGTCAATAATAACAAGGGGCAGAAATGAGCTTAGGGTTCCCCATCATGTATCTGCATTTTATGAAAGAGGACCTCACTATAGGTGTATAAAGGCCTTTCAGATTTTGCCTCAGGAGATAAGAGGTATTGCAGGGTTTGAGGAGTTCAGAAGGGCAGTCATACAATTTTCAAAGGAAAAATGCTTCTACTCTTTCGCTTTCTAATGTATATATTTTAGTATTTGTATTGTGTATAATTACTTGCTTATTTAATGTTAAAATAAAACAAATTTTATATTATATTGTCTTATATAAAGTTTTATATTTGTTATATTTATATGTATCAGATGGCGTAAATTTCTGTTTTTGGTGACGTTGCTTTTTTACATTTGTAATCTTGTTGGCAATAAAGGAAAATAAATAAATAAATAAATAAATAAATAAATATTACAACAGATAGAATATTTTTAGTTGATAAAGAAAGTCCTTCACCCTTAAACTATATGCTGGCAAATTGCAATGCATTTTTGAGTAGGCATGACATAGATATATTTAACACAAAAATGTTTGTACTATTAAATGCTGTAGCGATAGATGTACACATTTACAATAATAATTGTCTTTTAGACTGCTAGGTTTAGGTGTAATATTGTTATTTTTTTTTTTTTTATATATTTTTATTCCCTCTAGTCTTAAGTCTCTTACATGTAATTACCACCAAGGTGTTTGTAAGATGTACCATAAATAAATAAATAAATAAATAAATATTTTATTTTTATTTATATTTATGTATATTCACCTTTTTAAAGTCTCTTTTAAAACATGGCACAGTCATAGGCGTGCTACACCGATATGTTTTAAATGCGATAAAAAGAGGAAATTATATTTCGGCATGAAAAAAAAACAGCTTCGTGATTATATTATAAAAACTGGAAAACTTTTGCCTGTTGTATTACTACTCCACTGATACACACAAATATCGTCCGTTGGTTTTTGCGAGCGGCACGCGACCCATGTCAACTTATTAAATTAACAATAGCCACCTATTTCCTTTAATAGTGCACTATGAATCATAGTGCATAGTCTATGATGCCATATTTCTACGCTATTTCAATATCAAAATTAATAGGATAACAAGAAATTTTAAATAATGTTGAAATTATATTAAAATGCTCTTAGTGCCGGTACTTTTGATACTGATTAACTCATTTGAAACACGATTAAAATAACCATGGTTTCCAATGTGCCAAAATCTACAAATTTATATTGACATTGGCACATTCGAAACCCTAATTATTTTAATCGTCTATCGAATGAGTTAATCTGTGTCAAAAATACCGGCACTTAGTTTCTTAAAAATATTATTATTTATTTTCAATGAATAGTATAGTATAGTATAGTAATAGTATGTGGCAACATCGTAAACCACTAAACGTTTTTGTCCGCATTCTTTCGGCAGCTACAAATGTGTCGAGCTATATCTGTTACTGTTGCCAAGATGACCTGCATAAATGCTGATACTTTTGAACTCTGGCAGTAGCGGGCCTTTATACGCTTTGTAATGTCACTGATATTATTGAAACTGGCCTCCGAAACCACCCGATCTTAATACATTAAATTTTATCTGTGGGGTATTTATGTTAAAAACAATTACAAATCACCAGCTGAAGAGTTTCTACATCGGGTCAACCGAGCATTTCAAGATCAGTTTTAATTGTTATTGTTTATATGCGCTTGTTGACTGAACTTGTCGAGGCGGATCCACATTCACTTGGATCTACAACTTGAAGTGGCCGGTGGACCCGATGTAGCAACTCTTCAGCTGGTGATTTATAACTTTTTTCTCCCACAGGTAAAACTCACACGTATTAAGATCAGGTGATCTCGGAGGCTAAATCCGATAATAGCAGTGACATGACACACGACACTGCATTGCAACGGATTAAAAACAGTACGGAAATATATTTTTCAAATAAATGCTAATGAGTTAGACAGTTGACTAGTTAGGTATACATAAATAAGGAACAAATTTATCAGTAAAATCAGTAAAAATATACCGAGTGTTTCATTTGAAAATATCTAGTAGCAAATTTCAGTGTTTTGATATCGCAAATATCAGGATTTAAAAAAAAATGAAATGTAACACAGGTATAGACACTGCATTGCAACGGATTAAAAACAGTACGGAAATATATTTTTCAAATAAATGCTAATGAGTTAGACAGTTGACTAGTTAGGTATACATAAATAAAGAACTAATTTATCAATAAAATCAGTAAAAATATACCGAGTGTTTCATTTGAAAATATCTAGTAGCAAATTTCAGTGTTTTGATATCGCAAATATCAGGATTTAAAAAAAAATGAAATGTAACACAGGTATAGCGCAGTAATAAGAAAAGTGGTTAATAAACTACTAGAGATCGTAAAAAAGCATTAATATATAGGGTGTTCTGTTTAAAATAGGAAAGCGGCAACATTGCATTGTCGAAAATATTCTAGCTGGGTAGCGCATGTTCTTTTATGCAAAAGACCAAATTTGTGAATCGTCCCGTTGACTGTTTCGCCATAACCGTCTAATACTGTAAATGTATAGATAGATAAAGCCGTGTAAATACGAGAGAGCAATTAGATCACAGTGTTAAGATAAAGTAAATTCACTCTTACCAATCAACAACTGCACGTCCCTCGAAGGGTGACTCAGAAACTGTTCCTCGGCCAAATGCAAACTCAACGGGACATACTGCTTGTAGGCCCCGTCGTCTTGGCCCATGGCCTGGAGCGTGTGTGCCAGGGTCTTGAGACGACGAATTAGCTCGTCGGGGCCGAGATCGTCGCTGATTGGGCGGCATCCCGGCGGATACAGTATCTCTGTCATGGCTGGCTAGATCTGTCATCAAAAGAAAAATGTATCATTGCTGTTATGGAGTACTTGAGGTAGGAGGCCAATCGACAATTCTAAATTTCTTATTATTATTATTATAGGTTTTTTTGACAGTAGGCGGAGAATCCGGTAAAGTGCCATGGATTTTTGTCGAAGTGCTGAAAGTCACTCTGTCACTCAATTGTCAACGAAACCGACCTTCCACTTATTTACACATTGTTACTTAAGAAAGCATCTAGTCTGTTCTTAAAGGCGTTAAGAGTGGGAGCTGTGACAATTTCGTCGGCAAGTTCATTCCACTTTCGTACCACGCGGTTTGACAGAAAATTTATTCTCGAGAGCCTATGTATGGCTAAGTTCAGTAGTCAACTTTAGGGAATGACCACGTAAGCGGGGACCGGCATCTCGGTGGAAAAAATCTATGTCGCACGTGTAGTGCCCATGAACAATCTTATAGGTCTCAATCAAGCACCCTCTGTCTCTACGCTCCTGAAGTGTAGTTAATTTTAGGGCCATTAGTCTATCTTCATAAGGCAGGTTCTTGAGGGTAGGCGGGATTTTTGTTGCCCTTCTCTGAACTCTTTCAAGGAGGTCTATGACCCTCGTGAAGTTAGCACCCCAATTCACGGCACCCTCGAAATTTTTTGGAGTTCTGAGTTCCTTTTGAATAGTTCTAGAGTTCTCAAGGGGGTGCAGCGAGAGTTCTGCATCTCTTATGCGTTTTTTTTTTTTTTAAAGAAAGGGGGTGCTAAGTTTATGCCGCACCCCTTTTGGGTAGAAGCAGAGTTCTGGACCGTTTTTTGAATACATAATAAAGAGTTCTAGAGTTCCCTACGGTTCAAACAAATAGTTCCGTTGGAAATATTGTAACGCGACACGAAGAAAGGGACCTAAGCGTCAATCGGTCGAATGACCGTTATTTCTCGCCAGCACCCCATAGTTCTGGGTGAGAAATACGTTTCTTTTAATAAATGCATGATAGTTCCATAGAGTGCTGTACTGTAAAAGGGATTCATCATCATCATCAATCAACCCTCTCTTGTATCCACTGCTGGATATAGGTCTCCCTTAATCTGTTCCATGTATTCCGATCTTGCGCCGCCTGCATCCAGTTTCCCTGGCAACGTTTTAGATCATCGGTCCATCTCGTTGGCGGACGGCCCCTATTTCGATAGGCCTCCTGTCTCGGCCTCCACTCCAATATTCGTTTGGTCCATCTGTTGTCTGTTAGCCTGGCAACATGTCCAGCCCAGTTCCACTTTAGAGTTGCTATTCTCTCTATCGCATCCACTACTTTCGTTCTTTGTCGTATTACGCGGTTTGGGACTCTGTCTTTGAGAGAGATACCCAACATTGCGCGTTCCATTGCCCTTTGAGCTACACGGATTTTGTCTATGGTTTTTCTGGTCAGAGTCAATGTCTCCGCTCCGTAAGTCAGAACTGGTAGTATACACTGATTAAAAGTCTTCCTTTTAAGGCACAATGGAAGCTCTGATTTGAATACGTAGTTTAGTTTTCCAAAGGCTACCCAGGTCATTCTTATGCGGCGGTTAAGTTCAGTAGTTTGATTGTCTCTTCCTATGCTAATCTCGTGTCCCAGATATTTGTATGATGTGGTTTGGTCAATTGTTTTCCCAGCTACTGATATGCTTTCGCTGAGCACGAGGTTTGTCATAGTTTGTGTTTTGGCCATGTTAATTTTCAGTCCGACTTCCAGGGAGGAACTATGGAGCCTCTCTATTAAATCCTTTGCTTCGTCTACTTGGTCAGCTATCAAGACTATATCGTCAGCGAACCTCAGGTGGCTAAGCCGTTCTCCATTTATATTTATGCCTTTCTCATCTAAGTTCGCTCTTTTACATGCATATTCCAGCAGTGTAGTAAATAGCCTTGGCGATATGGTGTCGCCTTGTCGTACTCCACGTCTTATTGGGAATTTATTTGTTTGTTGATCTCCGACTCTTACACTCGCTGTAGCATTTTGGTATATGTGTTTAATTATATTTGTGTAGCGGTAGTCTATTCGACATTCCGTTAGAGCTTCTAACATTTTTTGTTGATTTATTGTGTCAAAGGCTTTTTCATAATCGACAAATATTAACACCAAGGGTTTATTGTATTCGGTACATTTCTCAATTCGATTTTTTATTACCAGTAGGTGATCGTTTGTGCCATATCCAGACCTAAAACCTGCCTGTTCTCGTGGCTGGTAGAGCTCTAATTTATTTATTAGTCTCTTCGTGATGATCTTTGTAAAGAGCTTATAGACATGAGAGAGTAGGCTTATAGGGCGATAGTTTGAAAGATCAGTAATATCCCCTTTTTTGTGCAGCAAAATTACCTCTGCGTTGCTCCACTGAGTTGGCGTTGTCGCTTCGCTTAAACATTTATTAAATAGTCTAACTAGGGCTCTCAGAAGTCTTTTCCCAGCCCATTTTATAGCCTCTATCGCTATTCCATCACTTCCCGGGGATTTATTGTTTTTCATTTCTTGTATGGCCTTTTTTACTTCCTGAAGTGTTACGTCCGGCATCTCTTCAGAACCCTGGTTTATTACCTTTGTCAGCGGTCGGTTTTCATTTTGTATTGGTTCTTTATACAATTCGCGGTAAAAACTCTCTACAACCTCTAAAATTTTCTCTCTGTCACTGACAACTTGACCTTGTTTGTCTTTCAGTATACGTATGTTCTTTTTCCCCGTTGACATATTTCGCCTCAGAACTTTCAAACTTTTGTTTTCCTCTATTACTTTGGATATCTCTCTCGTATTGTGTTGTCTAATGTCCTTTCGAATTCCCTTCTGGATCTCCTTGTTCAAGCTTCTCAGCATTGCCAGGTTTGTATCATATTTGTTCCTCAGTTTTCTTCTTTCGTCCAAAAGGTTTTTCGTATTTTGGCTTAATTTCTCGCTATTTTTCTTGTTTTCTGGGCATAATTTCTCAGCCTCTTTTAGGGCTGTTACTATGTTGGTGTTCATTTGTTCTATATCCATTTCTTCGTGGGTATTTAAGTTGTTATTGATGGAGTCCTTGTATAGTCTGATATTTTCCGGAGGATGTCGCTTCATATTCTTGATCTTGTGTATCATTTTTGCTCTTTCCTTTTTCACGTCAAAGCATACCCTTGCTCGGGATTAAGCTAAGAAAAATAGAAAAAACTTTACGTTCTCTCCAATCTTTTCGCGCAAACGGTCGAATGACCGTTATTTCTCGCCAGCACCCTATAGTTCTGGGTGAGAAATACGTTTCTTTCAATAAATGCATGATAGTTCCATAGAGTGCTGTGCTGTGAAAGGGATTAAAGGTAGAAAATTTGAAAAAAAATGCGTTTTCCCCAATCTTTTCGCGCAAACGGTCGAATAACCGTTATTTCTCGCCAGCACCTTATAGTTTTGGGTGAGAAATACGTTTCTTTCAGTAAATGCATGATAGTTCCATAGAGTGCTGTACTGTAGAAGTGACTAAACTTAGAAAAATAGAAAAAACTTTTTACGTTTTCCCCAATCTTTTCGCGCAAATGGTCGAATGACCGTTATTTCTAGCCAGCACCCCATAGTTCTGGGTGAGAAATACGTTTCTTTCAATAAATGCATGATAGTTCCATAGAGTGCTGTGCTGTAAAAGGGATTAAAGGTAAAAAGTTTGAAAAAAAAATGCGTTTTCCCCAACCTTTTCGCGCAAACGGTCGAATAACCGTTATTTCTCGCCAGCACCCCATAGTTCTGGGTGAGAAATACGTTTTTTTTTTATATATACAATATTGTTCTGTGAAGTGCTATGTGGAAAAGCAATTTACACATTGATAGATAAATTAATCCGTTTTAATGCAAAATAAAAAATCAATCGGGTTCTCATACAGTTTTCTAGTAATTGTTTAACAGTTTCGCATAGAACTTCTTGGAAATATGTGATATTCATGTTTTGTAGTTCATTTCTTCATTAAAATTGAAAAAATGTTTTAATTATACCTACTGTCGTTGGTTTTTATTCCATTAAAAAGTCGGGAAGAAACATCTTTTCCCGATAATGATTCTTCACTTTTTATTTGCATTTCTCTATATTATAAATATAATGAATTCCTAATTTGTTACATATTCCCTGATCAGAACTCAGGGGTAATTGTGATAATAATTTTTTATACTATCGTTATCGGAAAAAGTTGAGGGAAAAATGCATTTACAAAAAACTGTCAACATTGCATAATAATATGTATCCTTTCATTGAATTATAATAAACTTACATTTTCAATTAAATTTTGTGGCCAGAACTCGAGAGTTCTGTTGTTGATGACCAATTATATGATCATTTCTGGAGGATACTATGAAAAAATTCATTATGTGACGATTGGTCAATTATTTCAAGTAACTCCTCATGAAATCATATCGCATTCATATTTTTAAGCACATTTTGTTGTAGTAGACGAGGATGGCTCGGGTATTACTTACTGTTATATTATAGAGAGATAGATAGATAGATAGATAGATAGATATTTATTGGTAATATTACACAGTGTTGTGTTTTTACAAGTCATCATACCGAATAAAAATACATATTAAAATCATTAGTACCTAGCAAATAAAATTTACATAATAAAAAAATCATTAAGCAGACTGTCAATAGTTCTTTATAAAATCAAAACAAGTAGTTAAGAGTTAAGGTAACGAAAATACACACATATAAATATATATATACCATACATTACAATTACAGACCAACATTACATTATATATACATAAACAGATCAGATCAGGTCATTGAAATCATTATTGAGGTATTCCTCAAGGGAATAAAAGGACTTCCGGATTAATATCTTGGGGAAAATGTAGAAAAATAAGTTATATTAAGAATTTTACATCATCTCTTAGAATTTTATCCCATTGACGTTTCAAAACTAATATGTAGTCAATAGTATTTACGATTTTGTTAGAAAAATATTGATTATATAAGTATTCTATCTCACGAGAAACACTGACAGAAAAAGGGGTGTTTTTACATTATAAAGAACACAAAAAATATATCAATTCCTATTTATTTCGAGACTGAGCATTTTGCTGGAAAAATATTTGTACAGAATTTTTCTTCATTTTTGATACTACAAAAAATATTCCACGATTAGGACTCTTATATTTCTAATCTTACAACTAATGAATAAGCATTGACTCAATAAGGGATGGAATTTTTACTCATAATAGTTTTCTCTCATGTTTAAATTAAAACAAACCTTTTTTTCACTGAGATCACATTTTGACTGTGAAACTAATACATTCGTTGAGTGAAAAATCCTTACTTGTATAACATCTTTTTTACAATTTTTTTTTAAATTTTTAATAATACCACAAAAATTTCAATGAATACAACCCTTATCTTTCTAATCTTACCGCTAATGAATAGACATTGACTTAATAAGGTATTAAATTATCACTGTTAATAGCTTTGTCACGCTTAAATTAAAACATTTTTTCCTGACATAACATTTTGACTGTGGCACTACTTAATACCTTCATTCGTTAAGTGAAAAAATCCTTACTTATAATTGTTTTTCAGTCAATTCCTTACGACGAGTCGCGATTTCGTCACATTTTTGCACATAAAACAATAAGTGCCGTTGTATTACCACTTCTGGCTTGCAAAATTTTCGAGACTGATCAACGTCATCGTGGCGATACCAATGCATTCCATTGAAAAAATAGGCTACATAAAGACCATCAACTTTGTCTTCTTGTTTTTGAATTACATTTGCATACTGAATGAAATGAACTGCTCCGACCAATTTGTAACTGTCATGTCAATTGAAAGAAACGTATTTCTCACCCAGAACTATGGGGTGCTGGCGAGAAATAACGGTCATTCGACCGTTTGCGCGAAAAGATTGGGGGAAACGCATTTTTTTTCAATTTTCTACCTTTAATCCCTTTTACAGCACAGCACTCTATGGAACTATCATGCATTTATTGAATGAAACGTATTTCTCACCCAGAACTATAAGGTGCTGGCGAGAAATAACGGGCATTCGACCGTTTGCGCGAAAAGATTGGGGAAAACGTAAAGTTTTTTCTATTTTTCTAAGTTTAATCACTTCTACGGTACAGCACTCTATGGGAACTATCATGCATTTATTGAAAGAAACGTATTTCTCACCCAGAACTATGGGGTGCTGGCGAGAAATAACCGTCATTCGCCGTTTGCGCGAAAAGATTGGGGAAAACGTAAAGTTGTTTCTATTTTTCTAAGTTTAATCACTTTTACAGCACAGCACTCTATGGAACTATCATGCATTTATTGAAAGAAATGTATTTCTCACCCAGAACTATGGGGTGCTGGCGAGAAATAACGGTCATTCGACCGTTTGCGCGAAAAGAGTCGGGAAAACGTAAAGTTTTTTCTATTTTTCTAAGTTTAATCACTTTTACAGCACAGCACTCTATGGAACTATCATGCATTTATTGAAAGAAACGTATTTTTCACCCAGAACGATGGGATGCTGGCGAGAAATAACGGTCATTGGATTGCCATACCATTGACGCTTAGGTCCCTTTCTTCGTGTCGCGTTACAATATTTTCAACGGAACTATTTGTTTGAACCGTAGGGAACTCTAGAACTCTTTATTATGTATTCAAAAAACGGTCCAGAACTCTGCTTCTACCCAAAAGGGGTGCGGCATGAACTTAGCACCCCCTTTCTTTAAAAAAAAAAAAAAAACGCATAAGAGATGCAGAACTCTCGCTGCACCCCCTTGAGAACTCTAGAACTATTCAAAAGGAACTCAGAACTCCAAAAAATTTCGAGGGTGCCGTGAATTGGGGTGCTAACTTCACGGGGGTAGGTCTATGTCCTTTTTAAAGTAAGGACACCACACTACGATAGCATGTTCCAGTATTGGTCTTACATACGCTTTGTAGGCTCGCAGGAACAACTCTGGGGACATTTCTCTGAAACAGCGACGTATCAAGTAAACTGTAACGTTGGCCCTCTTCACAGCTGCATTCACATGGTGCTCCGATTTGAGGTCATGTGATACGCATATACCCAGGTCCACCTGCTCAGTCACCTCCCTTAATTTGCGGTCATCAATGTGGTAATTCAGCAATGGGTTGTTATATACAATATGCAGCACTGCACACTTACCAACATTTAGCCTAATCAACCAGTCCCCAATCCATCCCCCAATCCTCTGGCCCCGTTTTTTGGTTAATACGCTGGGTTGTCGATAGAGGCGCTCTCTTCGTTAGGGATACTCGTTTTTCATAGAAAGTATAGCGTTTTTCTCGTTTTATTTATTGAAATCACTTTGTTATTAATTTTTTTCGTAATATTATTGACAATGATAAAATTTGCTTTGTGCCGGGGTATAAAACAGGCTATTCTTCCGATAAGAAGCGCAAGAAAGACTCTTCCTAGGTCCTAAGTTAAAATTAACTTATAAACCAAAATAATTAAGTAAATGATGAAAATATTATGATGTCGATTTTATAAATGTTTTTCAATACATTTATTACTGTTATAAATTTTGCACAAAGCATAACGTAAAAAATATATTAAATTAAAAATTAGTGCATGTATATATATATTAATTAAAAATCTCTTTATACAGAGTGGCAAAAAAGTCGCGCATAATGCCTGTAACTGCGCCCTGCGACACACCATTAGACTGCAAATAAATGTGTATTATATCTATATAAAATAAATTCAATCAGAAATAGCCTAGGTGCATTAGGCCAAAATTATCAATGTCCTGTTAACGATAACAAACACATAACTTCCATGACAACAATTTTTTTAACAAAGGTATCCTTGGAAGTAATCTTGTAGTTACTTTTACCAGGATATTGATAATCTGGACCTTACCCACATAAGAAAGTACCTATATGTACCTACTAGTACTAACTTTGAAAGTAGGAGATATTATTCAAATTTGTAATAGGTAGTGTAACTTATTAGTAGGTGGAAGTATAAAAATTTTATTCTGTGCATATTTTTCAAAACATATTAATTAAAATATCTTTCGAGGTGCCTACCTAGCTTTAAATGACCTACAATAATATAGGTAAAATGTAATTAGATATAGGTTACTATTTTTTATTCAAATTTCACCCTCTTCAGTTTTGTACTTCCTTTGTAGAAATTATTATCTATGTATGGCTATTTCTCAATGTATTATTGAATATTCACCAAGTTGATCTTTCCATTAGCCATGCAATGGAAAGCCTATTTTAGTAGAGGTTTACTTTCCTAGTATCAACAGAACCGTAAATTAAATTTAAACCAGCAAGAATCAATAGATAATATTGTACAGGTATAAAAATGCGCTTAATATCATCCCAAAATGATCACCCCTCTAGCAAGGAAATGTCAAAACATGGTGTTTATTATCAACAAAAAAATGCGGAAAAACTGATTAGATTATGTTGAAAATTAGTTGTTTCATAACAATTCATCATAAGCTATCTTAAAAACATAAGCCGATACACGAAGAAAATCAGAAAAATGCTTAAAAAAATCATAAAGCATATACCTGAGCATCAAACGTAACACTGCTAGAAAATGTTGAGGTAGGACTGTCTTAGTAAGACACAAATCGGCACTTAACAATGTCTAATATATTGGAACTTGAATAATTATTAGAATCTACCACTTTACACAGTGTTTTTGCCACCAATTTCTTAGAAAACTAACGTTTTTGCTTTACCAAAACAGGGACGCGAACATCACTCAAATGTCGTCAAACGTTAGTATTATAGACATGAAGTTTGCAGTAGTTCTAGTTCTAGTTACTTGAATTTTTTCCTTGACTGTTACCAACTGTGGTCAGCAATCTGGGATATTTCCCGTCAAAATAGTTTTAAGCCTGATATGATATAAATTAGAAAACCTTTTTATTTGCTCTATATTTATTTATTC
This sequence comes from Polydrusus tereticollis, assembly GCA_963920685.1. Lineage (NCBI taxonomy): Eukaryota > Metazoa > Arthropoda > Insecta > Coleoptera > Curculionidae > Polydrusus > Polydrusus tereticollis. Next base: position 191,079,016 of record OY987326.1, read on the forward strand.
ATTTATTCAATAAAATTTTAACCAAGTTTGTTTAATACAAAAAAAAATGTCTAGGAATGGAAGCGTTGGCTTTCTTTTCTTTGTATCATGGCGTTGGCTCATTTCAAAATAATTATTGAGTTTCTAACTGAAGGCATCGACTTGGCTATAAATAGTGTAGCAACTTTTACACTTAATTAATAAATGTTTATTTTTACTCTTACCAAAAAATAAGTAAGACTGAAGTCAAAAGCAACTTATTTCTTATTTTTCCATGATATTTAAAAATCGTAGCTTATCGAAAGGGTTTCGAGAACTTCGAACAATGATACTGATACTGTACAAGTTTTAAAAGTCTCATATACAACTTAAGACAAGTGAATACTCTCTATGGATATGTGCCTATTCAAATCATGTTTTCGTTAACTAAATATGACTGTTTAAGCACTTCTCATGATATGATCCCGTTCTCTTAGATAATTCCGAGAGAAGTTAGAGAACGCGCTCTCCTAACTCTTAATACATGTGAATAGTCATTTTCACTTTCAAGAATACGGTTTAAACATTTTTAAGAGAAAGAGTTGACAGAAGACAGATCACTTCTTTTGATATGGTCATTCCCATAAGTGTACGTGCACATACAAAGCGGAAGCGTGCGAGTACTGCGAGTCTTAGCAAAGAGTAACGTTGGGTTTACTCTTTGGTCTTAGCGTAGCGGAAAAGGCGGGAAAGACAAGTTAGTACATCATACTACGCGCGTGCACATCAAAAGCGTGACCGAGCGAGGCCACGCTTGCCCGGACCGAGCGATCCTTTAGAACACAAACCAGTTTGTATTTAAGCGAGAAGTATTGCAGTTATTAGCCTGAAAATGGTGGATATTGAAAAGTTAATTAACAAGATATTTTTCCGAGGCCTTGTATGGGATCAAACAAATTTATTACATCATATAGGTATATAGATATAATTTCAAAACTATGGCGGGACATAACAAGTTCTTGTGGTGTGTTTCAAAATGCTTTCTTGACATATGTGTTTACTACCTTATTTTCTTGCCAAAATGTCGTTTTATTAAAGGTGTTTCTAAAAATAGTAGTAATGTTGTTGTGTCCATATCGTGACTGTTTCCCTACTTTGTCAGAAAAAAATCTGAAACAAGAAATTCGCTTTGAAAGACGCAATCAATTTGCACACAAGCATGTTATGCTCGCTACGCTAAATCCACACGCTTCCGCTTAATTTGAATGTGCACGTACCCTAATTCAAGAATAGACGTCTTGCTGGATGTCCTTGCTTGAAGGCGTATAAAGTTCACTTACACCTCACACCATCATTATAAGTATATGAATTAATGCGAAGTTAAGTCAAGCTGATTTTTAATAGAACTTGTTAAAGCAAAAAAATGTTTAATTCACTTTTGTGAGTAAAAACGTCTTTTAAATTTTAATGTTTAAATCGATTTGGCCAGATGACTGCCGTTAACAGAGCCTTTTTCTTCGTCTAGGATTCCAATTCCTTCTTACCTGTCAGGATCCAGCACTAAGAAGTCGAGTGAACTACGCAGAAATTTCGTAAACTCAGCTCCTCTAGACTTGAAACCTTACCAAAAAATACGTTAGTGACCACTCATGTGCTAGCTATGGAGGACTTGAGGCTGCTGGCCAACCTTTAATCACAAAAGGGGAAGAGATCCGTGGCTCAAACCTCAAATCGCAGTTAACTTCAGGTAGGTCGGATTCGTCAGATGAGAAAAAAATATGGTGGTTGTCAGATGTTGAAGATGTTATTGTTTTGCGAAAAATCTTGGAAAAAGTGCTTTTCTACAAGTGAAAGTCCAAACTAATTACGAATTTTATTGTGCGATTTCATTACATAGGATTATCTTCAATCTGGACCTCGGGTAAATATTTTCAATGAATGCAATCTATGATAATAGTCTTTGTTCTAGGTCCTTGAAAAACATCTCCAATTATTTTTTATTTGTAGGTCGAAAAGCGATTGAGTGATGTTTCGACATTTGCTTTACATGTCAGGATTTACCTCTAATTGCAACAGAGACTGTTCCGGACGAGGTGACTGTTGGAATGGTACATGTATGTGTAACATACGGTTTACTGGAGAACTCTGCGATGACCCCAATTTACCCTATCATGCTGGTATTGGAGGAGTCTTTGTTTTTATTGGTATGTATTGTTTTAGTTATAGTACTTAAGTTTGTAGGAAGTACCCCCATTTTCTTTAATTTTTTCTAATCTGCTAATAGGGTTCAGATAAATTATCAATTTTACAAAATACATTTGAACATTTGAATTAAGAAAGGAGTAAGTAAATGTCTATCAGGTGCAGGTTGGGTAATTGTAGACATTTGTCTTTAATTACCCAAGTAAAAAATCAATTCCATTTTACCAAACTAGGTAGGTACCTATACCTACCTATATGAATGTTCTAAAAGTGTAAAATTTGCACTACTCTTAAGTAATACTATTTTACTATACTATAATACAACTTTCAGTATAGTTACAGTATATTATTCAGTCTTGAAGGGTTAGGGAAACATATACCAGTAGGCTGGCCAATGAGTATCCTTATTTTTGGATAGCTCAGTTTATATGATACAGCTTAACACCATCATTTGAATCTATAATTTGACAAACATACTGTTTATATTACTGATGCTGATGCTTTATTTAAATTGTTTTTTTCCTCACTAATATTGTTACCTAATTGTGAAATTGGGCATTGCCTGTTAAAAAATAAATAAGTAATAGTTATTTACGATATAAGTGTTGTAAAGATTCATATTACAACACGAGATGTTAAAGTTGTTAAACGAGGCGTCAGCCGAGTTTAATCAAACATCGAGTGTAGTTATATGAATTTACAACAAGAATATTGTACAAAATTTTATCTACTTTCATCTATGAATAAAAATATTTGGCAAAAGGCATTTTTAAAAATAAAAATGCACCTGCTATTAAAAATCGTTTTGTAAGGGCATCTATTACAGCACTAGTGCTGTAATAGATGCCCTTACAAAACGATTTACAGAACTGTAAAATTCATATTACTAAATGAAAGTAGATAAATATATTTTTTATAGACTGCTATTTTCTACACCTACCCTGTTGTTTGGGGTGAATGTAGACATGCTCGTAGACATGCTGTAAATTCATAGTTCTCTAAGTGTTAAATCCGGGACATAATAAAGGGCATATGAGCTATCAGAGAAACACATTTATTGATATTTTAGCTTCCTATGCTAATCGAACCAAACCTTAAAATACTAAAATACTTATTGTGAAAATTTTCGAAATTTTATGAAAAAAATAGTTTTTTAATATTTAGGTACCCACACTAGTTAGGAAAGTAAAGAGAAAAAGCGTCCCTCTTCAGTATTTTAATTTTGGGTAAACAATCAGTATTTTTAGCGGATTTATTTTAGTAACCTTTATAAACTTTGGAAAGCTTTTAATCCCCCCGGAGTAACCTTTTTCAATCTACAAACGATCCCTAAGTTTGATAACATAATATTCATTGATTTAATGGCGACCACTTGTGTTAATTTAATTTTTACGCAATAAGACTGTTAATGTGTTGGGATTTTGCCGCTTTTTGATATTTATTTGCTGCTTCAATGAAACTTACTTCTCCCCTCCCTCATTTTCGAGTGTGGAAAAAATGAAAAAATATTTTATATTTATTACAGAACCACCCTCATCAATTTTTTCGGGGTAATGCGTGTTTGGAGGGGAGTGATTGGAATTTTTATTAGGGTTTAGAGACATGGAAAGGGTTATGATAGGTTAGTTCGCTTGGGAGGGTTGTTCAACCACCAAGGGTTTTTAAAGCCCTTGCGCTATCATAGTATTTTAGTTATTATTAAAAGTGGTAAAATTTCATTATTCTCACATTTGTTGTTAATCAAAAATTGAAGGGGGTGAGTGGGGGGACTAACAGTCAATAAGATTTGAGAAACCAGGTTAGCTAAGCTTAGAAAACTAACAACATCAAATGTGATTGTGTGTTACTTTCTAAAGTTAAGAGAGTTTTATGAAGGAAACGGTCATTACTGATTATATCACCAAAAGTAATATAATATAATAAAATTCAGCAAACACCACTATCTCCCCGTTATTATAAAGGTGAATGACAACGCTACTATATAATTGGAAGTATATTAGTTATATAAATCTTAAATAAATTTACTACGAATACATAGGTAACATACACTAAAATTTTATTAAATGGTGATGGAAATAGTTACATCATCCCATTATATACCTAGAGCTTACAGTAATCTTATAGAACCCTTATAAATACAGGTTATCTAATCGACCAGATAATACAACTCAGAAACCTACTTATATACTTTTATTATCTTTGCATGACCTTTATATAACTATGTACCTGTTACTATAAGTTGCAGAAAATGTTTATTGGATTAGTACCTGAATTAACATAACACATAAACCTTGCTATAAACAATTGAAATGTATGGAAGTTAGGTATATCAAACTTTTAAATCAATCTAGGTGTGAAAGGAATATTGTCAACTAAACTACTAGTACAAAATTTATTACCGCACACTGAGAATTCGTCCCACTGTGCGCCAAATCAAATCAAAATCAAATCAAATCAAAAAATCCTTTATTGTCCAAAGAATATCTATCTTGTTGACAAAGGTATAATGTACAAGGGTAGCTAGGTGATAACAAACAGAACACAAGATTAAAACAACATTAAATGAAATGAGACATGGTTAAATCGTTAAAGTCAAAACAACATAAAATTAATAAATATATATCAGAAAACAAGTAAAGAATAATAAAAAAAAAATTTCAAAATTTAAATAGTCGAGTTAGCTTACGTGATCATTTTTCATCTCAAGATGTCGTCAAAATACTCATCAAGAGTGTAATATACTTTTTCTAGCAATAGTTTTTTGGTTAGTCTCCTAAACCTCCCCAGGCACTGTTGCCTTCTCAAATGAAGTGGTAAGTGATTAAAGATCTTTTTTCCGCCATAAATTAAAGATCTTTTAATTAGGCTAGATCGTGGAATTGGTAAGTTTAGGAGAAATGATTGACGTGTATTATAATCTAGGCCAAATGCAAGCAATCCTTAGCGCGTTTTTACTATAAATACGCTTTCCCCCTTATAAATCCTATATCTATCATATGAACTGAACCTTAGCTTTGCGAACTTTTTAACTTTATAAATCCAGCTTTATTCTCAAAATTATGAAAAATATTCTAAGCTGTTGGTTTGCATGGAATTGGTCTGCCAGGAAACATCACCGAGAACATTTGAGATATTCTCCAAGAACTATTTTCCATGTAGTACTACTTAATCATTGTTATTTTTTCTTGAATACTGTAAAACGTTGAAACTAATAAAAAATAAAACGTCTAATAACATTTGACATCATAATAAATTATCCTGGTGGTTTCATTGAGGTATTAATTTAATTAATTTAGGTTTTTAATTTTTAAGAGTTTTACAATGAGTTTTTTTTTTAAATAACTTTTAATTAGCTTAGTATTAGGAAATGATAAAACCAATACCAAATTTTTCATGGGTTTTCCTATGGCCATTCTGGCGGTGCACCACCCGGTTCATATAAATATGTAAAAAAAGCCAATTGATTTACTATTTATTAACAAGTTATTAACACTGTCAAAAAAATATAATATAAATTACTAAATTGTTATCTAACTTGCTACCAGAGTTTAACTAAATCTTAAATATATGCAGGTATGTCGGTACTTATCAGGCTTTAACTATTTCAGAGTTTACGCAAATCATATTTCTAGGCTCTCACGTAGAATTTTGATATTGTGTCAGATTATTAAAATCTCCAATTGAATTCAAAGTATAAAATAAATACATTTAATTCTAAATAACTTTTTTTCTTTATTTCTTTAAATTATGTAATTACATTAGTCAAACAATAGGTTTACAAATTAGCCTAATTCTACAGTTCCCTGAGTATTCTACAAAAGTGTAGTGTATAGGTACCTAGATGTAGGAAACATCTGTATGTACCGAAATTCACAACAAATCATAATAAATGTGAGCTTTAATTATTTATATAGCCAATTATATCAAACCACAATCAGAAACCAATATAAACAACATAATTAGTTGAAACCCCCTTTAAATGTATGCAGATTTTGAGAAATGCATGCATTACTATTTTAAAGAGTTTTGTACTTTTATACCTCCTCACTTCCCCAGATAATAAATCGTATAATTTAGGTCCAAAATAATTTATGTATCTAAGATTAAGATAATTGTGACTTATCCTGTTTGTCCAGTCTGGTTCGTGCATAGTAATTAAACTTGGATGAGTATGAACGTATGTGCAGATTGTCGATATATAGCTTGATCTAACATAGAAAACGCCTTTGTCAAAAAGTAGATGTGTAGGATATAATCTGTTCTGTCCATATAACGAGTGATTTTTAATTATTTTGCTCAAGGGAGGCCATGCATTTTAAAAGCATCATGGCCGTACTGCGTAGATAAGATGACATGATTGTTTTATGACATTTACGTCTTATTTGAATTTGTGTATTTGTAAAGTTTAAAAATTGGAGACATTTTGTAATTTTTGCAGTTATTTGAAGGTAGGTTACTATTGCTTTAACTAATATTTCTCCGGGGAGTCGTCTTTTGACTATTATAAAGTGCTATTTGCAGGATATGATTTAATTTTTTATTTTTTTTTTTATTTTTCAGCGTATCAAGTTTTGGTGAAGCTTTGTTGCCGGATTGAAAGTTCTACAGTAAAAATGTTTAGTGAAGCACAAAAAATTTTTATTGTTGAAAGTTTTTTTAGAAATGGAAACAAAATAGGCGGTGTGTGGAATTACCCTATGCATGACTGCTTTGATGAATTTCGAACCGAGTTTCCTGATGTTGCGGTGACCTTTCATAATTTTCGTACTGGGTCACAATACCTAATTGATAAATTTCGTCAGACTGGTTCTGTTCAACATAAAAAAGGGGCTGGAAGACCAACGAAACGATCGAATGAGGTTATTGAAGAAGCGCGACAAATTATGGAAAACAATCCTTCAACTTCTATTAGGCATTTATCTCAACAAATTCAGCAAACGGATTTATGCTACCGTACATGTCAAACACTTTTGAAAAAGGATCTGCACCTATACCCTTATCGTGTTACGGCTATTCATGAACTCCTTCCCAATGACGTTCCCCAAAGACTTAATTTTTGTGAATGGTTTTTAAACAATTTTCAAGAAGAAAATAGTGGTGCTTTTGAAAAAACATTTTTTACCGATGAGGCTTATTTTTATTTATCAGGCTATGTTAATTCACAAAATATGCGAATGTGGAATACGCAAAATCCGCATGTTTTTGTAGAAAGACCTCTTCATCCTCAAAAAGTTGGTGTGTGGGCAGCAATTAGTTCTAGAAGAATAGTAGGCCCAATTTACTTTGATGGCACAATTTCAGCTGAGAGATATCGGATCGAAATTCTGACAACATTTATTAATGAGCTTCACGATGATGAATTGCGGGAAGGTTACTTCCAACAAGATGGCGCTACACCTCATGTAACCAGAGAAAATTTAAATTTTTTAAGTGAATTTTTTGAAAACAGAGTTATAAGCCGAAATACGCAACAAATATGGCCACCTCGTTCCTGCGATTTAACACCCTGCGATTTCTTCTTGTGGCCTTTTATAAAAAACTCCATTTATCGAACACCAAATGAGGATTTCAGAAAAAATTGCCGAAATTAATAATTCTCCAAACGTATTGGTTAATGTGTCTCTGAGGGTAAGAAGAAACATCAGAAGGTGTCTAGAAGTAGGAGGCGGCAATATAAAGTAGGCTTTCAAAGTAAGATAGCTCAGGATTTTATATTACATACCGTCAAAAAACATTATTTTAGGTTTTCAACGTGACAACGCTGCTTTCTTGCAAATTCGCCCTATGATTTAATCTACGCGCTACTGCTACACTATGTATACTGGGTCACAGCCGCCCTTGAGCAAAATAATTAATAATCACTCGTTATGATCTTAAGGATATATTTCTAAATACCCCACACTAAATTTCCGTATCTTATAATAGAGTCAACAATTGATTTACACACTACGATTAGTGTTTTTCTGTTTAAAATTTCCTTTAACAAGAAGAATTTATGACTGAGTTTACGTATTTTGCTTCAAATATGCGGTTGCCATTAAGAAATCTGTCAATAACAATGCCAACCCAACTAGCATCAAAGTTACAGAAACTGTCGCTAATTGTCACTGCTACTATCTTTAGGTAAAATATTGGTAATTAATACCAAATAACTTACTATAAAGTTTAAACTTTTATTAAGGCAGAAAAATTGATGGATTTTACGTAACAATTACCTGATATACTGACTATAAGGTGTCATTACTTTGTGGTAAATTTGAGGGTTGCTTGCTTAACCTACTTATATTACATCAAAACTTAAAAGTAAAAAAATTTTTGTCGCCGTAACAACAAAAAGGTAACTTTTAAGTAAGCCTGACTACAAAGCGTATTTAAAAGTAGCTACAACTACAGAGGGACAATAAAAATACCACATAGATCGCAACTTCTAGGTAGTATTTTGAGGTGAATTTTTAGTAAGCGTTTCCATGTTATCTTACTTGTCAGTAATTTTGACCTTTTAAACTATTAAAAAATTACGGTATAGTCGTGGTTACAAGACAAAATTACTTTAAAGTAATTTGGTAATTTTGGTATTACTTTAAAGTCATTTTTACCATGAATCTCATAACGTGAATTTTCTTAGTTTTGTAGGCTAGAGTTGTTGTTTATGATAGCAGTAAGTGAAAAAGTAAAGTGTAATGGAGGCTAAACAAAAAGTAATTAAAGGACGAAAATATCGTCATTCTTCCACATTTTATAGAAAAGTGAAAATGGAACTAAATAAAACTAAAAGTGATGCTTCTTCTAGTTTAACTCCAATTTCTGAAATAAAAACTGGAAATTCATCAGTGGGTTTTGAAATGAGTACGTCACATGATGTTTGTGTTTTTAGCAATGCTAATAAATCTGGCATTATTTTGTTACCGAAAATGATGACTTTGATGAGGAAAAAGAAAATAATATTTGCTCTTCACTTTCATTTAGGGAAAGGATCAGGGAATGGTGTTTAGCCGAAAAAATATCCCATCAGTCTATTAATAAACTACTGCTTATATTAGGATCACAAGGACATCAATTTTCAGCTGATAGCAGAACTCTTTTAAAGACACCAAAGTCAGTAAATACTGTAGCAATGGGTAATGGATCATTTTGGTATATTGGTATTAGAAATAGCTTACTAAAAGCCTTTAAAGATATAGAAGAACCTATAGTGATCTCGCTCATTTTCAACGTAGATGGTTTACCACCATTTAAAAGCGCATCTACAGAATTTTGGCCTATTCTATTAAGAATTGCAAATATGGATAATCTAAAGCCAATTGTCGTAGCTATTTATTGTGCACAAAGCAAACCACCTTTACAAGAGTTTTTTCGCAATATGTCAAGGAACTTAATGATATTATGGTTAATGGAATAATATGCAGTGGACATAGTTCAGCAGTTGAAATAAAATTATTTATTTTAAGGTTAAAGTTCTAAGCGGGCGTTTAAAGTAGCAATAATAACTAGGCGGTTCCAAAACTAAGGAATTATTACCAAAGAGATTACTTTAACGTTCCAAATGGGAACTTTCATGAAACCGATGGAACTACGGCGAACAAAAATGATTAGTAAGTTCTGAAAAGCACTTCAAGGAAAATTTCTGGGTAACGCCGGCGCCGCCGTGTTTGTTACTACCAAGTAACGAAAAATCTAAGGTTTTAAGTAACAAATTCTACCTTTAAGTAAAATAAACTTTGCAGTGATATATTTTTTAAACCCGCTACTTATACATAAGTAAATTCTACTTTAATGTACCAGAGGTAACTTTAACGTGGCGTTGAATAAGATACACCATTTTTAATAGAAAAATGGCGACGCCATTTTTGGAAAAATCCTAACTTTTGTTACAAAACATTCGCCCTATTATTAACTTTTTAGAGTAATAAAGTTTATTTTTTATTAAAGGAATGTTATAAAACTGCTATATCCTTTAAATATACATTTTTTAAATCCTAATATTTTTCCCATTGCCCTTATGTTTTTCCTCAATATTTAAAATATTAAAATATTTATTCAAATAATATTCATATTATATTATTATGTAGGTGCCTATATTCATATTGTATCAGGTAAATAAAATATAAATGGACATGTTGTGAAGTTAATAAGGTTATTTGTATAGACGAAAACATAATATACATTATTTTATTTAAAAGAGATAGATCAAAATATTTTCAAGGCACCGCACGATGGGAAAGTCCCATTTTGGTTGGAATTACCACACATTTAAGGTTTTGTAACGTTCTCGGAACGGTGGCGGAACGTAAAAATTACAGTTCCGGAGACAATGTAGGTACGTAAACGTTATCGCACAATTATTTCCCATTTTGGTAACAACGTGTTGAAGAGACGGTGCCTGAACGGTTCCCGACACCAGTAACAGCACCCTTAAAGTTCTTCGTGTAGTGAAGATTACGTAGCGGCGACCAAAATTGCTAGTAGGGAAGGCGTTTTATGGAAGATATTTCTTTAATAGTGTGAGCACTGTGAGCACCCACCCATTGTTCTGTGACGCCATTTCATTTCATGTTTTTATAATATTGTTACTGTATTGTGAAACTATATCTGAAATAAAGCTACTATTCTATTCTATTCTATTCTATTCTAAGTGCTGACCACGGAAAAGATAACTTAATCTTGGTGTTTACCAAGAATTGTTTTGGATGATGTCGACTCCGCGGAATATAAACATTGGGCTAATTTTTAAGAGAGTGTGATTTTTATGGGACTTGCCTTGATAATTCGGCGACAGATAGATCTATTAAATTGTAATTCGTTTTGTATGAAAATCAACGATAATTAAATAAAATGTGTTTTTAATTGAAGTGTTTTAAGTACTTGGTCGTCGACTAAACCAAGTGTTTTCAATTGTATATATTTTTGATAGGTTTAAAGTTAATTTATACGTCTGTAGCCAGTTTCTTACTGTCGTTAAACTCGTTGTTTTATTTTTTACCTCTTCCCAGCTATCTCCCGAGATAGCAATGGCTGTGTCATCAGCATATGAAATAGATAAACCTGCAATAGGTTATTGCAATAATGAATTTATATAGATTATACTCTGGTATGCCAATTTTTATTTGTTAGTTGTTAGTCTAACCATTTATAGGTAACATTTTTATGAACTTGAAAATTTAAGTTTTCACTTCTATGCCAGAATATTTTTTGAAATTTTAATGACATTCTGGTTTAAGAACAAGTAATGTGACGTCTTTAACTCTTAATAAAAATTTAAAAACATTTCTGCTGGTCACTGTATTTTGTTATTAACTGTCAGGTCTTTAATATTTTTTTCCAACTTTTCTTCTTTCTTCCAATTTTTACCTGTATTTTTTTTAATAGGTCTAGTATGTGCCATTCAACTGATCATGTGCTGCATTTCGGAGTATCAGCGTCTGAAGGCCCCTACATTTTTAAGGGCGTGCAAAATTACCACACAGAAACTGATCTATTTGGTTATATGCTTTGCTAGTTTGATTCGAGGAGCCTATTTTATTTTTCCGGTAAGTTTAATTATTAATTAATAATAGTCAAATCACCGATCTACAGGGTGTTTCAGAATAAGATGCTGATCCTTAACGGTGTGAATCCTTAGGTGATTTTAAGAAGAAAAGTTCAAATTAACATATATCCTTAACCTATCAACTTTCGAACTACAGGGCGTTAAAGTTTTAAGAAAAAAATCGTTTTTCTATCATAACTTTAACAACTTTCTAGCTATTTTTATGAATCTTTCACACTTGCCCTCTAAGCATCAATAGCCATTTTTTGGTGTAGAAAAATTTTAAAAATTTTTAATCAGTGGCGTCCTGAAAGGGTTTGGACTAGACATTTTGGAAAAATATTATGTACGCCACTGCTTTTTCTCAAGATAAAAATTATTTTTAAAATACTCATTCATTTTAGGCCAAATTTAATATCTTGCCGTTTTATCGTCCGACAAACAGTTTCCGACAAAAAAAAAATAAAAAGCATTAAATGCGCATTCGCTATGTGACTATGGTTTCTGACAAGTAGGCTATGAACTTTGTTAAGGAAACAATGACAATAACGAAATATTTAATGCCAAACAGTTTTGACAGCTATTTATTTATGTATACGGCTTTCCACTTAACTTAAATTTTAAAAACGTAATACTTTTTAAACGTATAAGTATCATGGTAAATTTTACAAAAAATGTCGAGTTTGCGGATATGCATTACCTGTACGGGCTTGCTGACGGCAATGCATTCGAAGTCAGACGATTATACCAAGAGCGTTATCCAAATAGAATAGTTCCGGATGCATGAACGATTTCAGGATTTCACAGAAAGTTATGTGAAACGGGATCTTTTCAAACAAAAAACTACTTAAAAGGGGCACACCAAACTACACGAACACCGGAAACCGAAGAAGCTGTTTTAAATTTAGGGGAACAAAACCCTAATATAAGTACCAAAAAAATTGGTAATATTTTAAATATTACTCATGTCCTAGTCTGGAGAATTCTTCAAAGTTATTTGTTATATCCGTACCATATTCAACGGGTCCAGGCCCTACTTCCTAGGGATTTTCCATTACGCATCAATTTTTGCCAATGGTTTATTCAAATGGTTACCGAAAATCCCCAATTTGATGCCCGAATTTTGTTCACGGACGAAGCTAATTTTTCCAGGAACGCCATACAAAATTTTCATAACAATCACTTCTGGGCAGAAGAAAACCCACATGCCATTACGGAATCCCACCACCAAGAGCAATTTTCTGTAAATGCTTGGGCTGGAATTATTGGTGATTATTTAATTGGGCCTTATTTTTTAGCAGCCAGATTGAACGGAATCAATTATCGCCAATTTCTTGAACACACTTTACCAAATTTGCTAGACGACGTCCCTATTTTAACCCGACATCGTATGTGGTTTATGCACGATGGTGCACCTGCTTATTTCAGTCTCTTAGCACGAGAGTTTTTAAATCAACATTATAGTAATCGATGGATAGGGCGCAGAGGAACACAATCGTGGCCACCTAGATTCCCTGATCTAAACAGTCTAGATTTTTTCCTGTGGGGACATCTGAAAACGTTGGTTTACAGCATCCCAATAAATACTGAAGAGGAGTTGAGAAACCGCATAATAGTTTGTTTCGACACTATCAGGAATACTCCAGGAATTTTTCAAAGGGTACGAGACTCAATGAGGAGAAGAGCTGAAGCATGCATTCTTGCAGGTTGTGGCCACTTTCAACAGCTAATCTAAATTATTTTCGTTTTTGTTCACACGTTATTTAATGTTAGTTGTTTTAATTTAATGTGTTAAAAAATAAACCATAGGCACATAGCGAATGCGCATTTAATGATTTTTATTTTTTTTGTCGGAAACTGTTTGTCGGACGATAAAAAGGCAAGAAATTAAATTTGGCCTAAAATGAATGAGTATTTTAAAAATAATTTTTATCTTGAGAAAAAGCTGTGGCGTACATAATATTTTTCCAAAATGTCTAGTCCAAACCCTTTCAGGACGCCACTGGTTAAAAATTTTTAAAATTTTGCTACACCAAAAAATGGCTATTGATGCTTAGAGGGCATGTGTGAAAAATTCATAAAAATAGCTAGAAAGTTGTTAAAGTTATGATAGAAAAACGATTTTTTTCTTAAAACTTTAACGCCCTGTAGTTCGAAAGTTGATAGGTTAAGGATATATGTTAATTTGAACTTTTCTTCTTAAAATCGCCTAAGGATTCACACCGTTAAGGATCAGCATCTTATTCTGAAACACCCTGTATATTCCTTGCAAAATTCATGTATGCAAAGTCACCAGAGATATGTATTTACTTTTAGTTTTTAGAAATAACTTATATACAATTTTGTCGTTTTAATACCAAAAAGTAAAGACATAAGCAATACAGTAGAAGTTCTGGTTACTTTCTGTTTAGCGGTAGCTTCTTGTATGCGTTTCCTGTTTATTTGAGTTTGATGCTTAAAAACTTTATAATGATTAGAACTAAGTAGACTTCATTGGCTTTGCATTTGCTGACTTCTTCATGACAGCCTCTGCAAGGTATTGTGTTTAATGGGAAGCTTCTTCAGCCGCCTCCACCATGTCACCTATAAAGGAATGGGGTTGCTTTAACCTCCTTCTTGACATGACAACAATGTTTTAAATTATTATTGTTGCAAAAATGTTTGTTTTTAATTCATTTTTTTGGATCTCAAAAAAATATTAATAAGAATAAAAAAGCAAAATAATTAAGAATTAATTAGACTGCAAAAGTGGAATTTAGATTGCAAATTTCCTCTTCAGATTATTACAAACAGAAAAAAAATTATGCTTTTTTATTTTCTTCGATATTTCAACATGTAGATTTTTTTTTTCAAAATTTAATAATAATAATTGAAATTTAAACATAAACACTCACCTACTTTGGCGCTTTTTCATTTTTGTCTATGAGAAATTATCACTTTGTAATGTTTTATGGACAATAAAGTACGGTTTATTCTAAAACAGAAAGTTATTTACATTAATTTTGACAATTATGGTTGTTCCCAATTTTATGTGGGTGAGTGTAGACACGGCTTGAGTAAATATTGATCTTTTGTTAAAGGAACAAAATATATTCCTTGATGTCTAGTGATAGTGATATTACTAATAATGATATCTACCTACATGCTTTAAGTGCTTCTGTACTTATTAAAGTACATCTGTACCGATCGACGGTAATAATTATTTGTAACTAGTGTTGCCAGGTGTCTCCGAATTCAATACATCGTAAAAAAATATCAAGATTAAAATTAAACATAGTGTTTTTACTAAATGGATTTCACACGGGAATATTTCTTAAAAGATATAAAATATAATATACAGGGTGTCCAGTTTTCGATGGTTTTACGGGGTATCTCCGTTATTAGTAAAGATAGAAGGATACGGTTTTGGCAGCACTGTGCTGTTTTTTTTGTGAAACAAAAGATGCCACAATCAGAATTTTTCTAGTCCTCTTTGTTTTTGATATATGGGATGTTTTTGAAAATTTTACATTTTGGGACATCTCCCATATTTAAGTTACCCTGTAGCTTATCAAAGAGAAAACAAATATTCTTTTTGTAGTTTTTTACGTAGAAACCAGTGATGTACTTTTTTCTCTGTTCAGTAGTTTCCAAAAAAGCTTCTCAAAAATATATAAAAGGAACCTTATTTTTATTTTTAATATTAAGCACGAAATTTACGTTTTATTATGAAATATACATTTTTTGTTAGTAGGCCCTGACGGGTATTTAAAAAAACTATTACTGGTATGATAATTACTGCAGAAGAAATATATTTTGGACTCCTTAATCTAATTAGCAGTTATATTTCGGTAAAAATAATAACAATGCATAAATCGAATTGTGTTTTACTACGTAAAACATTACAAACAAAAGCTGAATATTTATGGAACTTAGTAAGCCATGACGGGCATTTAAAAAAAGAAACGAACAGTCATTTATGGCATATTAAAAACTTCTTTAGTTTCTGGAAGAGTATTCAGGTTCTCTAAGTTGTTTTAAAATATCTAATTAATAGTAAAAAATCAGTTTGTCCTAATTTTGGCAGAATATGTAAACTTTGAAAATAATGAAAATTACAACATGCTGGTTTGTTATGTCCATTGTAATGAAAATGCAGATGAAGCATTAGAGGTGTATTTCAATAGGTATAGTATTTGTATAATTATATCGTTGATCTTTAGACTGCAATAAAACCCTACCATAAAATAAATCAGGAAATCCCAAATTTTAAAACCTTTTCGAGTAGAGCCGGACCAGGTACAAATTCAATTTATACCTATGCCTGATGCATATATAAATACAAACTGATTTTTAATAATTTTAGTCTTTAGTGGTTTTCCGGCGAGTAATTTTTATTTGGGCTTATTAGTGGTAGAATGTGGCGTCCTTGGAATTCTGCTGATAGGGGGGCATCTTCAAGTGTCATTTTTAAACGAAAGCATTTATCTACCGATGCCAAACTAATAATTAAAAATGTGTATCAATCTTTGTTGAGTAGAAATTTTAATTCGATGGATGCTTTAGCAGAGACGTCTACTTTGACAAAAACTCCTTTATCTTCGGTAAGAGACATAGTACTTAAACCTGTTAATCCTAGAAAAAATCGGAATGATTTTGGCACATTTAGAAGCATTGACGAAAATGACATGGATTTATTAAGAAGAAAGATTTACCAAATGTATGAGGCACAAACTGTACCCACTTTGATTTCCCTCAAAGAGCGGCTGATTAAAGACGAAACAAATATCTCTTGTAGCCTTTCAAGTCTTAGGAAAATATTGCATAAAATGGGTTTTAAATACCGAAGCATTAATAAAAGACAAACATTAATGGAATCTCAACGTTTACGGGAATGGAGACTTAAATGTTTAACAGCTGTTTAACAATTTAGAAAAAAAAATCGTCCAATTATTTACCTTGACGAAACATGGTTCGATACCCATGACACTCCAAGAAAAGGTTGGGATGATTCTTCCAAAAATTGTCAAACCAAGGCACCATCAAATAAAGTCAAAAGAATCACAATATTACATGGTGGTTCAGAGAACGGGTTTGTTCCAAATTGTCTGTTGCTTTCAGCTAAAAACATAGCAAATTCTTCTTTAGATTACCATCAAGATACCGACGCACAACTTTTTGAAGATTGGTTTAAACATAAACTCCTTAAAAATATACCTGAAAATAGCGTCATTGTAATGGACAATGCTAGTTATCATAGTCGGCAAGCAAAAATCATTCCCAATTCTAATAATACAAAAGCAGAAATTCAAAATTTTATGATTGAAAATGATTTATATTTTGAAGAAATTTACAAAAAACGAGAACCGCTAGAAGTATTAAAAGCTTTTAAAATAAATAAGGAATACGAGTGTGACAAACTTGCAGCAGAAAATGGACATACAGTGTTGCGTCTTCCTCCATACTATTGTATATTCAATCCTATTGAGCTAATATGGCACCAATTTTAGGAGAAATAATATTTCTCCTACATTAAATGCATCTGTAGTAGAATTAATTAAAAACGAAGTAAGAAAAATTTCTGCAGACAGCTGGAAAAACTGTGTACAGCATGTACTTAAGGTGGAAAATTCTTACAATTGTATGATTACAAATGTTCAACCCTTAATTATAAGTTTAGGCTTAGATGAAGATAGTGATAGTGATACAGAGTTAAATTTTGAATAAATTGTCAATAGTTTTTAAGAATTTAATTAATTTTTATTGTACTTGTTATCCTAATAGTTATACTTTGAAATTATATTATTTTCAATTATCATTAATTGTTATCATTATTTTACATTTATTATAGGTACCTAAAACTAAAAATACCTGTCTATTTATTTTAAATTATAAAAATAGGTCATGTGGTGTAGGTACATTTTCAAGCCGACCCTGATTCCATTTATTCAGCTTTGAAGAGGTTGAGGCGTATACAATAGGATTTAATCAGGTAGACTATTTATGGCAGTAAGAGTCAACGGTATAATTCTGCAAATATTTCTTTTACCTATAAATATAAGCCTTTTTGTAGTATCTCTATGAAGATTTATTAAATTTCTTAAATTACTTGTAGATATCCCGAAAGACGATAGCCGGATAAAATAATTTTTCTAAGGATGAAATCAAATTTAATTGAACACGGTTCATTTTCTAAACCTCGGCCCAAAATCTACAACAAGGAAAACTGCGAGACTGATGAAATAAATGTTTTAGCTTCAATTGAAACAAATCCAACTAGTTCTTGCAGAACGTTTGAAGGTTCGGTCGGAGTAGTTAAATCAAGAGTTCAAACACTCCTAAAAAAAAACACAATTTTAAGCCATATAAATTCCACCTAGTACAAAACTTACATCCTGGTGATGCACAACGCCGTATAGAGTTCTGTAATTGGTATTTACAAAATATCAACAGGGAAAATAATTTTGAAAGAACCGTTATATGGTCCGATGAGGCTCATTTTACCAGTGCCGGTATATTTAATTGGCACAATACGAGGTTTTGATCTCAGGAAAATCAGCATGTAATATTTCCACTCGAACGGCAAGGCAGGTTTGGCTTTAACGTTTCATGTTTTATACTAGGAAGCAAAATAATTTATAAGATATTTGAAGGCAGCCTTGATGCAAGTAAATACTTGAAAATTCTGGAAAACGTTGTGCCGGAAATAATAAAAAAACGTGCCCTTAGCGGGTCTCAATAACTTGCATCTGCAACAAGATGGAGCACCCGCTCCCAATGCGCTAATTATCAGGGCCTACTAAACAATAATTTCTCATGCCACTGGATTGGAACTAATGGACCTGTAAGATGGCCAGCAAGGTCACCCGACTTGTCGGTTTTGGATTTTTTCTTGTGGGGAATAAAATAAAAATGTGAAAATAAAATTTATTCTTTTCAATACCAAACAATTGCAGATTTGAGAAATGCCACAGAAAGGAGTTATAAATATGGCATTTTATTATTTTAAATTTATCAAGGCGAATAAGAAGTATGTGTGAAACATGTTTAAGGCATAATGGAGAACAATTTAAGCAATATTTATGAGAAAGTTCTATAAATTTTTAGCTTTTGTTTGTAATGTTTTACATAGTAAAACACAACTCAATTTATGCATTGTTATTATTTTTACTAATTAGATTAAGGAGTCCAAAATATATTTCTTCTGCAGTAATTATCATACCAGTAATAGTTTTTTTAAATACCCTGTCAGGGCCTACTAACAACAAATGTATATTTTTTAATAAAACTTGAGAAAGCAGCAGAAGTTTAAGATAATAATAGTTCTCTAGTCGGAACATACTAAGTTGCATAAAAAAACGTAAACGAATCAAAGTTATATTTGACAAGAAATAAACCCAGAGTCTGCTTCACTATATAAATTCGATAGGATTACAAACATCCATCGGCAGCAGGAAGAAGCGCTAGAAGACTAACAATATCATTCAACCCATGGCCTTAAAGAGGAATGGGGTTTGTTTTATATTGAAGATAAACTTTAAACAATTCAAACATTTATTTTATGCAAACAGCGCAGTTGCTCGAGAAATATCGGGTTTGAATATAGAGACTAACCTGAACTTAGCCTATGACTTTACACAGTATCATAAAAAATTAACTATGATTTGTCACAACTTTTTGAGCAATCATGGATAATATTCGACTCATTTTTAAAATGTCTAGCTTTTGGCACTTTACGGCTCGGAATTGTATTCGAATTATTCGAATATTCGACTATTCTAAATTCGAATTTTTTGTTAGTTAAAAAATTCGACTATTCGAATATTCGACTATTCAACTATTCGACTATTCGAATATTCGACTATTCAACTATTCGACTATTCAAATAGTCGACTATTCAGTATGTTCAGTAAATAACCATTTTGTTTAAGAGTTTTTTATTTATTACAGAGTTCTCAAGTTCTCATATCTTGAAATAATTTAACAGAATTATTTATTTGTCATCTTACTTTATTCGACAAAATGCACATTATTATTATTCGATAATTTAGATATTAAAAATGACTAATACTTAAAAATGTTCCTTTATTATGCTTAAGCAGTTAAACCACTTCTACCGTGATTAAGCAACTGTATTTCGATATTTAAAGAGACGACTATTTGACTATTCAAAGATATTCGAATATTCGAATTACCTATTCGACTATTCGAATAACATACCAAACGACTATTCGAATACTTATATTTTAAAAATTCCGAGCCCTACTTTTTATACACAGTGTGCATACCAAAATTTAAGTAATAATAATTGATATACTAATTATAATCAAAATATGTAGCTGTTTAGCTTTGCGCAAGTTCTTCTGTAATAATAGTTTCTTAAGTCAACTCTAAAGAGCTTTTACTTCTGTTCGTTATCGTTGTTTCTTTTCAAATACTTATTGGAGTTTTTTTTTATTTCTTGATACTTTTTTGACCTTCTTCGATGTTTGTTCCTTCTCTAATTTTATTGATTAATTAGACTATTATTGACTCGGGCCCTTGCTTCAGGGAGCCTTGGAGAATTAGATTGCTTGGGTTTTCTCTTCATTTAATTTTAACTTCCAAGTTTTAAGCCAGTTTTTTAAGATTGCAATATGTCGTTGCAGACGTGACACCACTAATCAGGGCTCTCCTGAGGTGGCAGTTATTGCAGTATCTTCAGCAAAATTTGGGCATGCCAAGGGATGTCAGCAGTATAAATATTGTAAAACATAACAGCTAGGGGCCACCCTTGCGGGACTCCTGCTTTAATTTGCCTCGTCGCTGATATTGCATTTTCTGTTGACACTGCAAAGGTTCTGTCCTTCAGTATTCGTTAGTTCAGACCTTATCAAACGCTTTGAAGACTACAACTAAGACTGCTCCTTTTGACATGCGGCGATTGAATCCTCTTAGAACGTTAGTTGCCAGTCTAGTAGTTTGGTGCACCGTGCATCGAGCAGCTCTGAATCCGAACTGATCTGAATCTTTCAACTACTTTGTTTAAACGTGATAATAGACTTATCACCCTATAGCTGAACGCCAACGTTAGATCAGTCTTTGGAATCAATGACACCTTGGCCCTTTTCCAAGTGTCTGGAAAGTACCCATTTTCGAGTATTGTGCTATATTTACCAGATCCGTTGCTGTTTGCTCTGGCAAGTTTTTAAATGCCCTGTTTGCCGTCAAAGCCAGGCGCCTTGTTTTCATGTATTTTTTGCACAATGAAGCGAACTTCCTCAATGCTCTAGGTATATTTATCGCGTCGTTTGGTATATTTTTGAAAATTTGTATTGTCCCGGCGACTCGCGCATCCCCTTCAAGATCAGCGGATGGAAATTTACTGAACTGTTCGTATAAACTATCTTGTGTGCTTGAAGTAAAGTGTATTCACAAAATATATAAGAAACTGACCAAATGACTGATGTTTATTTAGGTTTAGTAAATTCAAAATATAAAAATAGAATTATGGTCTTACACTACACTTCTTATAATGCTAAATTATTATATTAATTAATAAATTACCCAACTAAATCTACTTCACTATCGCTTTCATCATCTAAAGTAATAATAAACCTTTCTGTTGCATTCCTAATACAAATGTAACTTTCTTCTACTTTCTTTACATGTTGTACGCAGTTTTTCCAGTTCACCTCAGAAATTTTTTTAGTTTCATCATGAATTAAAGTTAATACACTAGAATTAAGTGTGGGTGAAATATTATTGCGACTAATTTTAGCTTTAAGTTGGTGCCATATTTGTTCAATAGGGTTAAATACAGGGTGTTATGGAAATGACTTATTATTTTTTAACCCGTAAATCTATAGGTCGAGCCGAATTGGGGAAAAATTGCGTTAAATGGCGCTTGAAGCTAGAAATTCGAGAAAAATGCCTTCAAAAATTTAGCTCAAAACACCTACGCGCCAATGATCAAACAGCTGATTCGTACTACTTGTCAAAAAAAAAATTGTTGACAAAAATCTGACAGTTACTGTCAGATATTGTCTTTAGATATCGTCAGCCCAAAACATGTGTTTTGAGCAGTGTTGCCACATTTACTACATCAGTTTCATCAGATAACCTTTTTTGAATATTTAATTTTTTCTACTTAACTTTAATATGCTTTAGTTTCTACCCTATTACACGAAAAATTGTCTACGTATTGCTCTAGTTTTATTTGTACATACCTTGAAATAAAAAACATATCGGCAAGAAATCCACGTTATACCGTTACCATTTCAAATGATTCTAGCGGGACATTTATTCACTTTAACAACACATTAACTGTTCGGGACATTATCAAGTTATTAGCTCTTTAATTCTGTGTTATTAATACAAGAAATTACTAGTTATAGACTTAATACTTTATAACAAAATCCGGATTGAAAACAACGCGTTTTGGACGGTGGCATTACTGCCCCGCCAGACACACGTTTGATACGGTTATGTAAATCAGCCAATCAGATGCGGTCAAGCGCTCGCTAAGCCGATTGGTCGTCATTTTCAATTGGCGCGCGATTTAAATGAGTTAATTTAAAAAATGTTATAAAATGATATCAATTTAGGAATTTCTAGGTGTTAGAATAGGATAGCAGCATACATATTTAATGTTACAGATGAGTCTTGAGTTTTAATACTTTAGAAAGGCAATATCCATAAAAAAATAAAACGACCATTTTTGAGAGGGCCCTCGGAAAAAAATGTTGACCCACTTTGTTGCACTCGCATTGTTTAAGAAGGCTTGTGCATTACTAGTCGTAACTAATATTTACTGACCACAAACTATTCAAAAGAAGTTTTATATTGGCACTATTTGCTCTAAAAAAATGTATAAGTAGAATGCAGAGTTGTATACCTACCCACTCAAATAAAAGTATTTAAATGTATTGTAAATATCAAGGGCTTGGTATCTAAGTTATCCAATATTTTTATAATGTAATTGCCTTTTAAGTAGGGCCACCGAATCGTGTTTAGTGCAGGTATGGATAAAGTATTAGTTTATTTAAAATTAACGGTTTAGACTATCTAACTAAAATTTTACACCTTTCCTTTGGTATGTGTATCCACGTAGATTTTTCAGATGGGTAGTAGGGACCACTTTAGTTTAAAATAGCCTGAAACCCTTCAGGAACCTCGAAGCACTTGTAAGCCCTTTTTGCTAATAATTTTTAGAAAGTAATTGATTGAACAGCTCAATTTTTTGTTTTCAAAAAAAGGACCTCAAGGCAAATCACAGATAGGGCTTACAAGCCCTCAAGGTCTAATTTTGGCAGTGAATGCTTCAACCCGAGATGTGGGAAATGTTTAAAAATAATAAGCGAATTAACAATAGTTCTTTATTTTATGATTCACAAACTGTTAAGGAAAACAAGCAATAAAAATGGTCCTAAACCAAGTTATTCCTGAACTCTAGTGGAAATTTTACGCCCGGATTGTCAGTTCAGTCAGTACTTCTGCTTTTGCCAACCATTTTCTTATGGTGCGTTTTCACGTTCATGCAATTTGCGCAAATAGGTTTGTACCTGCAAATTTGCACAAGTAAATTGTTGTGTGAAAACCAAAATCGTTAACTTGCACCAGCCAGAATTCAACAGGATTCAATAGGATTCAATGACTCAGTTCATTTGCGCAAATTGGCATGACAAGTCTACTTGCGCAAGTTGCACCGAGCGTGAAGACGCACCATTACAGTTAAACTTGATTGCAAAACACCTGGGAAAGTTCAAAAAACAATAGGGGCAAAAAACTTGACTAACTGGAGAAGCTAGAAATAGGACGAGCCATGGAGAGCCCCATTCTTACTTGTATGAACGATGTGTTTACATTCAAGTCCCATTTAGTCTTTAATTATCTTATTTAATTTTTCGTTTACAACAACCGGAAGGTCAGGGCTATCTGTCTATATTTTCATCTTCACTTCTATTCTTTTCTGTGTTATAAGTTAGGTGACCTTTGACCTACACCTACTGGAGCCTCATTTCTCTTTTTATTTTAGTCGTGGATTGCTCGTTACTTGTTAAGGTATGTTTTACACCCTTGCAGTTTATGTATTGCGTTTCTTTAGTTTTTTCATGTTCTTCTTTTAGGGTAGGAACGCTTTCTTTGTTTTAAATGAAAAATTTTTGTATCAAGCTTTTTCTGTATAACCTCTTCATGTCTTGTCGTTACTTGTAAGGACTTAAACCTGTTGATTGTCCTAAAACAAAACGTTAAAAGGTTGTAAGAAACATATCATTTCACTTATCGCACATTAAAGAATAGTCTCCTAGTTGTAATGAATTATATTAACATTACCTATTTTCTGACTTTTACAATACGGGAGACATTTTGACAGCCATAAGCGATTGTGGTATTTACTCTTGCTTTGAAATGGGAATCCTCCAGATTGGAAGGACCTTTAGAACCCTTCTCTTATTAAGTCTTATCATAATCTGTACCTACAAGTAAAAAATACTAATTATCAAAAAATAAATACATTTTTGTAGTATTTTCTTTAAAGTATCAGTATGAGTAGACTGTTATTTAGTTAACAATAGTATTTCTACGCAGGACTTGAAGAAACAACACAAATGTTCTGCAATAGGTAGGAATGGATCTCTTCATGTCTGCTGTACGTCCAGTACAAATGTTCTGACTTACCCCCGGGAAAATCAAAACTTTTTAGTTTACTGTCCGCGCGATTTATAAATTTTATTTATTTATTTTTCATAGTATAAATTTAGACCAAAGAAAGAATGTGAGAGTTTACTGATTTGTCTTGGGGCGATAAGTACCTACCTATCTATTTTTTTGTTTTTTTTTTTACATATGGATGTGTCTTGTTTTCCTTTATAAAATTTAAAAATATTGTTTTTTAAATTTTATTTATTGTACTTTACTTTGTCAATCAGAAAAGTACCCCTTTTGGTAATAAAGCATATTTAACATAAAGCACATTCATCCCGAGTGTAGGTTATAGTATATTAATATTAAGATTTAATCATTAATAAAATAATAAAATTAAAATACCTTCCAAGAATACACTCTCAGGATAATTTAATATTTCTGATATCATCTTGCTGCATCCAATGGGATTGATACTGAGAAACGTAGAAGTGAAGACCCTAAAACAAAAAATAAGTACCAGCCATCTGTTTATGCCCCTACTTGTTAAATTATTGTATATTTTTGAAATTCCATTCAGATGATATTGATTAGGATTTAATTTTGGAGCAAGTCGCAGGTTAATTATATTGAACGCTTTTCGGATCGCGATCCGCCTAGTGAACGAACATTGGTATCTGTGACTTAGCAACTTAGGGACCATGGAACCTTTCACGGCTTTGGTGCTGCATGCGACAGAGGACGACCCCGAGCTGCAAATACGTTACACTACAATCTTAAACGCAGTGGAAAATAATCCCAGTTTAAGTACCCGGCGTATAACAACGCAAGTCGGGCGAGCGTCGAATTATATTACTTGGTGTACTCTTAATGAAGAACAACTCCACCCTTACCATTTACAAAAAGTACAAGCTCTGCTTCCGCAGGACTATGCTTCCCGTCGGAAATACTGCAGGTGGTTCGCGCAGAAAAGTTAGGACGAGCTCGATTGGTTCCGAAATGTGCTGTTCACAGACGAAGCTGGCTTTACTCGAAACGGAATTTTCAATCAGCACAATACTCGTATGGAGCAGGGAAAATCCTCACGCGTACCGTGAAACGCACCATCAACGGCAGTTCACTTTAAATGTTTGGGCAAGGGATAGTCGAAAATCACCTTATAGGGCCCTACATCTTGTCGGCACGATTAAACGATGAAGGATACTTGGACTTTTTACGTAACCATTTACCAGGTTTGTTGGAAGATGTTCCTCTTGCAGTAAGGGAAAATATGTGGCTTTTACATGATGGAGCTCCATGTCACAATGCGGGAATCGTTAATCAATATTTGAATGAAAAGTTTCAAAACAGATAGTACTGCTACATTTTTATACGACCAGTGGCGTAAAAACCGCCCCCGCAGGCGGGGGGGGGGGGGGCGCAGCAAAGCCAGAGGCGCCCTCAAATCCCTTGTTTCATCATTGTCACAATATTAAAATTAAAAATAAACAATAATGAATGAGAAATAATGTAATATGTGAGTAGATATAAAATAAGGGTAACGTAGTAAATGATAATTAACAATTTCAATAATTTATTATTATACCCCAATAACAGTACCTACATTATTTTAAAATTTCATTATTTTTACAACAAAAAATTGTTTTCTACAATACTTTACATCTTTCTATATTAAACAACGCTTACAAATGACAATATTTTTTACTATGGTGTAAGTGTGAAGGATTCAGACAGGTGCCAAATAGCAGGGCGCTTTCAAAATTTTGCGGGGGAGCGCACATACCCTTAGTTACGCCACTGTATACGACTATCTAATTTATTGTAAACTAGAGAAATAATTCCTCCTTTTTTTGGTAGCTTCTTACAATTAGAATCTAGTATTTGACTATCTAACTGTGTTAGAATAAAATACAGCAAATTTTTCTATATAACTCAGTGCTCCTCGAGAGGCATATAGCCCGGACAGTACCTGTTTCTGGCAATATTTGTTTAATCCTTATTGTATAACGCATTTTGCGGTGGTTTGAGAATACTCTCATCCATTTATGTTTATATTCTAAACAAATTTGATCCCAGAGCCAGAAAAACCACTACACGAAGTTTCACCTTACATCATTTATATTAAAGCCAATAATTGAAAAGTCTGAATTATTATAGAATCTCAGATTATTTCTTTCCAAACAACACTAGCAAGTTCTTGGATTCTACATCCCAGAAAGATACTTCAGAATACAACAAGAATCCCATTCAGACTTCATAGCAGGTATATCAAGTGTGTGTACTAGTGTACTGTAGGTGTACGTACTAGGCCCGGTACTGTACCTATTATACAATTGTGACATACCTACACTAGGAAACGATTCTATAGCTACTTTGCTGATGTTACTGTTATTTTAGCAGTTGCAACCAGATTAATGATGGGACAAAATTAAATGGGACCCAATTAGTACATAATATTTTTGACCTTAAAGTTATTCAGCATAAACAATAACTTAATACTCAATTTAAACACATCTATGTACTTAGATGTCACCTTAGACCCTGAGCTATGATGGAGGGCAGATGTCAAGAAAAATAATTCCAAGAGGACATAAACTTCACCACCTTGTAATCTCCCTTCTATAATTTTTTGATTTAAAGTGTGATAAAAATATGGAGTTGTATTTAAAACTAGCACTTAGAAGTATAATGCAACTTTAAAATTCAAAATGATTTGGATAAACCCTAGGTTGTACTAGAAGTAACAATATACATTTCTAAAAGTTAGTTGGACCAATTATTAAAAGTTAAGAAATGTAAAATATTACATTTTTATTATTGTATTGGCAGTACTCAAAGGTTCGAACTTCGACGTAAAAAAAAATTGCTAAAGATTGTAACAAAATGAATACAAGTAAAGCCGGCTTCAAGGAAGAAGATGATGACGACCCAACAGAACCATTACACGGAGAAAATAGTATTCAGTTTGATGGATAATCATCTTTACATTATTGACAACAACGTAAATAGCTATAGAGACAAAAAAGTGTTCTGTACAATACTGTAGAAAGGGAAAAAATAAACTGCATTTTATTGGTAGAGACAAAAACCACAGAATCCACCAACTGCAAGGACATGTGATAACTAATACTCGGGTTTGGAAGTATGGCACAAGTGCACCCTTCACTAAAAATGAAGAAAGCTAAAACACCCCAAATAAACAATTTTTTAAACGAATGCGTGCATGTTCCCATCCCTTTCCAAAATGATCAATTACACATATTTTTGGTTTATATGCATCCAACCTCTCGAATTGAGAAAACTATAATTGTAAAAGCATTACTAAACAAATATTCCATAATTATTGGTGATTTTAATGTAAACAAAGAAAATAAAAACAAATTAATGGTTATAGAATATGTACATCCTAATAATACAATAATAACTTAATCGTCATAAGTTGGCTAAACAGATGTCAAGAAATGAACGAGGCAAAAGAAAAAAATTTCTACCATAAAGTGAAGAAACTAACAAGGTACAGGACAGCGCTAACTGTTCCAGCAATCACTGAAGATGGCGCCACGTTTGTAACGGATTCAAAGAAAACCAAAGTTTTCTAAAACATTACCAGAAACACTACAGCACTGAGCCAAGCCCAAACTTTGACAACGACAACTTCAGAACAGTTGAGGAATGGTTTCACGAGTATTTTAACAACTCAAACATCAACTCTCAAGAATTCAGTCAATGAGGGCGAATATTTTAAAATATTACACCATCAAAAGAATACTTAACCAGTATAAGACAAAATACCATGGATACTTTTGTAAAAAAAACTTGACTACCCAATTTATAAGAATATTATAAGACTATACATATAACTTCTGCATATCAAGCAAAACGTTTCTAGAAAAATGGAAAAAAGAGGTTAGAATAAATCGAGGCATCAATATACCAAAACCAAATACTGACCATAATTGCACAAAAAATTACAGATCCATCACTATATTACTAGTGCTCGGTAAACTTCTTGATAAAATTGTCAAAAACTTACTACAAAATATAACATTCCAACAAATACCTTTGTACCAGTTTGGCTTTAAACCTAAGTGTTCCACCATTTACACACGGTTTATACTAATTTCCAACAGACAAAGCGAAAAACACAACAACAAAAAATCTGCAGCACTGTTTCTGGACATTAAAAGGCTTTTGATAATGTCTGGCACACGTGTCTATTATTAAAACTCAAACAACTTCAGATTCCAGACACTCTCATTTGGCTCCTAAAACTATCTTGAAAACCATAAATTATCTATTAGAATTAACACTTCACAGTCGGAAGAATTTGTACCCCAACAAGGATTGCCCCAGGGATCACCACTATCACCTCTTTTGTACAACCTGTATTGCTGCGACCTCACTCCAATTCAAAATCCAGACTTCTACCTGCGGCCGCTTGCCGATGATACAGAGCGGTTATAGCTCATGGAAGAAACATATACATAGACAATAGAGCCTACAAAACCAAGTCAACTAGGTATACACTAAAATGGTTCAAGAAAAGACTACTTGTGAATCCAATAAAATCGCATTTTATAATTTTCAGCCATAAAATATCTCCAACATCCCCAAGAATAACACAGATACCACTCAAGTTGATCCAGCACCCTCCGCAAAATACTTAGGTATTAATATTGATCTCAAAGTTAACTTTAATAGCCACTCTAGAATAACAAAGAGCAGGCCACGTCTAGAGCAAAACACTTCAGAATACTCAATTACAAAAACAGAGGAATTGCCACGTGTCCAGATTTATAAAACCATATGCCGACCAACTATCGAATATGGACACATCCTTCTCGCTAATGATCGACAACCAGTCTGGACAAACATCAGCAAAGCAGAGCCCATCTTGACTAACACATACCCAATAAACCTCAGAAAGTCAACGCACAAAAACTGTGGCTTACAAAGGAAGACTTTAAGGAAATTCAAAAGAACCGATGGAAATTATCTTAGTGGACACAGTAAGAAACTCTCGAAGGAAAAAACCTCAAAACTTGCGCGTAAAAACTTACTTACAAATCGAGTGGTCTATGCCTGGAACCAATTGGACGAGGTCACTGTCTCTTCAAGCTCCATAAACAGCTTTAAAAACAGGCTGGACCAGAACCTGAAGTCTATCAATACTACATTAGTCCATTATTATTATTATCTGTGATATCCTGGTTAAGATGTGCTACCAACCTGTGATATAGCCTGTGATAGCAAAGTCAAGTTTGATACGAGTCGTTTTTTAATACAAAGAGCAACCAGAGTAGTCCCATCGGCATGCGCCGTCTACTAAGTACTCTGTAATGATAATAATAATAAATTATCTTAGTGATCAATACCAAAATAACAGAACCAAAACATACTTAGTAATAGCCAGAAGAAACTATGAGCACAACTTGCTCAATAACACCAAGCAATTCTATTCATATATAGGTCGTACCTTAAATTTCAAAGCATGAAATCTTTAGCATAGTAGGTCAGGTAACAAACGCACCACTTCAAACAGACCACGAGATCTCCTCACAACAATTTCACAGCGTTTCTACCAAGTCGAGTACAAATGATGTTATGCGAACATTGTCCTCTGAAAACCGTGCGAATACTTGCAAATCTTCACAACCAACACCAACGAACAACTAAGAGGTCACACGAAGAAGTAAAAAAAGGAGAGGAGCTTTTGCCTGATCAGAAAAAATTTCCTGTCGAATCGTGTTGTGTACAAATGGAACACACTAAATGCGGACACACTCTCTGCTTCAAACAAAACCCTTTTCAAGAATAGGCCGGATGTGAACATGACCACTCTAGTCCACTACCTCTGACAATATTGTCTGACGGGTGTTGTAACAATGCCTATACTTACATAAAAAGGAAACAAAGAACTGGCTGTAAACTACAGGCCAATATGTCTGATCAACGCAATATGCAAGTGCATGGAAAAGATTATCGCAAAATAATTAAGATTTCCTCCTAGTCAACACATATCATACCAGCTCAACAGCACGGCTTTCTTCTGAAAAATCTACATTGACCAACCTATTAACAAGACTTAATGAATGGACACTAGCTGATGATAACCATGAACCGATCAATGTGAATTATCTTGCCTTCGAAAAGGCCTTTAACAAAATACCTACCAGACTATATAATTTACAAGATTGTCTACTTTGAAATCGGAGGAAGTAGTATATTAAAAGGGAAAAGGAAGTATATCAAAATCTATGAAACCACTCAAGATTAACCCTGAACATGCCGCTGCAGCTATTACGGAAGCTATAGCTGCTGAGAACACAAACCTAAATATAACCCAAAAAACTTATCAAATCAAGCTATAAAGAGCAGTAATAAAACTAGCTCCGGATTGGCAGCGGCCTAAGCAATCATGGTTATATGTGGGAAACTTGAGAGTAGATTCTACTATTGATGATCTCACAAATCACTTAAAGAACAATAATATATCTGTGATGACCTGTGAGAATTTAAATTCTAAAAATAAGCATATTTTAAGATTTAACTATAAAATAAAACTATATATTTATAATGTTGATTTTTTTTTGTTTACCCTGTATAGTAATGAATGTTAAAAGTGGTTTTATAAATTTACAAAGAGTAGGACTTTTAAATGTGCCTATACATACCTAAACTTTTATTTTTTTAATAAAAAATGAAAATTTTAAATGTACTAACAGAGTATCTTAATAATAATAATATTATTATTATTAAGATTCTTTCCGTGAGCTTATTATTATTAATTTAACGCACCAGACCAGCGGCTTAGGTGGGGCTAAAATATTGCATATTTTTAACTTGGGTGTGTGACTGAATGTCCTGTACTTACCTCACTTCTTACTTTCAATTAAATCACAATTTTCTATGTCATATTCTGCCTTTGGTTGATTGAAGACATCTACGAGATCAATTATTGTCCTTGACATAGCTAGTTTCTGCTAAAGCTAAAAGTATATTGTATCTTTCATTTTTTTTAATTTACCATTACACGGAGGTCAAAAACTGGTTTCAGATATTGAAAATCGTATACATGGGGCAGATCTCCAATTATATAACTATCATTAACCGATAAAATAAAGATTTATTCACAATTTAAAACTGTATTTTTATGTTATACGACGTAAGGTGAATTATTTGCGGTATGGTTTTCTGTGAACTGGAAAAATAAAATTTAAAAATTGTTGCATACCTACCTTTATAAAATTGCATTGCATTTAAAATGGAGTGTAATAGAAGCATTTCGTTCCTTCTTCCGAGATCGTGTTCTACAGTAAAAAAGCTCACGGAAAGAACAATCTAAATTCAACAAATAACGTTACGGTTATGTTCTTTCTCTTCTTCTGTGACTTCTGTTCTTCTTGGTAATGATAATAGCTGGCTGATTGTCGTCAAGACAGGTGGCCATTGCAATTAAGAATAATAATTACGGTATCCAATCCAGTCCTCTTAACTGGACACACAACATTTAAACACGATAGTCCAGGGGGCGGGAAATGTGATTTGTTGCTGTTCTGTGATTGGGTACTGAGCAGTTCAAAGTCAATGGCTTCATATGTGGCTTCATAAATTTGTTTTTAATATCATTTCTTATTATTCATTTACTTGCAACGGCATAAAATTTGTTTGCGTTTTGCTGCTGGAGTGTATAGTTGTTGAATAATGTGATACACATGTGATGGGAATGTTTTGTGATGTGATAGTTTATTTGTGTAAATTTTCAGACATAGGGCTTGTTGTTGGTATCTACGATTTTTACTCAGCGAAGTATTATGATAGCAATACAATTTCATGGGGTGAGTAAAAACTATACCTATTGAATAAGGCTTGTTTAATTGAAATCGCAGTATAGTTTTTGATTTAATCTTTTTTAAAAAACCTAAAAAAAAGATTTTCCCGAATACTTGGCAACGTCGCAAGGTAATCAGCTGTCTGTAGAAATTCCGCCAATTTGTCATGTCAAAAACACGTGTTTAGGGGTAATGAACTTTCATAGAGGCACAGATGGTCCGGTTTTAAGCTATTTTACAAAATTCAAAATACTTCCGATTTTAGAAAAAAAAAACTATCAAGTGTAACTCTAGGCCACCCCAGGAGTGGCCCCTTAAAATATAATAAGTCATTTCCATAACGCCCTGTATACAGTGGTAAGGCGGTAGCCGCAATACTATGTGCCCCATGCTTTTCGCAAGTTCATCGCAGTAATATTATTTTTGAATAGGCATACTTCTAAGCACTTTTAATAAGTCTTTCTTTCTATAGTTTTCATGAAAATATATAATATCATTATCAAAAATATGTTCTTGAATTTTGACTTTATTTACCTGAGTACGGTACATAAAATTTATTACGCCCATATCAGTTCACAGAACTGGTTTATTGTTGGTAATTATATTTTGAATACCCTAATAATAGCAGTCATTTAGGTCGGTTTCTTATATTTGTAAACACACTTTACGCGCATATCAAAATAGTGCACGAATTGCATGCAGTGCGTAGAGGAGCAAAAGTTAATTGCCATTGTCAAAATGTCATCGTCCGATCATAAAGATGTTTTAGCATTATACATGATTCTATATGCTGCACGAATTCAATATTAAATTGTTCATCATCACGAATTTTTATTAGAATTGTAGAACATCGCAAGATATAACCTGAATAGCTCTAATAATTCGGCGAGCGTCAAGTGAAAACAGAGCAGGTCCTATTTTTCACTGCATAGTGAGGCGACTCACTTCTTTCGCACGACCACCGCGCACCGTGCGGCTTTTGTGTTTCTTTGCATATGAAATCATGGTACGCTGCACTTCATACCAACCTTATGCGCACCTCATATCTCTTCACTTGAAGTGCACATCTTTGATGGGCGCTCTGCCTAAGAGGCGACATTTGTTTTCTGCCTCCCCTTGTTCACTAACAAGGTAAATTTAAAAATGGAGTTGTCCTCTATTTTGAGGCCCTCGGTTTTTCGCATAAATACCTGAGACTCTTGTTCACTCAACAGTCTCCGTATTTCAGCAGTAGCTCTATTTGCTTAAATTTTAATATGTGGATCAAAGTTATAGTTTTCGCATTTTTATAATGTTTCTACTTAAATTAGTTGTTTTCAACTATTGTTAAATATCCATTCTTGGTATAATGCACCTGGCAACACTGCTTATTAGTGCTTATAACCCAATTGTTTTAAATAATATTATTTCGTTAACATGGAGGATGTGGTAATTTAGCTGACCGACATTAAATTAATTTGACTTTTAAAATTAGGGCAATGAATTGTTTTGTTGCTACTTATTAACAAAAAAAAACTAAATGAGCTTAATGAAAGTAAATAACACGAATTACATATTTATCTTCTAAAAAATATTTTTGTATTAAAAATTGTCCAGTACAAAAAAATATCTTCAGGCTCTCCATTTAGTGTGTAATTCTTCTGTTATAGGTAAAGAAATACCTTAAAAATTAAGGGGTTGTTAAAGATATAAAATATGTCATGTGTATAACATCTAAACAACGACGTGACACAATTTTTAGAGATGGAGGCAGCAAATAGATGAGGCAAATGATACCTTCTTCAATAGTATAGAAGCTATTGAACGATTTGTTCACTGTTTTCACCCTAATGTCTTTGTTTTCACCAGATATAATTTACATTCTGCATGCAGGATTTTAATTAAGTATGTGGCAAAACGCGAGTGTGTTATTTCTTACTAAAGTTTAAGACAAAAATTTCACATAAATGTAGGCCCGGAACAGCTTTATTTTTAAGATACTACAGAGTGTGAAAATTTGAAAAAAAACTGCTCTTCCTTAATAAGTTTGAGACCGCTCTAGATATTATTTAAATTAAAAAATTTTAAATGCATTCGTGACAACGTCACCTTTTAAGTTGTAAAGTTGTAATTGTAGCGGCAAAGTTTATTATATGCATAAAAAACATTTACATGTACAATCTTTTTATTCTACAGCTTCCTAGGTTTGCTGATTGATATAAAAACTGACAGAAATTGTGGACTTCGGGTATAGAAAAATTTTATCCAGAAACACTCAAAGCAACGATGCCAGATATTGGTGTTCCAATATCCGGCATAGCTCGTTGTATCGTCAAAGCGACTACGTTAAATGTTTCTGGTACGTTTTTTGAGTGTTCCTGGATAAGATAATCAGCCCTATGATCAAACACACAAGTTAACTCTAGACGCAAACTTCAAAATTAACTGTTTTTCAACCACAGTGAAAAGTAAACAAGTAGGCTTTTTTCGGTTGTTGTCATGGAAACCGTACGTTAAAAGTTAACTTGATCATAAGGCTAATTTTAAGTGAATGAGACAGGATTCCAGATTAACAGATATCATTGAAAAAGACTAAATGAAGGGTCGAAACGTCGGCGATGTTGTAAATTTTGGAATCGATTTATTTGTTATCCCTCGCTCGCTACAAAAAAGGCGAAAGTTTTACTATAATACTAGAAATTCAAGTTCAATGTATGTGTGTATGGGAAGAATGTACCTTTTTTGGGGTGTAAATTACGCTCTATAAGTATGGCACTTTAGTTTTGGAACACCCTGTATTTTGTACCAACATTTCAGCCGGAGAAATATTAATTATCAGGTATTTTGTTTTGCTATTTTCTTGATAAATTTGTCTTTATTGGAAACAATAATTTAATTTTTTTTCAGGAATCCTTCGAGTATGGATGGTCTAGCAGTTTGTTATCATCATACTATCCACTTTTAATGTCCAGTGCATCTCTGATCGTTTGTTTTTGGGCTGAGGTAAGAATTTTTATTTGTTAATCATATTTTATGCTACAGTAAGTTCACTTACACTTTGAACATTCACATTTGACAATTCGCATGTCAACTAACATCTTTATCGCAGATTGGCAGCATTGCATTGGTGAGAGGGACTATTATAATGTAAATTTATTTTACCTTTGCTTAAGATCACAACAGTGGGGGCTCGTGGGTGCATAAGGGGGTGAGGTCACAAAATAGCGCCGCAGGCGAAAATTTGTCGAGATTTCAAGGTCATTGGCTTAAAATGAATAGTTAGGAATTCAACCAGCAATATAATTATTTTGAAATACTAGGTTTCACGAGAAAAATATTCAATTTGCAAGGTCAGGGTCAATTTCTCTCAGTGCACCCGTTATTGTGTCTCAATTTTGCTTTTGTAAGAACTACTACAGAAAAAACGAAATATATCAGTGATATAGTTTAATAATCAACTTTTTTATGTACGAATACGCTCAAACATCGACAAATACAAATCTTAAGGCGTACCCGATGAATGTCTAACAAAAACTGCCGTTTCTAACGGTACCCTTTAAAATATCTAAAACTATGCCCTATTTAAATTCTATATCTATATGTTTACATTAACACCATAAAAACTAATGGCCTTATGCCAGTCAGTATTTTAACCCGCAGACCCGCCTCGAAAATCTAAAATCACGATAGGTTAACAATCACAAACGAATGGCACGCGTCGTAACTCGTAACCCTGAGGGCATAGACCAAGGTCAGGTGTAAGTCTGTGTACTGTGCCTAACGGCAAAGGGCTTTTCCAACGATCTAATTAAATCTAATAAGCCGACACCTGATCCTACGAGAAGAAAAGATAGATGAGCCTGTTAACAATAAAACATTGCCAAGTTTCAAATAGGCACTAGGCACCCACCTGTAATCTTTAATTTTTATCTGTTTTTTCGTTTTTTGTTATTGGGATTTAATTGCATATTTATTAATAATATCTTATAGAACAATGAAAACATTAATCAATCATTTCTAACTTTTTTTTTTATGTTTTTAAAAATAAAACATTTAAATAATAAGTAAATAAGTCAATAAGTGTCCTTGTTCAATCAACATTTGGCAACATGCAAGTCATTGCAAGCTACTGTAAAAATAATACGATATAAGCCCAAATAAGTGGGCCTCACTCGCCTGCAAAATTTGACTTTTTTTCCTGTTGTGCGCGATTAAGGCGGTGGAGGTGCCGGGTTGGAGAGCATAGCGTTTTATAAGCGATTTGTGACGTAAAGGAAGCTCAAGTTTTTGGGATTACAATTTTCTTTTTATGCGGTCGGGCAACGATTTCAGTTTTTAAAATTAATGTTGGATGGGGTGCGCGCTAAATTAAAAAGATAATATGTTGAACTTTGATGGTAATTCGATGTTCTATTGTTTTGATACTCTTAATGATTGGAAATGAGTTAAAAAATGTTTTATATTTAAATAAATAATTTATTAATTTTACATGTGAGGCCCGGCCTCAGTTGCTTTATACGACGAGCCGCCACTGGATCACAACACGATTAAAAATATCAAGGAACCGCAAAACATAAATGGCTCGCCTTCGTTCGTTTAAATTGCACCAACGAACGAACGAATACAATGCCTGTTTACTAGTAATAGGTATTTGCGTAACAAGTTCTGAAAGTGATATTTTACTGGTCGAGAAGGATATCTTCGGGGCGAGCCGCAGGTGGGTCCTGGACACTTTGAGATCAGTAAAATCAAGTTCGGGCAGAGTTGCAGAGTTGCATACACTATGTTTTCTACAACCGTCGTTTACTTACTTTTTACGGCCCGAAAAAAGACTGTCTTAGCTTCTATCATCTTTTTGAAATGTCAATTTTGGTTAGTTGAGATGCCATACTGACATCATCAGTAATGCACAAATATATTATTAATTCTAGAGATAACATACATAATCGACTACAACTTTAAAAATTCAAATAAAGAACTAATAATGATTTTAACTCGGTTTTTAACGACAACAAAAAGGCTAGTTCAAGTAGCTGTTGGAAATGTATTCCGCCTTGTTCGATGCATAAGTTGGCATGCCTCCTCATGCTTTCAAAAGCATTTTTCAGCATTTCTGACGTTATGGTTACACATTCTTCAACAATCCTTTGTTCCAGTTCTTGAAAATTATGTACAGGAATTTTATTTAAGTAAGGGAACACAAAATCGTCCATAATCGTTAAAAAAGGTGACCTAGGAGGAAACTCAACTTGTGTATACAAACCTCGATACAAACTTATCAACCGATCATCAAAAAGCTCACGGAGAAAAACTATAGTGTCTCGTGTCTTATGTGTTGTGCTGTTGCACCATCCTGCTGAAAATACCCATGATACCATCATCTCATGGTTGTTGAACAAATTCACTCAAAATGTTGTTTCTTGTACCTTTCTGCATTGGCGGTGAAATTACAGAAATGGGCTCAATCATTCTTCTGTGCGAATCCAACACCAATTTGTTGAGCATTGAGATTCAATAAAAATATGCGGATTGTTAGTGTCCCACATTTGCATTGCTGGAGAATAAATGTACAACAAGGGTTTATTTATTAACAAGAAAGCCGAAAAAGCGCCCAGATAGAAATTTTTCGAATTTCTCCAGAAATTTTAAAAGAAGCCAACAAAGTGACATTTTCGAAAAATCCAGCAAACATTACAGTAATAAGTATACCTATATAGTATGAAAGTATATATTTTAGTGAAAATTACTTTCAAGTGGTAATTATACATAAATATATACGTAAATATACATTATAATTTAAGCCATAATTCGTAAAAATAGACCAAAATCAGATAACATAACAATAATTATTCAAACACGGCTCCACCATAAAGGCCGCATTTTTCCAGTTACGCTATAAGATAGTCATAACTTTTCCTTTCTTTTTCTAGGGATATTGCTTCTACAGCTTGTATAATTTTGTTTTAAAATGTTCTCATCATTTGGCAGTGGATTGGCATAAGTTGAACGAGTTCAAATAAAGTTTGCCAACTTTTTACTTTATAAATTGAAAATTGATAAAGCTACACTTACACACAATTAGCGTTTAAATACTTTAGGTCTAGAATCATTGGAAAGGCGCCGAATTAAACACACTCTCTCTTTCGGCCACAAAGTTATCACAAACCAAATAGACTGACCTACTTGGTCTATTAAACTTTAGAGTTCCTTCAAGAACAACAAGATTACTCGAAACATTTTCTCTGTAACACAACCGAACAGATGTCGGCAAGAACGAAGTTCTCAATAGGTTTATGACATGGCACAATAGGTTTATTCCGCACAATTTTAATTTCGATTGTAAATCTATTACTTTTAAAAATAGAATTGATAGGCTGTTTGAGACTGTTCCTGATGACCTTTTGCGGTTTTAAATTGCTTGGAATATAGTTGTAAAGAGATATTATTCTATTAGGGACAGTATCTCGTTACTATTGTAAGTTTAAATAACTAAGAGAACTAAGAGAATGGATTGCTGCTTTTCTTATTCTTACATCTTCCACGGTAACTTATAATATATTTTGCAAACTGTTGTTGTTATATTTTAGATTTAGGTATATATGTACTATTTGGGCAGCTTTGCCTGTTATGTATGTTTTGATAAATAAATAAATAAATAAGTTAACTGTTTTAGGCGTCCCCACAAATACATATCTGTCGACGTAAGGTCGGGACTTCTTGGGGGCCATAAAATTGGACTATTTTCCCGATCCATTTTTGTCCAAATTTCAAATCAATCCATTCCTTTACTTCTCTGGCAAGATGGGCCGGGCATTCATCTTACTGGAAGTACATGTTACTTAAGTAATCTAATGGCAGTTGTTCTAACTGATCGGAAAAG
Organism: Polydrusus tereticollis; assembly: GCA_963920685.1. Lineage (NCBI taxonomy): Eukaryota > Metazoa > Arthropoda > Insecta > Coleoptera > Curculionidae > Polydrusus > Polydrusus tereticollis. Next base: position 191,117,996 of record OY987326.1, read on the forward strand.
AAAGTATTTAACATATTTAAATAATAATTTCTATTACAAGTATTCTCAAAGAAATACGGTCCTATTATATAATAGTAGGAAACGCCGCACCAAACATTCACTTTTTTTAAATATTGACGTTGGGTTGAGATTCCCAACATAGAATTAACATCACTCCAATAGCGAACATGCTTCGATGCCACAGTTCTATTCGTCGGAAACGTGGACTCATCCGAGAACATTATAAGTTTATGCAATCTCCTATTGCCACCTAAAATCTTACTCCCTACCCAGAAACAAAAATCCAACCTTTGGCCATCATCGCCCTATTCTAATATGTGGTTATAATGGGGTTTGTAGGGACGTATCTTATTTTGGTTTAAAATTTCTTGAATAGTACTGTTTGGACCACCTGTAGTTGCGTATCTCGTTTCCTCAAGGAGAGTGTGTAGTTTTCTCCAGACTGCAGTACTAGTAGAGTCGCTGCATCATCGTCATTGTAGTATTCTTTTAGTTTTTTTAAGTCTAATATGGGTCATGTTTCATCCGCCCATTTGGTTACGGGTACATTGGGGAACCTTTCATGAAATTTTTCAATAATGTATCTGTATGAAAAATCTTCGTTGCCATAACATTCTATTAAATATACTCTTTGCTCCGTTATTAACATTGTAAACTAATAAAATCTTTAAAAGTTACTGGCAATGACGCTTTGCTTGATACTGTAATAATTTATTTCTGAGGTACCTGATTAAAGGTGATACTTAAAGGTATACAAAATCAAAGGTACACCTACCAAACAGTGAAATACAGATTTAAAGCAAAAATATTATTGCTATCCAAACTTAATGAAAATCAATATCTTAGAAGAGGTAATGATTTGAAACAATTCTCTTAAATAGCATTTTGCTAAAAACTCTAGAATAAAGGTACTTATGTAAAAAATTTGAATTTTTAACTTTTTGAACACCCTGTCTACAATTTTTTTCTCATCGACAATCGTATTTTTTCAGCAAGCAAAATTTTTTATAAAGAATGACTTTTCCTTAAAAAATTAAATTTTTGGTCCGTTTGCCCTCTGGTCTACCACATCGCCGGACATACTGTATATGCACCTAATTAAATAAAGTGCTAATTTGCATTGATAATGAGTTTTTTAGTCCGAAACGTCTAACAAAGAATATGGGTGATATGTCGTTGGATTTAGAATGAAAAGTAAAGTTTATAAAGGGTAAAATACAATTTTTGGACTATTTAAAAAAACCAAGTTGATGATAGTTGCAAGAAAACGAAACGACGGATTAAAAATTTAATTAAATCTTGTTGTAGAGGATAATGGCAATGAGAACGTAACATTTAATTTGATATATTTCTTCAGATAGAATTATAAAACAATAAGAATGATCAGGTTTTCTCGAATATCTTCGGAAATATTCGGAATTTATGAAATTTTAAAACATGACGTTTCAGAGTTAATGCACAACTTTTCTCTAATTTAATAATCTCTGTATATCCGATGGTTTACGAGATCTATGTGGTGTGCATTCTTATCTGGGCCACCCTGTATACTGCGGTCTTAATAGTGATACACAAATGTTGCCCCATCAACATCTTTATTTTTTAATAACGTATACTAGGTTCCTATATAAGAGTTAGAAACAAGATTCCTCGTATGTCCCGTTGAACGATGGGTGGGGCAGGAAGGACTTAACATCAAGACTCATTATCCCCTTTATAAAGGAGGGATTGGGACCCCTAACCCAAGTTCCACTGTCGGAAGAGGTCAAATACCGGGGAATAACTTTGGACCTGGAACAAACACGTGGAAAGAACAATACGGAAGTCGGAAGTAACCTTGGCAGTTACTAGACAGATATACGGAAAATCATGAGGACTCTCACCTAAGCTGGTTCATTGGCTGTACACCAGGGTAGTGAGACCTGCAATTACGTATGCAGCACTGGTCTGGTAGCCAACGACACAGCAGAAAACCACAATATCAAAGCTAGGAAGCCTACAAAGACTGGCCTGCTTGAGCATCACAGGGGCCATGAGATCGACATCCGCAATAAAAAACATCCTAGACCTTCCTCCACTTTATCTGGTGATTTAAAGGAGAGACAAGTATGGAACTATACAGACTACAGAGTTCTACGTCACTTTCTGGGTGACACAGAACTGGGTGACACAGAACTGGGTGACACAGAACTGGGTGACACAGAACTGGACACGCACTATGCGATATCATAAGGGGACCTGAGTTAGAAATGAGATCAGACCACACAAACCCTGTATATCGCTATGACATACCATTCAACAAGACCATAATCGACGAACGCGATGCGTGGAACAATAAAACACTAGATACTCCTGGGACAATAATCTGGTACACAGACGGCTCAAAACCCAAAGAGGGTATCGGAGCAGGGAGTAAGACCGAAGAGAGATTTATACCTGGAAATTTAACAGGTGAAATGTACCTGAACCTGTTGGAAACCACTATTAATCCTGCTTTAACGAATGCCATAGAAGAAAATGACCGTTATCGGCCAGAAAATATTTACTTCAGCAAGACGGAGCACCCCCGCATTATGCGTTCCCTGTTTCTGGATGAATTTTTAGCCTGATTTCTCAGGAAGTATTCACTTAATTTAAACGAGCAAGGTCGTGTTGGGAAGGCAATTAAATTCCCTTAAAAATAAGGTATCACTCGACCCCCCTTTCCATTTAAGATTTTAAGGGTGAAAGCCACCCCGTCGTAGGGGTTCAAGCAGGGGGGTGAAAATAACAAAAAAATATGTCCCCCGAAAACTAAGGTTGCCATGTTCGAAGTTTGATTTATTTATTAACAAGAAAATAAACCTGGGTGGAAAGTTTTCGGTGCGCCACCCTGTATAGTACAGAAAGGTTATACAGGTTCGTTGGTATATATGGAAACGGTCGATTATTTCTTAAAGTAAAACAGCTAGCAAAAAATATTCAAGACAAAAGTTTTAGGGTTTTTTAAAATCTATTAGAATTTTGAAAAAACAAGTATACAGGATGAGTCAGAAAGCCGTAGAAAAACAAAGATACCTTTTTTTTTAATGGAACACCCTCTGTGTTAGAATATTTTTTGATTTAACATAAATTTACATTTATTTTTTAATGAATGCATTATAAGTCTAAACCTAATAGTTTCCGAGATATCGACTTTTGAAAAATTACATTTTTGAACTTTGACAGCTTCTAGCTTTCTAACGGTACGTCTTAGAGTAAAACGGCTTACATATCCCTATCTTAGTTTTTTATTATCTTCCTATTGGTGTCAACTTCCGGTTAAACCGGATGTAACTCAAAATCCGGAAATATAGTACTTCCGGTTTAACCGGAAGTTGATATTTTTGGGAAGATAATAGAAAAGTAAGAGAGGGACATGGAAGCCATTTTGCTCTATTGTATACCGTTAGAAAGCTAGAAGCTGTCAAATTTCAAAAATGTAATTTTTCAAAAGTCGATATCTCGGAAACTGTTAGGTTTAGACTTATAATATACTTATTGAAAAGTAGTTATAATCTTATGTAGAATCCAAAAATATTCTAAGATATAGGGTGTTCCATTAAAAATAAAGTAACTTTGTTTCTCTACGGCTTTTTGACTCATCCTGTATACTTATTATTTTTTAATTCTAATAGACTTTAAAGAACCCTAAAACTTTTGTCTTAAATATTTTTTCTTAGCTGTTTAACTTTAAGAAATAATCGACCGTTTCCATACATACCAACGACCCTGGATATGGATTTAATGATTCTCTTGTGAACCGATTATAATGGTCGTAATGTGTTTTCTTACAGTCCACCCCATCCAATGATACCATACGAGAGCAGGGACCGTACAAGTCCAAAATAAACGGTTCTCATATTTCTGTTATTAGTTATTTTGGATAGCTGTTTAAAAGGTATATTAAATATCTAAGTTTTTTATTAAATTGATAGGATGTTGGTCTCACTTTAAGCTAAAGTCTACAGATTCCTAGGTAATCAACGTTATTTTTGCGCGGTATTTTCCAATTTTGATTGTTTCTTAAAGGAATTTTGATATCTATGAAGTTAGTATTGGGTAAATGTGGTTTGTGATACTACATACTATTATCATAAATATAGAATGTTTGATTTACATTTTCTTAAACCTACCTTTTTGCATAAAAATAAAAATAAAAATAAATGGAAGTGAAATGAAACAATACATCTGTTCAATGCAAATATTAGAATAGTAGACAAAAACGAAATTTGAGCGTGGTCTCCACAAATTTTCGACTGCGGCGCTCCTTAATCCTCCCTTACATTTTTCCCTGTACCGAACTGCCGACCCTGACTGGCAACTCACGAGCCGCCACTGGATTCCCTTTATATTAAATTCTATTAAAATCTGAATCTCCAGAGATATTCGACCGTTTCTATATTATGTTGTTATTGTTTTGTTAAGATAATTATTTATTACTATTCGTAAAAAATGTACGTACAAATCATAGAGTAATTAACATTAATCTGTAACAGTTTTAAATATTGCATCGAGGTAATTTCCATATTATTATAAAAATGAAGAAATGGAAAATAAGTCGAGGAATGTTTTACAGGTTTTTGATTTTTTTTCCAACAATAATAATAAGTATACTAATTAGTAATAGCTATACTAATTGCAATATGTTTGTATAAGAAAATCTCAGTCTTTCTCGCGACGAACATTAAGAACCAAATATTTGTTTTGCTGGGTAAATATTCAACATGTTTTATCGTATGCGTTCAGGATTGGCTTTATTTAAATTAAGCGTGTTTATTTTTTAATTAAAATTATTTATAAATAGTATATTATTTGATGAGCATGTTGTAGCTATTACTTGTGGGCAAATACCATACGACTATGAACTCAAATTTAAGTATTTAAAACGAAAATATTTTTTATCAATCTACCCTTTGACGTAACATATCGGTTTTCCAGACCTGATCTTTTTTTTTAATGTGCTATTAGCTTAAATTTTTTTAGACATCAATCAAATTAGTATTCGATGTTATGATCGGTCGATCTTAACGGTTATAACCCATGAATTACATAACTTGTCCAAAATTAAAGATGTAATGCCTGTATTATTATTAATGGTCCTAGAAAAAAATATTTTCATAATTTTTTTTTTCTAAGTTGCGATAATTCTTGTGTGGGTGTACAATTTTATTATTGTACTATATTTTAATATATTACCTTTTGTCTTGATACTTCTAGGTTGAAAGTATAAAATAAACTCTTTTTCTTGTTTTATATCATTTTATTGGTTTATTACTACTTGCCTAATTGAAGAGTGGTGCAACTTTAAAAAGGTAAAGTTGCCGAAATTGTTCAGTTTTTAACCTTAAAATTACGTTTCTGGGAAAGCAATGTGCCATATGCGATTTGAAAAATTTCAAAGAGGCTTCGTATCTGTCACTTTTTGACATCTGACGTATTTGATTATAGCGTAAGTCGTTCGGCTACGGGAAATTATGTTACTGTGAAAAAAATTGTGGTTTTCAGCTTAAAAGGTCTATTAATTAAAGGGATGAGACACTCAAGAGACACCGCCTCGGTGGCCGAAGTGGGTAAAGCGCCGGAAACGGCGTGAGCCTGCTTTCACGCTGCTCGAGTCGAGCGGGTTCGAATCCCGCTACAGTACGCTCAAATAAAAAAAAGTACTGGGTTTGGTTGTTGTATGTGTGAGTGCAGGTACTTCTGACTAACGGTTTATCGGAATCGAAACCGCAGGATCATGCTCCTATAGCAGCGGATCTTTAACCCGAGACTTGCCTCGGTTACGGGCTGTGTGGGCAGGCTGCTGTAGGAGTGTGATTCTGTGGGGGGATCAGGATGATGGTTGGTTGGAAAGCGACTGCGCGTGGTTCGGATCCCATGATAAACAGTAGGTCCCGTCTGGCTGACATTACCCAAACGTAAAGTTGCCGTGGGCGGGCTAGTAACGAATGACTAGGGGATACAATAAGTCTGTAAAAGGCTGCGGTGTCAGGACGTAAGTGCCGACCTAGTTATTTAAGAGTAATCAATCAATCAATCACTCAAGAGACAAAATCGATAAGGGCAATTTAGGAACCCCTGTATTACCGAGACGGCTGAAAATATACTGGGTCTCCCAAAAGTCCCGCATAAAATTAATATCAATTAAAGGAAAAACGATCTAGGAAAAATGCTCGGACCCGTAAATTATTATTTTTAATTGTTCATTTTTTGACATCAAAAAATATTATACTCATAGAACAGTTGTCACGTCTTTGACAATTTTTTTAAATGAAATGCCTAATTTTTTATTAGGTTTTCAAATTCTACGAAAAATTCTAAATATTTTTTATGTGGGACTTGCTATCCCGATTTTTAGCTGTTTATTATATGTCTATGGTAAGTAGCTTAAGGTTGCCATTTCTATAAACTTAACTTAAACCTTGTTTGTACAACCGGGCGTAAGAATGTAATTACTCTGTTTGATTTTTGCCAACTCTGTACGCTTTACTGTATTTTTGATTACGTTTGTTCAGTCAAAACAATAAATTAATTAGCAACTCTTAAAGGTGACTTACACTTTGAATTGATTTGAAAATTACTTCAAAATGTTTGTTTTTGTCTGTGATGCATTTCTGTTTCAAAGTCAGTTCTGTATCTAAGCGTGTTGTTGACACAGAACAATAAAGGTTAGAGAAATGTTACAACAATGTTAAAGTTTCGAAACATGGGCCATCTATGAACCAACTGCATGGCCATACCCACCGGCAAAATAGAATTATATTTTACCGATAATGTCATGATGGCATTATAGAAATCTGACATACCGACTGAAGAAATGCGCGGGAATATTTGAAAATATATTATAATTTTTAAATAAATTTTAGTTTTGATTCGATTTGACTGTAACATTACAGTTGGATTTCAAAAGATATATGTTTGGCAGGAATACACAAGCTGCTCGCCTTATAAGTAAATGTGAGCAGCTTGTGATAATTTCTAACCAATTTAAAAATATATCTTCTGGAATACAATTATATAGTAATGTTACAACCAAATTGAATCAAAACCTTAAAATTTATTACACATGAATTGTTTTTATTACTGTTTTTTTAATTATAAAACAATGTCTAGTGAATTATCGTAATAAAAGAAAATATGATCAAAATATATTTATTTAGAATATTTAAATTAAAAAGATACCTACATATGATTTAAGAATACAATATACAACACTAAAGCCATGATATTTTTAAGAAATTAGATTTTCTCACTGATAATTATTACAGCTAAGGAAGCCTAGGAGTGTGATTAGACTGAAACAGAAAAAAAAATTATTTTCAATTAGGATATAAGGTACAATAGGTACGAAAACTTTTATATTTTGCCCAATTAGAGTGAGGAGAGAAACATTGGCCAGTTAAATTGCATAGCAGGTGAAATGTAGTAATGCTGGTATCTGCTGTACCCTCCCCGAGACACATGTAAAAGCTTACACTCTCAAGGACTACATTCGAGGACACTGTATTTTCTACTGTATAACCCCACACTGTACGAAAACAAGTAATACCCAATTAAAGGAACATATTCCAGTAAACACTCTTCATACCTATCACTAAATTTGCAAACAAATCCATGAAAAAAATATAATACCTATGTTATTCTGCCTATATTGGATTTCAATTTATTAAATGTAATTTTTTTATTAACTCATTAATGCCCAGGTTTATAGGTTATAGTTAAGTTCATTCTCCAGTTCATCTCAGGCTAAACTGTATTCTTGAAAATAAACCGAACTAACCTAAACATAAGTAGACTAAAGAATATCAATAACGGTACACATATATCCAATATTTAACTACAAACAAAATGTTTGTCCTGTACCTAGACACAGACTAATTTAATAGTATTTATACCAAAAACATTTTCTAAACTTGTATTTTATAGAAGGCAATGCAGTAAGTACTTAAGTGAGATACATACCTATAAGTATTTATTTCAGTTAGTGGCCGACTATATTATGCAAGTGATATCAGTATATTGATACATTCACAGACAGTTATTAGAAACTACAAACTACAGAAAAATAAAGATTACTACAAGCTGTTAAACATAAGGGATGGTGTAGGTATATGTAAAAATATTCATAATTTAACTGCAAGGAAGATAGGTAAACAGAAGTGATTCACCAGTTTTGAAAAATAAGGAAGGAACTAATTGATAACATTTTTACCCAGACACACTTTAAAAGATCATTATTAGAAAGTTGTGAATCTAAAACTATACTTATCAACTTACTTTAGTATAATACTTACAATAAATATACTTCCAAAAATCATTAATCCCAAAGCATGGTCGACAGCGAAGTTTCAGCTAAAAAATATCCCAAGAAGGAACTTACTTGCTCATGAAAAAATAAACTAAGGACTTAGATATCACTATAAACTTACCAAAAAGCCCCACTAATTCATTCCAAGATCAAATTAAACCCATTTTATAAAGAAAAAAGTCGTGAAAAAAATCACAAACGCGTCAGAAGACCAGACGAGAAGTAAACTGACATTGTCATAAAATAAGTCAGTGTTGCAAAAAAAAAACACTAGCTTTTTAATGTTTTTGTAAGATTTTAACCGAAAATGATGATAGTATGAACTTAAATTAATTACATATCCAATTAAATCATTAAAACTTATTAAAAATATTCGATTAGCGAAGATTATTAATGAAATCTTAACTCGAAATAAGAAAACCAAAAGTTACTAGCAGATATGTCAAACCCTCCCGCCCCCCTGACATGAACTGCCCATAAATTGCTTGTTGCCCTACTCTCGTATTTTAGTGACATGCCCCTGGTTGTTGATTAATGTTTTTAAGTTACTTATAATTTTGATTAGGTAGGTCAAACTTTTTTGTACCATTGTGCCGATAAAAAAGGAAATACGTATTTATCTCCTAGAGCTGGAAAGGTAGAAACACCTCTTTTAAAAAGTAACTTAGGTTACATATTCAACATTTTGTATTTTTCGATACGAGGTGACATCAATAGCTTTTATGTATTAAGAGCGGAAAGTGAAAAAAGCAAATGCAAGGAACTCTACGCTCAAATTACACACTAGATTTTTTCTACGATCACATATGAGAAATATGCAGGGTGTTTCAGAAGTACGGTACGTAAGTTAAGGGGGTGATGCCTTATAATATTCTAAGAGAAAAAGTTCATATAGACGTGTATCTGGAGTTGTCCCGTTTTTAATATACAGGGTGTTAAAGTTTTAAAAAAAAATCGGTTGCATACGTGCGTTTTATTAGAAGGTGGCCATTTTCAACATTTGCTTTGATTAACTGTTGCATTTTTTTTGTATCATTACTTAAAAAAATAATTTTATTTTTAATTTAAATGTTTTAATTAACTTTTACGTATTTTTTTTTGTACATGCAAAAAGTGGTTTTTATTTTGTATCTCGAAACTTTGTTTTTTAAATTGATTTATAGTTACATAGTTACAATAGCCGACAATATTTTAAGATAAAAACTTCTTATAAACAGTGGTCCTTGGCGACTTTGTTACGGAGATACAGGGTGTTGAAATGTTAAAAGAAATAGTAATAATTTTTAAATAACTCCTTAACGAGTTATTTTTTTTTATGAAATTTAGTGAATTAAATAAGCATCTAAGGGCACTTATTTTTAAAGTACAACACGTTCGTAAATTTAACCATTGGCGTCGGCGTCGGTACAAAGTGTTGCTATAATATTTTTTGTGAAAACTATGCTACACCACTGACTTATTTTATTTTAACTTTCTTCTTATGAATCCCCCCATCATTTACAACAAAAAAGATCACGTGTATTTTTTTGATACGAGGGACGGTTTAAGGGTAAATGATTATTTTATTTGACTATACACAAATGTTAAAAAATGTGTTTTTAATTCAAAGATTTATTAAGGTATACCATTTAATTTTATTAATTAAATAAGTACGTTATAGAAATTAAATGATTTTTAAATAAATTGTTCGAAATGTCCACCTTCAGCCAAGATGCAGGCATCGAATCTCCTTTGCATGGAATCTCGTACGCGTGCTAAGATATCTGGTCTGTTTCTTATTACTTCAAAACCATCGATTATTCGGTTTCTTAGCACTTCTGGATTTTCGACTGGCGTTTTGTAAACGATTGACTTCAAATGTCCCCACAAATAAAAATTAAGGGGATTTAAATCTGGGGACCTTGGTGGCCACGGTTGATTTCCTTCCTCAACTCCCCTACCGATCCATCGATTTGGATAAATTTGATTTAGATGAGTCCTAGCCACTATGCTGAAATGAGCGGGAGCTCCGTCATGCATAAACCATATACGCCTTCGAGTTTCTAAGGGTACATCATCCAATAAGGGAGGAAGTTCATTTTCCAAAAAGTGTCGGTACGTATCGCCATTAAGCCGAAGTGGAAGAAAAAAGGCCCTATTAAGTAATCGCCAACTCTTCCTCCCCACATGTTTAATGAAAATTGGTACTGAGAATTTCGTTCACTAACTGCGTGGGGATTTTCCAAAGACCAGATATGGTTATTGTGAAAGTTTGTAATCGCACTCTGAGAAAAATTTGCCTAGTCCGTAAAAAGTACCTACATAATTTAAAATTGGGGATTTTCAGCAAATTTTTCCAAAAACCACTGACACAAATTAATGCGCTGAGGAAAGTCCCTGGGTAAAAGAGCTTGTACCCTTTGAATGTGGTACGGATACAACTGCTGATCGTGCAGAATTCTCCAAACTGTGGCTTGGGTGGAATTGAGAGCATCAGCAATTATTCGGGTGCTTGTATCTGGATTTTCCACTACAGCGTTTTCAAATCAAATCAAATCAAATCAAATATACTTTATTGTCCAAAGAATACAAAATTCTCATTGACAAAGTCTATCTATATAATATACATCTGTCTTTATCATTTAATAATAACAATAATATACATTAATAACATTAAAAAAAAAAACAAAAAACAAGGGTAGGCATTAAAGTTTGGTTATTCAATTAAAATTTGGTTATTTACGGTATGTCAACAATTATCTAAAGATATCAAATAAAACCCTTAAACAAAACTCGGAACATCGGAATAATATTCCTCCAGGCAATAGTAAGCCTTCTCCAACAACATCCGCGTCACAGACCTCTTAAATAATTTAAGTGACTGTAGGTCCTTTAAGTAATTAGGTAAATGATTATATATTTTTACACTTTCATATACAATCGATTTTTTTGTAAGGGTTGAGGATGGTATTGGCAGAGGCAGATTACGATATTGTCGTGTCGTGTAGGAGGAGTCAGTATTCAAAAACCTATATCTCATCTTAAACATTAAAGTGACAGTCTCCAAAATAAACAATGATGTTAGTGTCAATATTCTTTTTTGCAAGAACAATGGTCTGCATGAGTCTCTGGGTTTGGCCCGACAAATGCATCTCACTGCGCATTCTGCAGAACAAACAGAACACCGAGCAGTTGTTGACTAAAGAACCCCCAAAATGCAACTCCATATCTCAGATGAGATTCTATTAGCGCGTGGTAAACTGATTTCGCAATATTTGAACCAAGTTCATTAACTACCACTTTGAGTGCGAAACATGCCGACGCCAATTTCCTGCTCAGTGCCCTGATATGACTCTCAAATTTAAGGCCACTATCAATGACAAGGCCCAGAAACTTAGTACTAGGGCAATTCACAAGGGATGAGTCACCAATGACCAAGCCCTCCATAGAACACTTAAAACCAACTACATTTGTTTTTTCGACGTTTGAATCACACCATTATTTGACCTTAACCAAATCTGAGGCAATAATGTCTTTTAACATAAGAGCATTGTTAGAGTGCCATAATATTGTAGTATCGTCAGCGAAAAGTGTGAACTCTCCCCCAATGTCGATAGACGCCAAATCGTTAATATATAAAAGAAAGAGAACTGGTCGCAGCACTGAACCCTGAGGGACCCCCCAGTCAATCACTCGGCTCTCAGAACAAACAGAACCCCTGAAAACCTTTTGACTTCTGCCCCCAAGATAGGATTCAAACCAGTTAAATGTTTAAAACAGCTTCTTCTAATTCTGGGGTTCGGGCTGTTCGTGGTCTTCCAGGAATGTCACGTGGCCTTGTAAAACTCCCTGTTTCAGCTAAACGGCGGTGAAGATTTGTAAATGTTGCAGCAGCAGGCAGTACTCGGTTAGGATATCGCTCCTGATAAATTTGTCTCGCTTCTCGTGCATTTCCATCGGCAAGGCCATATACAAAATGCATGTCGGCTAAATGCGCATTATTTCTTAAATAATCCATAGTAGGTACCTTATAAACAATACTAATAATATCCAACCAAATAAACCAAACTGAATAAATAAACCACATTAACAACTAACTGTCAAATATGTTTTAATTTATCGACAAATGCATTTCCAAATCCGCCTTGTAAAAATACAAATTATTAAAAAAGCATTTCCAAAGCCGCCTTGTTAAAATACAACATATTAAAAAATAACATACTAATAAATAAATATGTATGCCACTGAGAACGTATTATACTTAGAAAATAGGCATCTTCAGATGCCTTCCTTAGGCATATACTTATTTGTTTATTATTAAGTATGTATGTATTCGTTAAAATACTTTAATAAATATTTGAGGGTATTTGTGAATTTAAAACACATTTTTCAATATTTGTGTAAAGTCAAATAAAATAATCATTTACCCTTAAACCGTTCCTCGTATCAAAAAAAACACACGTGATCTTTTTTGTTGTAAATGAAGGGGTGGTTCATAAAAAGAAAGTTAAAATAAAATAAGTCAGTGGTGTAGCATAGTTTTCACAAAAAATATGATAGCAACATTTTGTACCGACGCCACTGGTTAAATTTACGAACATGTTGAACTTTGAAAATAAATGTCCTTAGATGCTTATTTAACTTACTAAATTTTATAAAAGAAAAATAACTCGTTAAGGAGTTATTTAAAAATTATTACTATTTCTTCTAACATTTCAACACCCTGTATCTCCGTAACGAAGTCGCCAAGGACCACTGTTTAGAATAACTTCTCATCCTAAAATATTGTCGGCTATTACCTCCCGAAGTTTGTCAAAGTACTTTTAAATCACCCTGTATAAAATGTTAAAGGCTTTCTTGTAGTATAATATAGAGCATTGAAATTTATTTGTGATAGAATAACGGGGCCATCAACTCCGATAGTTAACGATTTGTACAAGAATGCTGTAGAAATAAATAATCTTCAAATCTGGCAATTTATAATTGATTTATTTATTTATTTTTTAAATTTCAAATTACATGTTAGGGTACACAAAAATTATATTTTTTCATGAGAAAAAAATAAATTTCTACATCCACATCTAAAATTTACAACAAAATCCTGAAAACCCACTCAACTACTAAATAATTCGTCCAATCTATATGGTTCCAGATTTATTAGCAATGTCTCAATTTTTAGTTTAAATCGGTTCTGAGACTGTATGGTTTTTATTTAATCTGGTAGCTTGTTGAACAATCTTAAACACATATAATGTGGACACTGCTCACTTAATGCTAGACAATGCAAAGGATAATTTACATTACATAAATGTGTATAAAAATAGAATTTCAAACGATCGTCTGTTTTTCAATATAATTCTGTCTTAATTACACTTTGAGGATCGTTATATTATATACTCCAGTTTCTTTATAATTAAGGTTGCTGAGACGTTTATTTTGTATTCGTTCCACATTATATTTACGATTTTTGCCTTTTGGACTCACAATTGAGGCATAGGCTTAAAATAGTTAACACGTCTGTAACCTGTAAATTTTTACAGTTATGTCGTGATTCTTGAACTCTGTTGAGGTTGAAATCCATCTAAATCATCCGACAACTGACTTTACTGATTGTAAACAACTTTGTTGGTGGTATTCGGAAAATTTGATACAAAATAGGAGTAGAAACAATTAAGCATAATAGGTACATAATTATTTATTCCATATTGGGGTGATGACCAAAACGATGTTGCTTTTTACCTTAAAAATCGTGCCCCTAGTACACATACATTTTTTACTAAGTGATTGCTTGGCGCACAAGGTTAAAAAAGTCATTAAATCTTGAAATAATATTTTTTGTTTGAGACAGGAGGTGCAGCTAAAACGGTAGAATACGTTTATAAAAATTAGAAATAATTGTATTAAAGCTTTGTTTCCTATGTAGGTGCTTTAAAGTGAAGTGTGATAGGGTGAAAACTTATATAAGTGCCAGTGTCAGTTGATAATTTTGTAATGTATGGTATGTTATTGTTTTTTGGTATGCGTATCCTGAATTAACTTGAACAAATACTTTTTACCGGCATTTTTTTCTTTATTGTCCGCTAAATTTTAGTAATTTTGGTATAGTATTTGTAGAATTATATCGTTGATCTTTAGACTGCAATAAAACCCTCATTATCCCTTTGACCATAAAATAAATAAGGAAATCCCAAATTTTAAAACCTTTTCGAGTAGAGCCGGACCAGGTACAAATTCAATTTATACCTATGCCTGATGCATATATAAATACAAACTGATTTTTAATAATTTTAGTCTTTAGTGGTTTTCCAGCGAGTAATTTTTATTTGGGCTTATTAGTGGTAGAATGTGGCGTCCTTGGAATTGTGCTGATAGGGGGGCATCTTCAAGTGTAATTTTTAAAAGAAAGCATTTATCTACCAATGCCAAACTAATAATTAAAAATGTGTATCAATCTTTGTTGAGTAGAAATTTTAATTCGATGGATGCTTTAGCAGAGACGTCTACTTTGACAAAAACTCCTTTATCTTCGGTAAGAGACATAGTACTTAAACCTGTTAATCCTAGAAAAAAACGGAGTGATTTTGGCACATTTAGAACCATTGACGAAAATGACATGGATTTATTAAGAAGAAAGATTTACCAAATGTATGAGGCACAAACTGTACCCACTCAAACTTGCAGCAGAAAATGGACATACAGTGTTGCGTCTTCCTCCATACTATTGTATATTCAATCCTATTGAGCTAATATGGCACCAATTAAAATCCAATATCAGGAGAAATAATATTTCTCCTACATTAAATGCATCTGTAGTAGAATTAATTAAAAACGAAGTAAGAAAAATTTCTGCAGACAGCTGGAAAAACTGTGTACAGCATATACTTAAGGTGGAAAATTCTTACAATTGGATGATTACAAATGTTCAACCCTTAATTATAAGTTTAGTCTTAGATGAAGATAGTGATAGTGATACAGAGTTAAATTTTGAATAAATTGTCAATAGTTTTTAAGAATTTAAGTAATTTTTATTGTACTTGTTATCCTAATGGTTATATTTGAAATTATATTATTTTCAATTATCATTAATTGTTATCCTTATTTTGCATTTATTATAGGTACCTAAAACTAAAAATACCTGTCTATTTATTTTAAATTATAAAAATAAATCATGTGGTGTAGGTACATTTTCAAGCCGACCCTGATCCCATTTATTCATCTTTGAAGAGGTTGAGGCGTATACAATAGGATTTAATCAGGTAGATTATTTATGGCAGTAAGAGTCAACGGTATAATTCTGCAAATATTATACCCGAACAGTTTCTACACCTTTCGATATTTTCCAAACTGTTACATTGCAGTATCAAATTGATGTAGATAGTCTTGAATTTTTGTTTAAAATTCTCTAATTTATACTTGGGTCCTTAAACATCTATTAGCATTTTAAAATAGGAGGATTCACAATGGATGGCGTATTAGACGTTTATGGCGAACCAATCAATACCATCCACAAATTTGTGTTTTTCATAAAAGGGCATGCTCTACCCAGCTAAAATATTTTCAACAATGCAGTGTTGCCGCTTCTTCTAGAAAGTAGTAGCAATTTTGATATTTTAAACATCTTGTATATTATTATTGTACTTTTTTTTTAATCTCTAGTAGTTTCTTAACAACTCTCGTAATTATTCCCCTATATCTGTTACCGTTATCGAGATATTAATTAATTTCCATTTAGAAATTGAGGTTTTTTTGTTACTTGAACACCCTGCATCTTTTTACTCATTTGAAAAGCTGCTAAAATATGTTCTTCATTTATGTAGGTATACCGTACCTACTCGTATAGGTACCCAACTATAGTCGATTTACTTTCAAGTTTCAAGATAGACACGACTAAAATATGACGTCATCGGCGTTAAAATCGAAATGAACCACACTTTCAAATGTCGAAAATGTATTTTCGCAATAATTGTTAAATTAAAAGTTAAAATATCGGAGATGTGATATTATGAGTGGATTTAAAGGATATTTTTACTTGCAAAACAATTTAACGACAAAGCCTTAAAAACAATAATAACAGCAGCGTAAACTGATTCCAATCCTGTCAAAACTCTTGGCATGCACCTGCTAGCACCATTCGATTTTTATTTTAGGCGCTGGTCTCCAATAAACGCCGTAGGTAAAGTTCCTTTCACGAAAAACTGTTCTGATTTAATGACTGCAATAAAATACCCCTAAATATATAATAAGTATTTGTTGTCAGGATTATAATGATTCCTTCTGATAGTAATTAATTTAGGTGAGGATAGCGAGAGCCAAACAGAACTAGATGTAGAATAAAATTATTATACATTTAAGTAAATATAAGTAGGTAATAATTAAAAATTTTATTATTTGGGTTTTTTTCATTTGATTATATCAATTTATTATTATTATAGAGTACCGAGTATACGAGTATCATATCTTGTTTATTCTCTTATACTTAAATCCCATCTCTTGCAAAGCGCGGTGAAGACTTGTCCTGCTTCATGATATCGTTGTATCGTCAGTTGTTAACCGTGTTTTTAAAGAATCTAATGTGGGCACAACATTTTCTCGATACATTTGGTATATTTTCCTGCAAATAACATCTTTGTCACAATCATCTACGCACTTCATTTTTCCGGTATTTTTGCGAACTTTTCTTTTAAAATGTCCTTTTAGCATAATATCTCGTACCGTCGATAATGGAACTTTCGTCATTTCACTGGTATTTTTAATGGCAATTACTTTAGGGTGGCCGCTCTTTAATAACGATTCACATACATTTTTCACGATCACTTTGGCGTCAGAAGATAAATGCTTCCTGGAGTATTTAGGGTAGCTAGACATCGCATTAGCTGAAGATTCCCAAGGTATCCACATACTTTTAATATTAACTTGTTGCACACTGTTTCAAAGTAAAATAGACAGGTACTACTCTATTTCGAATATTATGTTTACTATTTATATAAGCTATATAAACGAAAATTGGTGAGAATTTTACATTGACTTTTATCTAAGATTTTCAATTAACTTTAACTATCAAAGATTCGTAAAATTTCACAATTGTTGATTTCTTTTTCCTTTCTTGCTTTGTAGGTAGTACTGATGATGGCGTAACTGCCGAAAGCGCTCTACGGATTTATTCAATAAACTTGCACTAAGTACAAAATTAAAGAAATTCTTTCTTAATCTTTGATGGTGCACTCAGCCCTTTCCTAATTTATATTCTCACTGCAGTATGGCAGATTTGGCTGATAAATACAGGAAACTTTCCACAAAGAGAGCAACAGCACATATAGACATATGGTTTTTACATAGCTGCATTCGCGAGCAAGTCACACCAAATTTTGCTAAAATCAGGATTTCTGGGAATGTCCCTCAAAGTTATAAGGATGATTTACAACTTAAACTCGTTAGATCCGAAATTTGTAAACATTATGCTAGATTAGATTTATTAAATTGCCAGTTAAAATTGACATATGAGGAACTGTTAAACAATCTTGATGATGAACAACTATCCTTTGTTTTAAATAATACTTCAGATATTCTCACCCATATTAAAAAAACTAAATTTCAAAAAGTTCAAAATAAACTTAAATTTCTTATTACTCAAAAAATTAACAATTATAGATATAGATTGAGAAACTCTTCTAAATATTCACATTTCAAATTTCATGACCGTATTAAAAATCTCTCAGATGTTGAGTTCAGTGATGAGGAGGTTGATATTCTGCGTCTAGGCTTGAAACATTGTGTGTCTACCCCCATAACTGAAGGTGGCATCCTTGAATATGCCGTTGAATTGGACGTCCTTGTTGAGCAAATTTCAAATACTTATAAAATTAAAAAACAACTAAGAGATGACTTACATAATATTCTATACAACTTTAAGAAAAACATTAAAAAAATAAACTTCTCAATTTCTAATCATTCATCAAAAATTTTAAAAATCCTTAAAGCTAAGATTAATAAGAACAATTTAGTAATTTCAAAGGCAGATAAGGGCCAATGTTTGGTTGTGCTTAAGAGATCTGATTATATCGATAAAGTTGAAACCTTTTTATCGCAAAACAACTTTACTATATTACCTAATAATCCTTTTAATACCTTTGTAAGGAAAACCAATAGATTGATTAAGCATTTTAGCACATTTTTTGAAGAATTCGAAGCACCTAAGATTTTAATTTCTAGCAATCCTACAATACCTCGACTCTACGGCTTACCTAAAATACACAAAGATGGCACACCTATTAGACCAGTCGTAAGTTTCACCAACACTCCTGTGTCACACTTAGCAAATTTTGTATATCACTTGATTAAAGGGTTGACTGGTTTCCGTCCAAAACATGGGGTAAGTAATTCTGTGGATCTCGTTAACAGGCTGAGTGACCTTCAATTACCAGATAATTACCTGTTAGTTTCTTTCGATGTAACTAATCTTTTTACCACAGTCCCAAAAGCTGAAACTGTGACAATAGTTGGTAACCTACTTCGGTCCAAGAGGGTTGATGAGAATATTGTTGTCGATATTTTGTCACTACTTAATTTTTGCCTTTCACAGAATTTTTTCATTTTCAACAATAAGACTTACCAACAACCTGATGGTCTGGCGATGGGTAGTTGCCTTTCTCCATTTCTAGCCGACGTTTTTATGGATTTTTTGGAAAACAATTTCATTATTCCTAACAATGAAGAAATAATATATTGGTACAGGTATGTAGATGATTGTCTGTGTTTTTTGAATTGTGACTCTCCAGGTGCAGAACTTTTACTTAACAAACTTAACACAATACACTCACAAATTTCATTCACCCTAGAAATAGAAAATCTTAATACTATAAATTTCTTAGACCTTTCCATACACAAAACTGTCAATAACAGCTTGGAATTTTCCATTTATCGAAAACCAACTCAAACAGATCACGTAATCTCTAATTTTTCGAATCACCCTTATCAACACA
Source organism: Polydrusus tereticollis (assembly GCA_963920685.1). Taxonomy (NCBI): domain Eukaryota; kingdom Metazoa; phylum Arthropoda; class Insecta; order Coleoptera; family Curculionidae; genus Polydrusus; species Polydrusus tereticollis. The sequence continues at coordinate 191,137,280 of OY987326.1, forward strand.
AAATGGCTGCTTTTCATTGCTATGTAAATCGCTTACTTAATATTCCTATGGATATAATAAATTATAATACAGAAGTAAATATTCTTAAACAAATTGCCTTTAACAATAGTTATGACCCTAATATTATTGACAAATTAATCAATAAAACTAAAGTCAATAAATTAAAGAAAACAATTTATCCTAATATAAAACTTGACTCTAAATATATATCCATCCCTTACATTAGCAATGATTTGTCAGAAAAAATTTCCAAAGCTTTTAAGGACTCCTTTAATGATATTAGAATTTCTCAAAAAACAAAAAATAGTCTAGGCTCACATTTAACCAATTCAAAAGATAAAATCGATACTCTTTCAAAAAGTGGTATTTATAAGTTGGAATGCAATTCTTGTAACAGCACATATATTGGTCGAACCTGTAGACCCTTAAATACACGTATAAAAGAACATTTAAGCAGGTCATCTTCAGCCTTTGGGGAACACCTCAAAACTTGCCAACATAATTTCAGTCCTCATTCCAATTCTAAAATTATTTACAATGTTTCATCAAAAAACTTCAATAGACTAGATTTTCTCGAGGACATAGCCATTTCACAAGAACTTAAGAGTAACGACCTTTGCCTCAACACACAGGTTAATTTAAACAGAAACTTTATACCTCTACATAGACGATTAGTTTGACGATGGCATCTAACAATTTTTTTTTCACATCCATATCAGTTGCAACCCCCCCCCCCCCCTTTTTACTACTCCTGAAATAATCTTCCTGATTAACTTTAATATTCATACTTTGCTTTCTTTTTTCCGACTGACCAATATTCTTTGCACACTTCATTTCCACACAATAATTACATTAATCCAACTAACTCTCCACCACATCATGTTTATTCCTTAATTACTCATTAGGGAAAGCTACTGATATGACCGAAGTTATCGCAGAGCAGAATAACAAAATTTTTTAAAGTTTAATTGTTTTGTCATGCCCCCACCATTCTGTCGTCTATTTTGACTTCTATCTCTCTCTGTAACTGTATTACTAACACAAAAACTTTTTGTTTTGTCTTAGAACCTCATCCTTATATAATATTTGCGAGTTCTTTGAATTATCTATCTTTGTCTCTTTTCCTTAACATCTGACGTTTTTGATTAATTCAACCTCACATACAAAAAAGATTTTCATACATATTATTAAAATTAAAATTTAACGCCTGTAAGTTATACCACCATCTTTGCATCACTTGTAACGATGATGCCTATATTGTTTTCTTCAATATATCATACAAAATGTTCAAATTTAAATTTCAAATTTTACCGCCAGGAAATAATACCAACAATACGTCAATGGTACTCCCTGCACACAATAGCATGCGTGGTACATGTTTTTTGCATCATCAAGGTTAGTTCCCTTTAGTAAAATGGACGTTTTTAAAAGTGTTAAAATCATCATGTAATTTACATCGGCCTTTAGGCCCCAATTTTTAATGTGTTAAGTTTTATACATATAATTGTATGTTGTGTTTTGTGGTTTGTTATATTTTGACAAAGTAAGTAACGAAAATTGGTGAGAATTTTACATTGACTTTTATCTAAGATTTTCAATTAACTTTAACTATCAAAGATTCGTAAAATTTCACAATTGTTGATTTCTTTTTCCTTTCTTGCTTTGTAGGTAGTACTGATGATGGCGTAACTGCCGAAAGCGCTCTACGGATTTATTCAATAAACTTGCACTAAGTACAAAATTAAAGAAATTCTTTCTTAATCTTTGATGGTGCACTCAGCCCTTTCCTAATTTATATATAAACAGGTAGCTGTAACTAAACAGTTTTAGAAATATCCTAATAATTAAGTTGTTTCTAGAAAACCTTAATTAGACAGTTTATTTATTTTGATAACAAATCAAGTAATTTACCTATCTATTGTTATTATAAACTGGCATTAAAAATAAATGTGGGTTAATACGTCTTTGCGAAAGCGAGAGCCGAGTTTATGAGGGGTTTTATTGCAGTCATTAAGCCAAACGAAATATGTTGGGAAATAATTTTCTCTTTAGTCCGTCCCTTTACTGCACCTTTATGGTTTGCTTATCTATTGCCGGAGGATTGGGATCGATCTTTTGCTTTTATTGCAGTCATTAAATCATAATCATTTTTCGTGAAAAGAGCTATAGCATATAAGGTTACGCTAAACGCCACGTCTACATGCGCACCATGAAAATAAATGGATACGGTCTCCTGTTAACGCCATTAGGTGTCATCCGCCGCGTCAGAATCTGACGTCGACGTCTCTATATATTTTCGAGCATTGCCGCGTTAACGCCGCACAGTGGCTAAACTTAACAAGGACAGAGATGAACTTTTAATCGAAATGGTAAAGGGATATAGGCCCATATTTGATGGAAAAGATAGAAACTATAAAACGATATTGTGAAACATAAATGCTGGGAAGAAATAAGTTCTATTATTGGTTTAGCTAACTTCTGAATTCATTAGTGCTGTACAAAAAATTTTAATATTTGACCTTGCAGGATTCCGCATAGCACGGCGTTCTCAGTGACCACGTGAAGTCGCGGGTAAAGTATTAACGTTAAACGTCACGTCAATAAACGCTGGACGTAGCGGACGGCATAAAAATTAGGGGCGAGCGCCCTAGCGAGCGGCCAATAAGAATAGAAAGCGCGGCGATGCCCCCGCCTATTTCGTTACGTGGCAATATTTACATCGTATCTATTTTGAAAGTGAATAGATCAAGTGTCTGACTTATGAACATATATTTGAAAAAGCAATTCTCACGCTGACTCAAACCCGTGTTGGCATGCATCATGTCACTATTATTATCGGAATTTGCCTCCGAGGTTACCCGATCTTAACTCATTAGATTTTAAACTCTATAGTGAGGTACGTTTAAGGAAAAAAAAAATTCATGTCACCAGTAAATTCAAGAGAACAGTTGCTGCATCGGGTTGACCAAGCATTTCAAGAGCTAGATCCAATTGAAATTGAAACTCTTCAACTGGTAATTTGTATATTTGTTCTTTAAACATACCCCACAGGTAAAAATCGAATGTATTAAGATCCGGTGATCTCAAAGGCCAATTCCGATAGTAACACTGACATGACACACTGACTAGAAACCCTATGGGAATAGCTTATTCAAGTAAAGGCTTACAAGTCATAAATTTGATTAGTTAGGCATAGGTATGTTAAACAAAAATGCAGAACAAATTTCAGCAGTTTTTCAAATCAGTAAAAATATACAGGGTGTATCATTTGAAAAAATCTACTTTTTGACATTTTTTTAAGTAACCTAGATATAATTTACTTGTGTTGAACACATTGTTGGTGAAACCGTATATCCATTATGGGTAGAGATAAAAATTACTTGTTATGGTTCAGTTTTTATTTTCAGTTACCTGATACGCGTGTTTCGGCCCTTTCGGGTAATTTTCAAAGGAGTACAAAGACTTAGTCTTAGCATCAGAAAATACGACGCGACACCGACATTCCATATAATTCTGTATATCTTTTGTTATCGAGATGTCTATGATATCGGGGAACCCCCTGCATAGTGATTTGTATAAATAGATGCATAATTGTATGCAAAGTTGTTAGTCTATTTTATTATAATTTTAAATATGTTTTCTATTACTTTCAGGTATTTCATCTACAAGGCATCCGCTATGAAAAACCGCAGTTCATCTCCAAGTCATTCCTAGGTTTCATGACTTTCAACATAATCTCTTACGGACTCCTCTTCGCCGAATTCATTACGACGCAAGTAGCGACGCCCCCTGTCGGCGATCCAGGTTTCTACAATCACCTCTTTAATGGTTGCTATGCAGTGCTTATGTTCATTGTCGTCATTTTCTTTTTGATTTATGGTGTGGAGGTGTATTTTAAGGTTAGTACAATGGGAATACGAGAAAGTAGGTATCGGACGTGGGACGCTTAGTTTCTAGTTTATGTAGAATGCGGTATGCGTTTTCAGCGAGCCTCGGTGCTCTAAGCTATTTTTTTTTTGTTTTGTGCTGTTAATGTTTGTGACTTAAACGGTAATATAGCTACGCTGAAATATTGGTTGAAAGTGTTTAAACCAGCGCTGCCAGGTCTGCCTGATTTTTCGGTTAGTATCGAGGGTAATATAGCTCGACACACGAGTCTGTGGCTACCAAAAGAATACGAGCAAAAAAAGTTCAGGGGTTTACGATGTTGTCACATACCGTTCCTTAATTATAATTTTAACATTTGTTAGCAAGGAAACCGTATAGGTACTACTTTTCAATTGGCTCATTAGACCCTTTTACATTGGCATCAAATTTTATGAGGCGTCATTTAAAAGACGTACATTTTAAAACAGAAAGATGGCCTAAAGGATTATTTATAACATTAAATTTATTCTCTTATTCAGTTTCGAATTGAGTGGCTCTGTGTGGTTAAGAAAGTTTTTTTAACGACGAAAATGTCAAGTGAAACGCGCCACACTTGAGAAATTTCTCCTGATAAGTTTTGTTATATTTGTGGATAATTTTTGGTGAAGCCACAAGCCAGAACATTCTCTAAAAATGTGAAAAAAGCCTATTTCAGGTATTTTTGTGTTTTAAGACGAGCAGTGGACTCCCCATGCGTGCTGTGTCAGCTGCAGCGTGTCATTGGTGCAGGGGATGAAAGGGAAGAGAAAAAGTATGTCTTTTGCAGTTGTATAGCGAGAAACCACCAATCATTTTGACGATCGCTGTTTTTGCACCACAAAGACCGAAGGCTATTCCAAAAAAGAACAGCACAACGTCGAATAGCCGGATTTGCCTTCCGCCATAAGACCTGTTCCTCACTATGCAGACTTACCAGTACCGACTGCGCCTTTAGATTGGCAAGATATTGTTTTGGGAGATAATAAGAATAGTGTACCGACCCCACTTTTACTCCAGGTGTCAGTTCCGGCGAGCTATATTTGATTGTTCAAAGTGAGTTAAATGATTTAGTACGTGATTTGGGGTTGTCAAAGCAAGTCAGAACTTCTTGGTTCCCGTCTTAAGGAGTGGAACTTACTAGCCAAAGAAACAAAAATTACGACTTTTAAGAAAGTAGTGCTACTTTTTCTGCATTTTTTAATATGGAAAGTTGGTTATGTGCGTGTACTGATATCGATGGTTTAACTCAATATCTAGCATTCTCCTTGTGAGTGGCGCTTGTTTATAGACTCATCGAAATATAGTTTAAAAGCTGTGTTATTACATATTGGATATTTAAAACCGTCTATACCAGTTGCCCATATAGTGACAATAAAAGAAACCTATGAAAATGCGCATCCTTTTCGATAAAATAAATTACAACCAGTACAAATGGCAGATATGTGGGGATTTAAAAGTTATAGCAATTCTTGTGGGACTTCAGGGAGGATTTACAAAATATTGCTGGTTTCTTTGTTTGTGGGACAGTCGTGCAGTGAATGAACATTATGTAATGAAAATTTGACCGGAAAGGAGTGAATTTCAACCAGGATCTCATAATGTTAAGTATGTGTCCCTTGTAGACCCACAAAATGTCCATTTGCCTCCTCTTCACATTAAACTTGGACTGATGTAAAACTTTGTGACGGCTATGAATAAAGAGGGTGAAGGATTTAAATACCTAGGACACAGTCTTTCTCCAGTTAAGTGACGCCGAATTAAAAGAAAAAATGCATTTTATTATAATTTTATAGAAAAGCTCACCAAGCACGTTCAGAGCTTAGAACTCATTTGTAAGTGTAGTGAGGGGATTTTTAGGCAACAATATGGATGCAAACTACAAGCAACTAGTTAATGAACTTTTAAACTTCTACAAATCGCTTAATTGCCGAATGTCATTAAAAATTCACTTTCTTTATTCTCATTTATCATTTTTTCCTGAGAATTTGGGCGCTATTCCATCAAGATCAGGACAATGGAAATTCGGTACCAAGGACGATGGGATCCAGACATGATGAGTGATTATGAGAGGTGTGAAGATGTGACTCCTCATAAAAGGAAAAAATAGAATTAAGGTGTGTTTCCTTTCACGCGGCCACTTTATGCTTCAGCTGGACGACCGCGTCTTTCCTTAGAAGCGGCCGCCAGCTAGCCGCAAGCCGCCAAGCAGTCCGTGTGTCATGTCTTTCGTTAATGGAACAGGTCGTTATGGATGCTGATATTGAGCTGTACTTATTATTAGACGAGAATGAGGAGGACGAAATATTTTAATTAATAAATTTGGATGGTGGAACTGAAGATATACATCCGATCTTACCATCTTTTACTATTTGATCGTTAGTGAATTCTCCAAATCGTACAAGAAAGAATATTTTGCCGCCATGTCAATAATTTACCCTCTATGTAAATATCACTTTGGCTTTAGTGAAGTTCATTTTTGGTTAAAAATGCAAGCCTCTCGCATTAAAATACATTTTACACATACCAAGACGCGCTTGCGGCTGCGACTACACTGCTATCGAGGCAGTCGAGGCGCAACGATTGCAGTCGTCTACGGCTAGGGCATGCGGCTGCCGCGTGGAAGGAACCGGATACATAAAGAAACATGGGGAGATGTAGATCGTGGCTGCCGCAATGCGACAGCCGCATACTGCAGCCGCGTGAAAGAAAACATACCTTTAGTGTGTCTGAAATAAATATGTTTGATGATGTTAACTTAATATATATTATAAATATAGTCGATATACAGTGTTAAAAATCTTTCAGTTTTTCAATAAATATTTAATGGTACCGTTCTACATGTAGTTTGTTTAATGTAACAAGAAAACCTTACGTGTTACAACTTTTTTTTGGCCATTTTTGTATTTATATAGGTTCATTCTACTACAACATGCTATTTAGCTTTATGTAACCTTTAAAGTATACGTAGGCGCACACATTTAGACGTTTCCGGAGTCTAGCCGTGCAATTCATAGTTGAAGTGTTTAGGTCTCTCATATTATAAGTCAATAATACTCACAGGCTTAGTAGAGATTAGTAATACATAATATTATCAATGTGTCAACCAAATTATCAAAAAACCAATAAAATATGTAGGTTAGAAGTAGGTAAACGCTAGCGTGATAAATATGTCATTGCGGTTGCGCAAATGTCATTGTACACGTTTACGTTGATGACATCACTTCAGACGTCTATTATACTGTAACAATGAAAAAATAAAAATAATTAATTTATTGTGATTAGTTTGGTTTAATAATTATTGGGTGATTAGTTAGTGAATTAACAATAATAATAATAATAATAATTATAATCTTTTCATTGCTCAATGATTAAACCGCGGCTCCTCAGGTATAGTTGTGTCGGTTTTAGAGGGGTCGTGATTCGTGAATTGAGTGAGTATTATTTATGATTCTCCAGAAAGTGCTGGGCGCCAGACAGCCAAAGGGACTGTCAGAAAATAGAAAAAGCTTAAGGACCGAAGGGGTCAATGAAAGATAAACTTATTAAACAAAAAAATTGGTCTTGATTCAGAATGCTAATAAATCAAAAACCTTTTTGATAAGCCAATTGATCAAAAGAGTATTAATCAATGGAAAATTTCCTAATTAGAGGAAGAAGGAGAATACAATAAAACTAGAGTACAGGTTAAGTTTTAATAGAGCTTATTTATTAAACTTACTAAGTGAAAGCAGAAAATATAACATTAAGTATTACAATTACAAGCTATAGGTAGTGGGATAATTGTATTTAAGGTCTACACTTAAAAGGTAGCTTACGCTCTACCGAAATACTCTTAACATTTAACAAAAACCAGACGTGATGCCTTACACTTAATAATAAATGTAAAAATGGACCGTACTGATTTTTTATAAAAGATTATTTCATTTGCACGTTAGGGTTCTCTTTAGGATTGAGGTTCAAGAAAAAATATAAATATTAAACTGTTCATCAAGATTCTCAATTAAATACGCGGTTAATTCCAGTTGGGTAATAAATCCACATTAAACAAATATAAAAAGTTACTCATCTTTTAACTAAGCTCCCTCGGATCCAAACACTTTGCAGCCTCTTCAGTGACGCTCCTGGTTGCTGGCCGGCAACAGGTGCACAAAAAAATGGCGGTAAACTGGACAACACTGTCAAAATAAAATGGCCGTGGCTCCCATAAAATCGGCTTCACATTAAGGAACTCCACGCTCACCGTCCACTGCCAACAATTCACCAGCAACTATGTGGATCAGACATCCACACCAGGATACAAACGAGATTTGCTTGTCGTAAAAGGGAATTTGTGGAATTTAAGGTTTTAATGAAAATAGGTGGAATTAATTGAATAAGGTAGAATAAGATATATTTGGGTAGAATACGATAATATAAAATGGAAGAAAATAGATTAAGATGGGATGAATGTAAAGTAGGGTAAATCAGAATACAAGTCAGGGAAAATTTGATAAAGAAAAAGGCAAACATAAAAAAAAACTTGATGAATAAAAAAGGGGAAAAAAAAAGAATCATGATGAAAAAGGTAAGAAATGTAAAGGGTCAAAAATCTTGATGAAAAAGGTAAAAAGTGAAAAAAGTACAAAAAGGTAAAAAAAGTAGGAAAAACCTGAAACAAACAAAACGGTGGAGGTCAGAACCACGCTACAATCGAACTGCATCAGTATTTTACCTGTCGGACTGGTTTCTTCCTTGATTTGGCTAGCAATCAAATCCCCCAATGGGTGTTACGCTTCGCCATTTCGTAAAAATCAATCCAGAAAAGTCTGCGACATCTCGGTGCCTTTCATTTACCAATGTGATTTCTCACGCCATTTAAACCTGGCTTCAATGGAATACTACGTGCAAAAGGCTGGCAACGACCGCGAACGATAGTTTTGTATCCTCTCCCTGACGTCAGATCACCTGGCATGCGTAGAAATCTCCACCCGTTAAGTTTTAATATTTAAATGAATTATTAAGGATAATGAGTGCTTAATATGCTCATTCCAATAATTAAGCCGGAACAATCAAAGTATTGTTGCAAAAACAACAGGACTATAATAGTAGTACAAGTTTTTAAACAACTATGATGCCTGAGCAATAAGACACTTATATTTTTGTTATTACTATACATGATATGATTGTCTAGCGCGACTGTAACGGGACAAGCGAATTGTGTGGGACTTCCATTGCCTTTATTTTTGTTTTTAACCCAACGTTTCGGTTAGTACAGTTATTTGCAAATAAATATTAAAATATAATTAGATTAAATTAATCGTTTTATCTCATATTTTAGGTTAGAGGAGGATTTGTCTCAAAACCACTTCAAATAGCCGGCTCAACTCACGAATCTGAACCTTTAAAAAATGGAAATGATCTCAGACTTCAAATAAATGTGTCTCAACTACACCAGTCACGTATAGGTAAGACCAATAACTCTATAATTCTAATCAATCATTAGACGCTAGCCGTCTTATTTATTTAAATCCAGGTACAACACTGTATTTATTTTACATATTACGATAAAAAAAAACATTAAACACATTTAATAATCACAATAGCGAGAAGTATTATGTTAATAGCTAATAGAGTATCCATTATTTTTTATTACTTGCCGTCAACGTCGCGGCATTGAGGCAATCAATTTTTGTACAGTATTTTCGGGAAGGTTTGTCCCAACTTCATTGATTTTATTTACCAATGTTTGTTTATTTGGAAATAATTGGGTACGAATTCCACGTTCAACTTCTTCCCATAGATTTTCAATGGGGTTAAGGTCTGGGGATTGTGCCGGCCACTGCAAAACCCGAACGTTATTTTCTTGAAACCACTCTTGAACAATTCGTGAAGAGTGTTTTGGATCATTATCCTATTGGAAAATAAAACACATGTGTGGCGCCATCCAATATTAAACAAAAAACTTAAGTAAATAATTGAGTTTCTCATCATCAATACTCAGAGTATCCCGAATTTCATCAAAGTGCTATGCTACTGGACAAAAATACAATCAAAAAACCCTGTATCTCAAGAACCAAGTTGTTTGCGGACCCATGTTCATATGAACTTTTTATCTTGAAATTAGTCAAAGATTAACCCTTTAAAGTTTTGTACAAGTACTTAATAAACACCCCGTATACCGGTACATGGCAAAACTTCGAGGGGTGATTCTTTGAGTGATTCTAAGACCAAGAGTTTATATAAACATAGGTCCGGTAATGATTCAAGGTACGGGGTGTCAAGCTTTAAAAGAAATCGTTTTTTCGTAAATATCTTAATAATCCTTTAGCCGATTTTATTGAAATTTGGTAGTGCTATTTAGGGTGGTAAGGGGCCAATTTAGCCCTAACTAAATTAAAATTTTTAAGTCCAGTGGCGTCCCGGAAGGCACCTTAACTAAGATTTTTGACAAAAAAAATGTGCACGCTAATTTTTTTGCAATTTTTGTATTTTTCTTGCATTAGGCAACTAAAGTTACAACTTTTTTATTTTTAGCATTTTTTTCGTACGTCCCTGGGACACCATAATAAAAGATTGTTTTTTACAGGGTGTTGAAATATTTTTAAAAAATCCTAAGTAACAAGAAGACGCAAACTAATATAACGTTGAAACTTTGTGACATTTTTTAATAAATACAAATGAATGTTTTAAGCTGAAAATTGTTTGTCTCATTTTGCCAGTGGCGTGCACTGTGGTAACGCCGGAAATTAAAGAAACAAACAAACAAGAAAAACGTTTTATTAAAACCACACTCCAACAGATGGTACGCTATTTTTTTTAGTAAGAAAACTTTTAACAATAAGTAACACGAAACTTACAATAGTTGCTGAAAATATCATCCTTCAACTTCAAAGCTCGTCTTAAGTCTTAACATCGATTGCCGAACACGTTAAAATGTTCCCGGCGTATGTCTTATCTGATCACCCGTATTCATTGGATTAATTCATCTTCAGTGTTGACTGGAGTTTTATAAACGAGGCACTTTAAATGTTCCAAAGGAAAAAATCTAAGGGATTTAAATCCGGTTACCTGGGTGGCCATGACTGTGGACCTGCGCGACCGATGCACTTTTCTCCATAAGTTGCATCCAGAAATTGACGTGCTACCATGCTAAAGTGAGGTGGGGCCCCATCGTGCATGAGCCACATTGCTTCTCTTACTGGCAGTGTGACATTTTCTAATATTTCAGGTAACACAAATTTCAAAAAATAACGATACCCTTTACCATTTAATCTCTGTGGTAAAAAATGAGGTCCAATGAGATATTCACCCCCAATACCAACCCAAACATCCACGGAAAACTGTTGTTGATAATTTTTTTCTATAACCGCATGGGGATTTTCTTCAGCCCAGATATGATTGTTATGAAAGGTTATAATTGAATTTCGGGAAAAACACGCTTCGTCGGTAAACATAATATGGGATAAAAGTGTCGGAGATGCTATCTGTTGTTGCAAGAACGAAGTACAATAAACAACTCGTTGAGGAAAATCTGCAGGTAATAACGCTTGAACACGCTGGTATGTCGTAAAGATACAATTGATATTCCCTTAGGATCTGTCATACAGTAAAGTGAGAAATGTTTAATTGTTGTACAATTTTGCGTGTACTTGTATCGGGGCTACGCTCAACTTCATGTAAAACTGCTTCCTCCATCTCCACTGTTCTTACTGTTGCAGGCCTCCCAATAAAAGCAGCCGACCTTTGAAAGGTGCCTGATTCGCACAGCCTTTCATGTATTCTTACAAATGTTTGTCTAGCCGCTCTGGAATTGCCTTGGGCCATTCTATAGAAAAAATGCATATTGGCCATTTCTGAGTTTGTTGTGTAAACTGTTCATATTTTGTAATATCAGAAACGAATTTTATAGCTTAAAACTCTTAAAAACACTTCAAATAATTACGTATGCACTGTTTAAAGTTATGTTAGTTATGCCAGCGTCAGGATTTGTTTGAACAATTAATTGTTTTTCCTTCCATGGCACTTTTACTCTTTTTTTTTTCCTTATTTATTACTCACCTCGAAAGAGATAAATCTGGTAATGAGGCCTATATATGTAATAACAATACATTTTTAACAAATTCCTTAAATGGTAAAAGTAATAGTTAAAATTCTAATGTTTGCATTTTACAGAGAAAGTAAAAAAATGTCTAAATAACATATTAAATTTTCTTTATTATATTAGTTTGGTACTGTCTCTTTAATATATTTTTTCAGGTTGGTATGCGATATTTTTTTTCGATGTTCATTAAAAAGTTCATCAGGAATATTATTATAGGTTTGAATGCTTCCCTCATATGGAGAGTCTTGTTTTTTCTTTGAGCGAGCAAATGTATTTCTTAAGGCATCTTTTGATCCTATATTATAGTTGTAATAATATTTGTTTTGTTTTAGGACTGTGTTTGCTTTAATTAATTTATTTTGTACACTATGTATTAATTTGGTTTGCTCAGATTTTCTAAGTTGATTTATAGTAAGAAATGGGTATGTTCTGTACAAGTCTTCACTGGGTGTATAATAATTTATGGCAAATAAAGCTTTTATTGATTTATTTTGTAGTCTTTGTAGTTTCTTTGTTAAATATTCACTAGCATTACCCCAATAAGGTATTAGATATCTTAAATGTGGTTCAATAAAACTGTTATACAGAAGGTATCTTGAATTATCATTGAGTTGGTGGGAGCATCTCCTAAGTGCTCCAACAATAGGTGCCACTTTATTGATAATGTTATTTATTTGAGAATTCCATGCTAAATTGTTGGAAATTATGAGACCAAGATATTTATATTCTGATACTTGTTTTAGCAGTTGATTGTTTAATTTTATTTTTGGATTACACGTCTTTTTTCCTTTTTGTTTCATTATCATATATACACTTTTATTTACATTAATAGTCAACTTGTTGTCGTACAGTCATTCATAATATAGGTTTATGTCAGGGTTCACAATCCGTTCCAGTTCTTCTTTGCTCCTTGCAGAAAATACTAACACTGTATCATCCGCGAACATATAATATTTGCATTGGAGTCCTACGAATTTAAGGTCATGCTACTTTCAAAACACTGCAGTGTGTAATAAATAACGTTATTTGTTTTATCGAAAACAGTTAATCTCAGCGAAAAAATTTAAAAGATGAATTTCGTTTAATTTCAATTGCTTAATCATAAATAAAAATCACTTTATTCCATGTCCATGGACAACAATAAAAACAGTTTTTAATTATTTATGAAACACAAATTTTTTTTATTGATTGCAATAAAGTGATTTTTATTTTTTTTTTTTTAAGTTTGAAACCCTGTATCTTGAAAACGAAGCATTACCGGACCTGTGTATATATAAACTTTTCGTCTTAGAATCATTCAAAGAGTTACCCCTTGAAGTTTGGCCACGTACGTAAATAACACCCTGTATATATTAATAAACAACTCCTATATTTGCTTCAATCTGGTGGGATACCTCTTACTGTTGAACTGAAGGCTAATTCATCTATTGGGTCTTACTAACTTGTTCAGTCGAAATACTTCTACAAAACGTGCGTCCTGTAAAATAAAGTCTGTGCGTTTTAAGAAGTCCGATATCGGATTAAATCACCAAGGGATGTTATCGCTTTTAAAACAGTAAGTCGGTTAAGTTACAATATCTTCGCACCTTCGCTATACTTGATCACACCGAACATCCCACTGGTTTACTGTATTCTATTACTGGGCGAAATCAGAGGTGTCAAAACAAAATTATCTTAGAATTACGCGTTGAGCATAAATAATGTCCAATGTTGTTTCGAAAAGATGGCAATTTTTAAGGGATTATTTAAACAACAAAAAATCGGAATTGTCAAGACAAGTTGTTTTTCTTGACGAAACATGGGTATTTGCAAACGGAACTTCAACAAAAACGTCTTGGCAGGATGACTCAAAGCATTGTTATTCAAGTACCCGTGCAAGTAATGGAAAAAGGTATATTATATTACATGCTGGTAATGAAGAAGGTTTTGTTTTAAATGCCAGTTTGATATTTTCATCAACAAAAAAAACTGATGATTATCACGGCAATATGGATGCTGAAATTTTTGAGCATTGGTTCGAGGAAAAACTTTTAAAAAGTTTAGAAAAACCTTCCTTAATTGTTTTAGACAATGCCTCTTACCATACGAGACTCGAAGAGAAATTCCCTACAAGCAGCTGGAAAAAGGAAGAAATAAAAGAGTGGTTGTCAAAGAAAAACATAAACCATGAAAATTTATATTTAAAAAGTGAACTTTTAAGCAAGTGTAAAGAGCAGTCATTTAAAAAAAAAGTATGTTGTTGACGAATTAGCCCTCAAATATGGACATCAAGTTTTGAGATTGCCGCCCTACCATTGTCATTACAACGCAATTGAATTGGTATGGGGTATCAGCAAGAACTATTATGACAAACATGCCTGTAAAAATATCGGTAAGCCTAGCGTTATAAAATTATGGGAGGAGGCGCTTAGCCAAGCGGGCAAAGAAGAATGGCGGAAATGCATTGAACACACCGAAAAAATTATTTTTAAATCTTATGAGACAGAACAGGTTATAGACGAAGTAAGACCGTTAATTATTACGAATGATGATGATGATGACGATGATGTTGATTCTGATGAGTCTGAAAGCATGGGTGAAATTTGAAATGCAGAGGAAGACTACTTTTAGTAGTACCTATCTACAAGTAGGTACGTTCTGTCGCAAGACTACAAAATCGGTTATTTTTAGAACCAAAACTTTATAAAAAAGAATTCGTAAAACTAATTTGTCTGAATACTACAAAGCTATAAAATTATTATTTTTCTTTACCTAAACTAATTTTTTATTTACTTTAAATTATTTTATTCAGAAAATGTAATTCATCAACATCCAAAATTACCTTCAATATAATTTATTGTTTGAGAGCCACCGACATAATGCTCAAGAGGTTTTATGGCTTAGCGGACTTCTTAAAACGCACATACTTTAAATGGATTGTATGAATCTCTTATTGTCCTTCTTATTTGTACCAATCGCCTATTCTGCCGGTTCTTTCCTTATTTCGTCGAATTATGTGCCCAATGGGGAACTTAAATGAATTCGATTTTTAATCACTTTTAAGTAAATAAGTAAAATCAAAAACAGTACAAATACACAATCGATAAAAAGTGAAAACGATAAATGACAAAAAATGTTGCCATTTATCTTATATTTGACAGCCAAAGCCGCCAAAAAGAAACAAAAAATTTTACCACTTGTGGTATTTATCTATGAATAAATAAGATTATTTAGTATTGAAATTTTCCTCCATATCTCAAATCTGACGTATCGATCATCAAATACTTACTTTGTATCCTTGTTTTCAATTTACATGTTAACATTACGTGATGATTCTACACTTTTACATTCTACAATTATTAACATTTAAAAACACTAAAAACCATGGATCTTTTTTGGATTGGTTTAAATGTAATCTAACTGGAAGAAGGCAGGCAGCAAAAATTATAAGTTACATATTCTCGGAGATTTCTGTGACATCGGGTGTACCGCAGGGTGAACATCTTTCGGCACTTCTGTTTAATTGCTTTGTCAATGATGTGGGGAGTATTTTTGGCGCTTGTCAGTTCCTCGCTTTTGCTGATGATTTGAAGCTCTTTATGGTTATAAAATCGGAGAGTGACTTTCAATTATTGCAGGGGGATCTCTGTAGATTTACTACATAGTGCAAAAATAACAACCCGTCAATAAATGCAGAGTCATTACTTTTACTAGGTCAAGAAGCCCCATTCTGTATAATTATGCTTTGAACTCTGTGGTGCTCGAGAGACAGATCTTGGTAAAAGATCTGGGCATTTGGCTGGACTCAGAATTGTCATTTTCTAATCACATTGATATAATCACTAATAGGGCTATGCGATTGCTGGGATTTGTCTTTCAGACCCTAGGGGGATTTAATAACATTTTTATATTTAAGGAGATTTACTGTGTATTGGTGGGCTCAGTTTTAGAGTATGCCTCATGTGTATGGCATCCGCACTACGAGGTTCATAGAGGAAAGCTGGAAAGGGTGCAACATAGGTTTCTTAGGAGAATTTGGCTTAAATTACACATCCCTTATGAGGATATAAATTGCACTGAGATCATGAAACTTTTGAATCTCACTTTTTTAGAAAGCAGAAAAAAATATTTTGATATTTCAACTTTTTTAAAATTCTAAATGGTATTTATGATGCATCCGAACTTCTTGACAAAATTGTCATTCATGTATCGGCAGCTACTGTTAGAAATAGGGACCTCTTTAACATTGACTTTCATAAGACCAATTACGGTATGAATTCGCCTTTAACCAGAATGTGTAGATTAACCAACAATGTGATAAAAAAAAGTGATATTGATATTTTTTATGATTCTTATGGTAGATTTACTGCGAAATTGAAGAGGATTTTGTGTGTTTAGTCATTCTTGAAATTGTGACCTCCTTATTGTTATTTTTATTTTTATATTTATTTGGCTACGTTATTTACTATTCGTTTTAATTTTTATGTTTTGTGACTGCTGAGCTTAGTTCTTAAGAGATTTGTCAAAAACACTTGTTTTTTTAATGTAAACTCTATGTAAAGTGCTTAAAGCGTAAATAAAATTTTGAATTTTGAGGGGCTGTTATACAGGATGCCTCTAAAGGTTAAAAATGCTCACCAATTCCTAATGCCAAAATATGACGATCTATCCCAACTTACCTTAGTCCAAAAATTGATAGGTTCCGTAGTATTTTGAAACTTTTCCAAATATTTACCTTAATAATAGCAGAGTTTTCACGAAATTTGGTAGTAAGAGATTTTTTGTGATGCGAAATCCAAATCTGATAACAGTTTCGATGTACCTTGCAGCCCGGCAACACATCTAAAGCTTTGTAACTTTTTTGTGCCTTGGTCAATCAAATTTCTAATTATAAATTCTTACTCCTAGCAATTTATAAACATTATCATTGTACATATTTATACAAAAGCTTTCATATCTTTAAAATGTTTAATATTGTGTAATGGAAAGAAAATATGGGCACCATATGCATCTGTTCAAATCTTATAGATTGACTTCTAGATTTCAAATACACTTTTCAACACGCGTGTGTTATAATGCATTTTCTTGCCAAGTTAACTGGACTGTTTTGCTCACTTTCACAAGTAGGTACAGTTTTTTTGTGATAAATATATTCTTAAAAATGAGTTCATGATCGTAGAAAAACTACAGCATTTCACTCGCAAATAATAAAGCTATGGCACGCTAGTGAAATAATATACTATTAATCTATAAATCCACCAATATTATAGTAGAAATAAAGTTACAAAATAAAAATGTCATAAAATAGATTAGTGATCCTTCTCGCCTTCAGATCCGATGAGAAAATTTAAAATGTAGTTTCGCGTGGTTGTGTTACGTGTCTTGTTTCACTGAGTGTAGCCAATTCTAGTTCTTATTATTAAGATTAAGCTAATAAAAGATGCAAAACCTTTCAATTCTAGATTTCCGTTGCCACCTTTTAAGAAAGTATACAATTATTGGCAACGTAGCTATCGATCAAGCTCACCACGGGACGCGCCAATTCAAATTCGATGCAAAATTGTCTGTTTATTAACGCAGTAAAGCGGCCTCTCGCGGATTTAAGGCCCTCATAAAGATTCCACTTCTATTGCGTAGCTATAAGTTTCTTTGTTCCTAGTCATATTTTGTTCAAAAAAGGTATACTTCGTAGATTTGGCTCCGAGCAATCGGATAATTGAATTTAGCTTAGGACTGGTCCATGCACCGAAATACCCCCTATCCATTTATTTTGTTTATTGCAGGTTTACTGAGCCAGGCTCTTATGCTGATAGTGATTGCTGGATTTTTATTTTCCGAAACGTTGAGCGAATTTTGGAAAACTAAAGTACCCATCAATTCGAGAAATCTGCACGACGTCATCTTTAGAATTGTTGAGATAGGCGTGGCTATATGGTTAGTAAGTTTATCATATTTTCATTTATATCGATGTAAAACAAACTCTTTCCACCCCCCACAAGGCATTTATATTTTCAAGTTTTACTGAACGAGATAATGCTTATGAGAAAATTTAGAAGCCATCATGACTAGCCTAGATATATTTATTTTACCCATATTTATGCATTCTATATTTAATTTTTATATTTTTTAAATTGTTATCTATAGAAGTGATATATTTTACAGGTTTCCTGCTGTGCTTTGGAATTGCATGCAACCATCTGAATTATGGATTTTGAATCCAAGGAAACTTCTTGCCAAATTCGACCAACCCAAAGGCCCGGAGACAGAATTGTCACAAGTTGATAGTGGGAAACCGGCAACAGGTAATTTATTACGACTTGTCCAAATTTATTGTTTATGTAATATTAAGATAGTCCTGGGCTGGCATGCCGGTCACCTTTAAACGGCGATCGCTTTAAAGCGGCCATGTCGTAACAAAGCATTCTGTTCAGCTATCAAAAATGCTCTCCGTGACTTTCGATAAGAGCGTTAATATTTTGAAAATTTTAATGTCAACATGACAACTGCCAAGAAGAACTTACTCTTTTTGCACGGATTTAAGAATCTTTTTGTAAAGTGCTATAGTAATAGTCGCGAACAGAAGAATCGGTTATTTTGTTGTATGCATATAATATAAAGTTGTCACAATCTGAGTATATTAAAAATCCAGCAAAGAAATGAGATTTTGCAATGAACACCATGAAGTAATTTGCTGGTTTGGGAACTTTGATGTAATGTGGTTTAAAATATCAACGCAGCGAATCTAAATTCATCTGCTACCTTTACCGGCCGCCAAGCGATACCCATTATAAAGACTTGTTCTCCTCACTTGATAATACTATCGACTTTTTGCAAACTCACCATCCCAATTCCGAAGTTGTCATCCTTGGCGACTTTAACGTTCACAATGTCAACTAGCTCAAATACTCAAATTCAAACGACGAGCAAAGTCGCAATGCCGAATCCTTTGCCATCAGCTCTGGCCTTACCCAACTCGTGGGTGAACCAACTCAGATTCCAGATCAAGATGGTGATTTAGCTAGTTTGTTGGATCTTTTCTTAACTTCAAACCCCGACTTGTACACTGTGACCGTGAAGCCTTCACCGAAGCCGCTCTCGGCGCCAAACCAATCAGCGTGCGGTCGCGCGGTTCGTTGGACCAATCAAAAATCATTAATATTAGGATTGCCAGGGTGGCCATGTTTTTCTTCAACCAATTGAAAAATTAACATGAATGTAGAGGTAAAATAGTCGCACCGCGTTTGGCGATGAATATCAGGTTAATTAATTGCTCTGCCACAGAGATAGCGAATATATGTTTAGAGTTTCTCTGAGATATTAAGCGCTGTTATTTCTTGAAAATCAAAGACGGGGCAACTCCGGACACATGTTTATATGAACGTTTTCTCTTAGAATATCATAAGGAATCACCCCTTAAGTTACGTACCGTATTCCTGAAACACCCTGTATAATATTACCACAGGCTCATGACATGGTTGCAGGTTACTCTTCCATTTTCTTTAACAGTTTTCTTCATTTAATTAGAATTTATTCTCTTCCAGTCTTCCACTCCTAAGTCTCTTCTGCCCATGGTTTTACCCCTTCTATCCTTAACATCCCTCTCTTCCGCTTACCTCCGTCACTACTCTCTTAATGTGCATGCAATCGATCAAGTCTGCCTTCGAGTCTACCTGAGAAGCCAGAATTATAGAACGCTTGGCGTATACACGGTCATGCCTGGCTTGACTGAATTGTCGTTGTGTGTTAGATTTTAAGCTAAATACTTTAAACCTTTAAATTCGAGCAGCTTGTGTGTGCAGGATAACCACCAAGCGGGTTGTGGCAGATTGGCATTGAAAGACAGCAGGTAAAAATGACTGCATCTCGCGACTTTGTCACGTTCTATAAAATCAAAAAATGTTAATGTAAAGTAATAGAAAAGAGTAGTATATTTTCAATTGTTTAAATTCCTAAAGTAGTAAAGAAGTAAAATACAGTCCATAATCGAATAATATAAACATTGTGTATGCACGAAAAGTGTCGCCAAGTAAATACGATTTGTGCTTAATTAGTGTTGCTCCCGTTTGTGCACTGATGCGAAATGAAAAATCAAGGTGGGTAAAGTCCTGGCTAAATGAAAGAGAAAATTACATTCATATCAAAGGGGTAGAATATTCAGTTCAAAAAATTTCAGAAGTTTTCGGGAATGATGCACTCTTATGCATTGGGATAACATTATTCAATCCACGGAACCCTTGACTAGTTTCCACATAAAACTATCGCATGCTTTCAACAAATGTTTTCCTATTAGAAACATAAGAGAGAAAAAAAAGAAAACCGTGGATAAGCCGATAAAACCTCTGCAACGAACTTAAGATCTCTTCATTTTATAAGAAAGTTCTATTTGGATAATACTATGTTTACTACATATTTTAACAACTATCGACGTATATATAGACAGGTCATTAAACGAGCCAAGGAGCGATATTATGCTCAGCGTATTTCTGATGCGGGTAACAAATCTAAAGAACAGTGGGCCATAATCAACAAGTTAAGAGAAAAAAAAAATAATTCTTTACATCCCTCGGTTAATTTGGAACCTGATGTGTTAAACCAATTCTACTGCTCTGTGGCGCGAAGTTTAACCACCGACTTACCCTGTCAGATGAATCCTCTCGATTATTTTAACGATATGTGGTGCCCACAGGATTTCTGTCTGACTATTACGGATATTGAGGAGTTGCAGGGTATCTTTAAGCAAATAAAAAACAAATGTTCGGCAGGATCTGATGCTATTTCTGTCAGAATATTGGAGTGCTTACCGGAGGTCTTACTTTATGCTCTTGTCGACGCCATTAATGTTTCTTTTCTACGGGGCGAATGTCCTTCCTGTTTAAAAAATGCGATTGTCGTTCCCTTGTTTAAGGGAAGTCCTGAGGATCCTTCGAACTATCGACCTATTTCGCTCCTTTCCACCCTTTCGAAAGTAATTGAAAAAATAGTAAAATCCAGACTACTCAATTTTTTAACAACTAATAATGTTATAACTTCATCTCAGTTTGGTTTTCAGTCATCCAAAAACACTGGTTATGCTATTTTCTCACTCCTACAGAATATTTTTCTTAATTTAAATGATTGCGATGCTGTCGCGGCAGTATTCTGTGATTTTTCCAAGGCATTCGAGTGCTGCTGCGAAAGCTTCAGCACTATGGCATTCGTAACACGGCGCATGGATGGATTTCATCATATCTTTGTGGGCGATCGCAGGTTGTGTCCATTGATGGAAGATGCTCTGGTTTGTCTAATATTGAGTTTGGGGTGCCCCAAGGTTCTGTGTTGGGCCCTATCTTATTTTTATTGTATATAAACGACCTTACAAGTATAGCAGTTAGTGGCCAGTTTACACTGTTCGCACATGACACCACTCTTCTGTGGCATTCAAGCAGTGGTGAACTCTTTGTCGAACAATAACTTTTTTATACTCCTTACGAAATCTGCTTTTAAGTTATTTTTTTTTAACGTCTTCCAGAACAGCATCTGAAATCGGTTCTTTTAATATTAAAAGGAGACTCTCCAAACCATCAGCCTTTTTGTATTTATCTATGTACTCTTGGGATTAAACCTTTTTTTCATTTCAAATACATTTTTCAAATATTCTGTATTAAATGAAAAGCCGCAAACGTCGATATTTTTAAAATATCTCCGGCGATAATACTTTCACGAAAACTACAAAGGAACTGACGGCTCACTAACCGTCAGTATACATACGATCAAGCCTAGCCGTCTAAACATCTGGACTTTTATATGCCTAAATTTATACTACTGTGTCCATATAATTCCCATAGTTCATTATTAGTTTTCTCCTCCGGTTTCCATTTTAGGTCCTAGTGCCTTCCTCTCTCGTACCTCTGGCTTAACGTAATTTTTTTCGTCATTACCCAGTTTAGGTCAGGTCATTATTGTTATAAAGTAAAAAAATAATTCCGTAGTTAGTTTAGTTTAGGTTAGTTCATAAATTTTCCGTAGCAATGGTCAGGTGCTTTCACATTCCCGTGGAATTAGCCAACGACAATTTGTGTTAATTTTTTTTGCTGTCAAAAAATTTTAATTTTCTGACCCTTCTAAAGTCTTAAAAATAGTTTACGACTCGTGGAAGCCGCTGTGTGACGTCACTATCTCCTAAGGCAAATCGGGTCGCGCTCGCTGCCGTTTACTTGCTGTTAACGACCAAGAAGACAGGTGACCCTGTACATCGGCCCTTTCTCCGTTGCTGCTTAAAGGAGTTAACATAGATAGAAGAGAAAAAAATATTTTTTAATAATTTATTTTTCTTTTTTCTAAAATAGTGAGAAAGTATAGTCTAGAACTCGTATTGGGCAAAGCCTGGGTTTTAAAATCCCACTCTCAGCAGCAAGAAATACTATTTTTCCATAGAGTGATTCACTGATTCTTTTTTCTGCTTTGACTCTCAAGAAAACACTTTTCTTCACAAAAGCATTTCTTTATTCTACCAAACTATGCCATTGGAACAGATAATGTCAGGTGTTTACATAATTTGTGAAATCATACTACTACTTCACATGAATTGTTGTCGATTAATTAATCAATGGCCACATTGACTAATCACACTTAAGGGGGTTCATGTAACCCGCAACAAACTATTATACTTTTACTTCAACAATTTTTGCATAAGGTTGAAAACTCACGACCACTTAGGCGCTGATAGCCGAAAACTCCATGGGGAGAAGAAGAAGAATCTGTTACTTGACTCACTGTTTAAAAACACTAGGCGCTACTGGCCTCAGAGATCCGTGTGGACATGACGTTCCGCCACGGAAAAAGTTCTGAAACCTACTGACACTCAAAATGAAAACATTCGCTTTGTTGATCACCCTTCCCACGCGAAAACCATTTGCAACACCGCATCCCAACAACTGACCTGTCTAGCACGTACGCAACGTCCCCAACGGCCGCCGGCCGCCTTTTGTGATCATTGGGAACGCTTCGCCGAACACTCATCTATACCGCCCGTCAATAAGACCGCCTTGTCATATATATACTGCTTTCTGGCTAGACGCAAGTTGAAGGCGTATAAAAACGTAAACAAGCTGTGTTATTATGGGTTTTCTATTGTATTATTTTACCGAAAGGATTATTAAATGCGACGTAAATTTGCAGTTAAGTTTTTATAATATATTAAAAGATGAGTTTTATTTATTTCTTTAGAACAGTAGAACATAACCTAAATGCGGCGATTGTTATTAACTTTTCACTGAAATGCGATTATGGTTTTGGTCTAATTATTAAGTAATATTAGGAGTTTGAAATATGTTAATTAGTATTAAAATGCATTAGCATGTTTCCCCAACACGTATGGAATGGCATTTCCTACTTGCTATAGAATATACTATTCAAAGTAGTAATCATAAGCTTTATCTTTAACTGAACAAAGAGACAGTAAGCGAATATCCCTTGTATACAGGGTGTTAATTAAGTAAGTACGGAAACTTTAATTAATTTAATTAATCCTTGATTGCTTTTAAGACCGAAAGTTCATATAGTTATAGGTCCGCAAGAGCTCCGTTTTCGAGATACAGAGTGTTCAAATTAAAAAAAAAATTACATTTTTCTATTATAATATTGAATGGTATAAGTTACTTCATTGAAACATGGTACACACTAATAGATATTTAGAGGCTACATTTTGCAAGTATTAAGATATTTTTAATTCAACCACGAGCGTAGATATGGGTAACCTTAGGATTTTCAAGCAAAAAATGGCACGCCACTGACTGTTTTAAACTTATACTTACTTAAGCCTTATCCAGTAAGACAGACAAGAGGTACACAAAAAGTGTCTCTTGATAATTTTTGATAGGATGAACCCTTTTCGAGAAAATTTCCTTATTCGGCTTTTATGCACGCCTATGGACAAATTTAAGTGTGAATCAAAATTGCTCAGAACTCACCAAAAAAAAATACGAGGCACATCTTATGAAAATAAATTCAAAAAACTATTCAATCGTTTCGGGAACCGCTTGATTTCCACAATAAAAGGACATTGAAATAATTACAAGGACATTTTTAATTTTTTTTATTAAAAAAAAATTATAATTTCAACAAATAAAAACCAAAATATTTCTTAAAATTTGCTAGGAACTAAGAAAATTGAAAAATTATAATAGACTACATACGCGTTTAAGACTTAAAACCGTTTTTAGAAAACTATTCTATTAAACAAAGTGTGCTTTGAAAAACAATTATTGCAGTATGGCAAACAACTTGACAGTTACTTATAAGGTAATTAAATTATTAATTTGTCGTTCTTAGAACTTATTTTCGGTGATTATTTTCCGTTCAAAATGGTTCAATTTACTAATAGCGAAATGTCAGACATGCATTTTTGTTATGGAATGGCTCATGGTAATGTTGAAGCTGCAAGACGTATCTATCATGAAAGATTTCCTCAACGGGCGGTACCTAACGCAAGAACATTTATAAGACTCCACGCACGGTTTTCTGAGACAGGAACTTTTCAAAGGTCTACGGTCGTTATAGGGAGGACCCGTAACGGTTAGAACAATTCATATTGAAGAAGCTGTTCTAAACGAAATTGAGAGAAACCCTGATACCAGTACGCGAAAAATAGCGCACGAATTGAACATTACCCATGTAACATGTAAAAAATTAAAAATGACTTGGTAATTATTTCAATGTCCTTTTATTGTGAAAATCAAACGGTTCCCGAAACGATTTAATAGTTTTTTGAATTTATTTTCCTAAGATCTGTCTCGTATTTTTTTTTGGTTCTGAGCAATTTTGATTCACACTTAAATTTGTCCATAGGCGTGCATGAAAACCGAATAAGGAAATTTTCTCGAGAAGGGTTCATCCTATCAAAAACTATCAAGAGACACTTTTTGTGTACCTCTTGCTTGTCTTACTAGATAAGGCTTTAAAAGTTTAAAACAGTCAGTGGCGTGCCATTTTTTGCTTGAAAATCCTAAGAAGGTTACCCATATCTACGCTCGTGGTTGAATTAAAAATATCTTAATACTTGCAAAATGTAGCCTCTTAATATCTATTAGTGTGTACCATGTTTCAATAAAGTAACTGATACCATTCAATATAATAATAGAAAAATGTGATTTTTTTTTTAAATTTGAACACTCTGTATCTCGAAAACGGAGCTTTTGCGGACCTATAATTATATGAACATTCGGTCTTAAAATCAATCAAGGATTAATTCCTTAAAGTTTCTGTACTTACTTAATTAACACCCTGTATATACATAAAGACCGTTGAACAAGTTGAAAGCGAACGAACTGTGGGAGGTAATGACGTCACTGCCTCGCGATCTGGGGTGGGCGTTTTATTTGATTTTGATCTCGTATATTTCAAAAACTAGCCATCGGATTATTATTAAAAATTAGATACAAGAGTGTAATTTGAGGTTTTAATGACCCTACTGTTGCTCAAAAATGGAATCTTATTTCTTTTTCCTGTAGTGATAGATATTGCTCCTTTAAAACATGACTCAACAGAAAAAAAGGTTTACTTAATATTATTATTCGACCTGTACAATTTCGACTACGTTTCCCTTCATTGTTCTAACTGATGTATTTTATTTAGCTTTGTCGATAAAAGTGCAGGTGTAGTCGGCACGTGTTGTGCCGCAGTTTTACAAATGCATGTTTTGGCAAATGCAGCCACAAGATTTTAATTTTGTGTTTAATCGAGAAGTTATAGACGTATAAAATCTATAATACAATAATTGCTTTAAAATTATTTTTCTGGTTGTGTTTATACAAAATTTAACTCATTCATAGTCTTGGTTTACGATCAAGATTAGTATTTAGAAGAAATATATTGCAGCCTTTCACTGCTTCTGAATATTCTTCAAACGCTACAATAAGTTTAGAAAGTAACAAAGTTAATATTTATCTTAAATAAATAATACAGTTCAATTTTACGCAAAATTTTATCTTATCTAATGTAATTAAAAAAAAAGAAAACATAATAAACAAATTTTATTATTTGAACGCGGAAGATGGGCGACTGTGAGGTTATTGCAGTTTATAATTCAAAAAAATAATATTGACCTAATTCTGTTATTTTCGATTCATTTATCATTTGTAGAGGAAAATATACGTATTACTAACAAAAACACGAACATTAAATTTAATCGTTCGATCAAAAATACTATATTAAGTGAGCGCCTTACCAAAATTAGCTGTTCTTGAAAGCCTTCTTAAAATGATCAGTATCCTGTTGTCAATAAGAGGAGATTTGGTAAGTTGGGCCTTAGGCTATCAATCCGGTTGACGAGATTAGATCGAAACACATTGATTGTCTGAGGGCGTTCTCGTCGAATATATCCTCAATGGCACGACGTGAGACATCAGATCATTTAAAAAAAACTAGACAAGTTGGCTAAAAAAAAATTCAGATAAAAGTTCTAGGCTAGATAAAATCACACTGAATTGTTTTTGTCTGAACTAAGCAAGAAATCTGGGGTAAACCGCGCTGGAAATGTTGTGTACACTTTACTGCAATTGATAGAGTAATTAGTGTACAAG
Organism: Polydrusus tereticollis; assembly: GCA_963920685.1. Classification (NCBI taxonomy): domain Eukaryota; kingdom Metazoa; phylum Arthropoda; class Insecta; order Coleoptera; family Curculionidae; genus Polydrusus; species Polydrusus tereticollis. The sequence continues at coordinate 191,163,803 of OY987326.1, forward strand.
ATTCCAAATCGCTGTTTGCCCTTCGGAAGTAATTCTTGCGGTATTGTGAAGACCGAGTCCCTATTATCTTAAGTTTTGAGTGCCTCACTTTTGTCGCGCTGAGTAGTGAGCTACTCCCTCATGCACGCGCGATTATGGAGCTGGAATACACGCATTGTGCTATGATTTACTTCAATTTCAAAGGTGATTTGTCACTACAATACTGTTAGGCAAGGCGCAAAATGAGGCGGAGGATGGTTCAGACTCCGTAGCGTGACAGATACTTTCCAGGGTGATGTAGAGCAGAAAACTGCTGGCACACAAAGAACGCAAGTTGTAGTGCACGATGGATGTTTTAGCAAGTGAAGTACTTATGCACTTGATTGACTTATCTAGTTTAGGTGGTACGAGGCCAAAACTAACCTAAACTCAACGACAACAACAATTTAGAGCGCATATAATCCGGATGACTTGTGTCATATAAAACGTCTTAACTTGTACAGCCTCGATAAGTTCTTCTCCATTTTTTTTTACATGTACCGGGTGTCCAAATAAGAAAGGACGCCGGCTATATATCTCAGGAACTATTAGTCCCAGAGCTTTCAGGTAAAAATTATTTATACAAAATAGGCCATAAAAAATTGCTAGAAATAATTTTTAAGTTTGGTAGTCGCCCGCTAGGGGGCGCAACGGACACTCGAAAACATAATTCTGTGCTCATCTCCAAAAAGACATACTAATGGTATCCTAAAAACACAATATTTGAAATATTGATGAGATTATGAAAAAATTTAGTTTGGGACTTTTTGCCATTACTCTTCAAATAAGGGGTGGGGGAAGGTTCAAACATGCTATTAACAAATGTCATACAACTTTTTTGTTTTTTACCCGATTTCAATGATTTTGGCATCATTTAAAAGAGCTTTTCCTGTTTAATAGAATTCATAGTAAAAATAACAAAATTAAATGATTTTGTCGCCGCTAGGGGGCGCTATTTTAAGAAATCGACAATTTTCCCATTTTCCTACGAAATTTCAAATATAATGAGGTATTTTTTTACATTTAGATGGAAAGAGGATAAAAGATAAGGAATTTAGTGAAAACCACAAGTCGATATCTTAATCGTATCCCAAGATATACAAGAATATTTTGGGAAAAAACTTTTTGCCTTGCGTTTTGGGTAAGTAGGCCTGGAAATGCAAAAATTATACAAAACATCTGTAGTTGTCAATAAGGCTTATTTATCCGACGCCATTCTTTGTCGTTGTTGTGGTATTGCAATTAAGCTTAAAACAATGAGAATTCCCAATGAAATAATATTTAATATGCTAGCCGTTTATTTTGAATGCTACCAGAACTCAACAATAGCATTAAGAATATACGCGATGAGGTATCCTGGACAGAGACGATATAATAACAAAACCTTTACAAGATTGGCCAAACGGCTACGAGAAAATGACAGTACCAAATTTAACATAAAAACAAAATTAAACACACAAGATTTTTGACTAAAATAAAATGTGTAAAAAAAAATAAATCAGCTAATGTCTTTCAAGATGTTCAAAATGTCCACCATCACATTTAATACAATCTCGCACTTTTCGTTCCGTTACATTAACAGCGGCTTCCACTTCGGCAATAGATATGCTTCTAATGGCATTTCTGATCCTTACGATCATATCTTCCCTTGTAGTGGGCCTTGTTTGATATACGATGTCCTTTAGTCTGCCCCATAAATAAAAATCTAAACAAGTTAAGTCGGGGGATCGTGGGGGCCAAGGAAATAAGCTGCCCCGACCAATCCACCTATTCGGGAAGATCATATTATCCAAATAGTTTCGCACGTTTAGGGAAAAATGCGCAGGACATCCGTCGTGCTGGAAAAACATCGTAGCACGAGTAAGGAGGGGAATGTTTTGGAGCAACACAGGTAAGTTGTTTTGTAAAAAATGTAAATAAGTATTTCCATTGCTCCGTCAAATATAAATGGTCTAATAATTCTTCCCCCTATTATCCCGCACCAGACGTTAACAGACCACCGACCTTGGTATTGAACCTTTCGCATCCAGTGAGGATTTGTTGGTGCCCAACGTTGCCTCGTCCGTCCACAAAATGTTTGAGGGAAATTGGGGATCTTCCATCATGTTAATAAACCAGTGACAGTAGTTCAGACGGTTATCAAAGTCTGTGTCCTTTAATTCTTGATGGAGAACAATGTGATATGGATGCATCCTAAAATAATAATAAAGTTTGATTACACAAAAAACTTGATCGAAACCCACGTGTAAAGTACCTTTTTTCATTCATGGGATTGCCTCATGCGACAATAATTATAAAAAAGGGTTAGTTTACGCACTTGTTGCATAAATACCTAATAATATTTAGTGTTTATATGTATTTTTGACAACAAAATATTCAATTTTTGCACAAGCCTCTTGTCTCTTAAGATGTTATGCACGGTTGATCTAGTAATGTCCAAATCCAGTGAAATTTGACGAATTCCCATATGAGGATATATCCCAACATATGCCAAAACATTCACTATGTTTTCTTCAGTGCGTCCATTTCCTTGCCTTCGGTTGATAGGTAAATTAGCATTGCCATTTTCTCGTAGCCGTCTGGCCAATCTTGTAAAGGTTCTGTTATTATATCGTCTCTGTCCAGGATACCTCATCGCGTATATTCTTGATGCTATTGTTGAGTTCTGGTAGCATTCAAAATAAACGGTTAGCATATTAAATATTATTTGTTTGGGAATTCTCATTGTCTTAAGCTTAATTGCAATACCACAACAACGACGAAGAATGGCGTCGTATAAATAAGCCTTATTGACAACTACAGATGTTTTGTTTAATTTTTGCATTTCCAGGCCTACTTACCCAAAACGCAAGGCAAAAAGTTTTTTCCCAAAATATTCTTGTATATCTTGGGATAGGATTGAGATATCGACTTGCGGTTTTCACTAAATTCCTTATTTTTTTATCCTATTTCCATCTAAATGTAAAAAAAATACCTCATTATATTTGGAATTTCCTAGGAAAATGGGAAAATTGTCGATTTCTTAAAATAGCGCCCCCTAGCGGCGACAAAATCATTTAATTTTGTTATTTTTACTATGAATTCTATTAAACAGGAAAAGCTGTTTTAAATGATGCCCAAATCATTGAAATCGGTTAGAAAACAAAAAAGTTGTATGACATTTGTTAATAGCATGTTTAAACCTTCCCCCACCCCTTATTTGAAGAGTAATGGCAAAAAGTCCCAAGCCTTCCAATATTAGGTTTACAAGAACCTGCTTTCACTTACCCTTTGTCACCCTGCTATTTTACCAATTTTCGTAAAAATGTCATGTATATGCATAGGAACTCGAATCTTTTAGTCTTTCCGACGACACGCCACTGAATTGGATATTGAAAATCATATTTTGATTTGATATCATACAGTTATAAGTGGTAATGTTTATTATTAAAGTTTCATGTTATCTTTTGTTGGTTGAAATATCCAAATTATACCATTATTTTTTAAAAATTAACGTATACTGACAAAACTCATTGAAATTATGGCCATATTCTCCTAATGCATGCAGGTGATAAGCCAATCAACACAATACAAGATGCATAATTATTTTAAACTGTTCCTAATTTGCTTATTATTATGTGAATATTACTAGTGTAGTAAAAATTTCCTTTTTGTTGTAGGTGGTGAAGATGATGAATATTTTCTAGAGAAAAGAGAATGTTGGATATGTTACGATGGAGACAAGACGGAGCCCTTAATTCAGCCCTGTGATTGTACGGGAGATGTATCGAGTGTGCATCACGAGTGTCTCAGAAGGTGGGTATAATATAAAATGCATACAATATTAGTTATTCGTTCCTCCTTCATTTTTTAATTTGATTACAAATACTTATGGAAACAATATACCGAAAATAATGAAAATATACAATGTAATTTAAAAATTAAGATATACAGGGTGTTTCAGAAGTGCGGTACGTAAAGTTATAATCAAGATATGTGAAAACCCATTAAAAAAGTATGTAATAGGGTTGTGAAAGTTGGTGAAAGTCTAGCAAATAAAATCAATAAATGTAATAACACATTTTTAAATAAGAAAATAGACAATATAGACTCATTTTATTTAGAAGAAACTAATTATCAAGAAGTTGGAAATATAATTGATAGTTTAAAATTTAAAGAAATCGCCTGGTGTCGAGGGAATAACCACATAAATATTAAATATAAAAATGAAATATCCATAAAACCTAAAATAAATAAGTCCGTAGGGCAAAAAACTTTGAAAATGTATGCTTTTATTTAAACGATTATTAACCAACAAATATTAAAAAAATATAAAATTGAAATAAAAACATTTATATTAGAAACAAATGCTTTAAAAATATTTTTGGAAATGCTATAACTAATTAATGCTATTTAATGTTATTTTGAATCAATTACATAATTACTCCTTTTCAGAAATTTAATAATCTATTATCAAGAAAGTAGCGTTTATTAAATACTTGCAACTTTTTATAGAAATATTCTTAAATATTTATAATTTTATATACTTTTAAATAAATAAGATTTGCCCCTAATAAGCACGTCTTCTGGGAAATTTATGAATAAGTTTATTCAAGAATATTATATTAGCATGTTTATTATATTCTAATTATTTAAAATAAACTTATTATTATTATTATTATTATGTACGAATTGAGAACCCCTGGAAAAAATCGGTCCATTTATTCATTCGATATGGCAGCCTAAGAATAGATATGCTTTTATCAAGAAATATGGATTTTGAGAATTCTACATTTTCATTTGTTGAGAATTAAAATAACCAAAGAGATAATACCTTGCCTCGTCAGTACAAAAGGTTTTTCAAAGACGTTTCCATTATTATGTAAATTACCATAAACCACTCTGGAAATTGCAATTGCTGCGTATTGTCGTTTGGTAACAATTCTTGGACTGAAATTATAATAATTATAATTAATGCTTCAGGGCCATTTTATTAATGTCCTGTTAGCACCAACTACGAGATAATTTCCAGGGAAACCTTCCTTAAAACGATTGTTGTCATGGAAGTTATGTGGATGTGGAAAACGGATTGTATTGCAGGTTCCGTAGGGTAGGATACATTTACTTTCTTCGACGCCTAATAGGGGGGTGTAAATGTTCATTAACAATTTGCCTCAATTCTTCTACTTTTTGTGTAGTGCGACCTTTGGGGCAACTCCAATTTTCGATCCTAAAGGCTTTTTGTTCAGCCGTTAATGCCATATTTATTTTTCTTAAAAATATAAAATTCAGGTAATAGTTCAAGGGATGTCATACTTCGACCATGTTGATTTTTTAATCGTATGATAAATAATAATAATAATATTAATAAGTTTATTTCAAATAGTTCCAATATAATAAACATGTTAATATGTTATTTTTCAATAAACTTATTAATAAATTCCCCAGATGACGTGCTTGTTAGGGGCAAATCTTATTTATTTAAAATTATGAATATTTAGGAATATTTCTATAAAAAGTTGCAAGTATTCAATAAACGCTACTTTCTTGATGATCAATTATTAAACTTCTGAAAAAAATTAATTATATAATTGATTCATAATAATATTATATACCGGGTGTTGCATCGTCGAGCGGGACATAGGAAATCCCATGTAATTTTAAATGGGGTCAATTATTGGCTTCCCTAATTATTTTAGAGAAAAATTCTATTTAGGTTTATTAAAGAGCACTAAAACCCACATTCAAAAGAATAACTTTAGATATTTTTAATGAGCCCGTTTACGGGTTATCGCCGATTTCTTTTTAACTATTTTATCCTTTTTATGGCCCCGTATTTGCGGGCACCAGTCAAGGTAAAAGATGACTGTCAAATACAGTTGTCATTTTGAGGAATATTTGAACATCTTCTTAAATCCTAAAGTTCTAACAATTTAATAGTACCTACCTATTAATTAGTAAAATATTGAAACATGTAAAATGTCATAATTAACCTTGTAATTGGATACTTTATTTTAGTTGTATTCAGATTAATTTGTACTCATAAATACACCTTTAATATTTTCGATGTACGAGTTTTTATAACAATAAAGCACACATTTCAAAATGACAACTTTATTTGACAGTCATCTTTTACCTTGACTGGTGCCCGCAAATACGGGGCCATAAAAAGGAGAAATAGTTAAAAAGAAATCGCCGATAACCCGTAAACGGGCTTATCAAAAATATTTAAAGTTATTCTTTTGAATGTGGGTTTTAGTGCTTTTTAATAAACCTAAATAGAATTTTTCTCTAAAGTAATTAGGGAAGCCAATAATTGACCCCATTTAAAATTACATGGGATTTCCTATGTCCCGCTCGACGATGCAACACCCGGTATAGCATTAATTAGTTATAGCTTTTCCAAAAATATTTTTAAAGCGGTTGTTTCCAATATTAACGTTTTTATTTCAATTTTATATTTTTTTAATGAAATAATTTTTTTTATATTTGTTGGTAAATAATCATTTAAATAAAGGCATAAATATTTAAAAGTTTTTTGTCCTATGGACTTATTTATTTTAGGTTTTATGGATATTTCATTTTATAACGTGTATTATGGTTATGGTCTTTAAATTGTATAATGTTTTTATTTTTAAAAATATATTAAAATATTATAATTGAAAATTTGTCTAACGTTCATCTTTTTTGTTTCTGAACATAACGCTTTTGAAGGATAAAGATAGTCCTTATTAAATATAATTTTCAAACATTTTTTTTTGTAATACTTCTAATTTTTTTAACCAAAGTTCGGTTTATTCCTCCCCAACCTAAAATTCCGTAATTTAAATGAGTTTTGACTAATGCATAATATAATATTTCTAGATGTTTTATATCTAGAAATTTTTTAATGCTTTTAAAAATGGCAATAAACTTCCTAATTTTTTAATCAAATATTCGCTTGAAAATTCTAATTTAATTTGCTGTCAAGAATTATTCCCAAATATTTTACATTATTAACTTTTAAAGTTTGAATTTCATCGATAATATTGATGCTATTCATATTTTGTGGTACATTATTTAGGTTTAAAGTAAAAGGAAGATAATTTGTTTTATTAAAATTAATTGTTAATAAATTATTATCAAACCAATTTTTTATAATTTTAAAATATTTTTTAATTTGTATCGCTATAAAGAATAGCAGTATCATATGCGAAACTGAATTTTCCCATCGCAATTTATACTAAATAAATCATTAACATAAACATTAAAAAAATAATTATCCTAAAATTATCCCTTGAGGAACATCATATTTAAATACTTTTTAATAGCTTTCTTCTTTATCTATTTTAACATAAGTTGGTCTATCTTTAAGATAGTTTTTAATTAATTCTAAATGCTTTCCTCTAAATCCAATATTTTTAACTTTTTTTTAATAGTAAATTATGGCTAACCGTATCAAAGGATTTTGCGAAATCCAGAAAAATACAAATAAAAGGTGTTTTATGTTCTGTTAGATAGCAAATAGCATCTTGCGTCGATTTATTTTTTTGAAATCCAAATTGTTTTCTAGAAATAAAATTTATTTTTTCTAAATATGTAATTATCAATTTGTATTTTTAAAATTTTTTCACAAACTTTAGCTAATGAAAATATTAATGTTATAGGCCTATAATTACTAATTTTACTTGAATCTCCATTTTTAAAAATAGGTTTTATTACACCAATTTTGAAAGTTTCTGGATATATATTTGTTTTAAAAATTTTATTTATAGGAAAAGTTAGTGGCCTAGATATAGTAGTTTTAATAGATTTTAATATTTCTGTGGTTATATCATCGAAATAAGCAATGCATTTATTTAGAATCAAGTTGTTTTTGCTGATTAGTTTATTCTTCTCAGATGGCTTATGGAAAGCAGTTCCGCGTCCAACGAGCCACTCCGTTGCAAGGTGTGCAAGTGCGAGTACGAAATCTGCGAGAACAGCGAACTCAAGTGGGACAAGGGTTTCACGGCGAAGCACTGGGGCAGCACGGCTGTCATAGTGACGTGCATATGTACGACCATAGCTTGCGCTTGGATCGTCATCCAGTTATACGATAACTCGTATATACGGATAAGCGCTGCCAGTGTAGCGTTGATTGTGATCTATGTTTGTATAAGGTAAGTGATTTATATAAATTTAGTTCAGGTTAGTTCCTCAGTAAATTTAGTTAACTATCGTTCCGTACTGCTTTCACCTTACTGCTTCCAAGGGAACCATGCTCCAAAGCAAAATGTCGCCATATATTATACATTATTGGTAAAGATCTATTTAGAGTGAACATTTCCGTCTGTACAGGGTGATTGGTTATATTTTACTCAATGGAAATTTCGGTTAATCTTGGTCTTATTGGATATTTTTTAAATGAAACACCCTGTATTTAATTTAATCGCAAGAGCTCGTTGTTCTCATTTCAAATATATATTGTTTATCTTTATTATGGTTATTTTTGTTAATGTTGCCATATATGAAAAAAATTATTTTTTTTCGAAAATTTACAAAAATAACCATAATAAACTATATACAGGGTAGGCCAACAAGGGCGCGTCGGTCAATAGTTGCTAAACCGTTGAACTTATGGGAAAATTTTCTTAATAAAACTTATAACGTTTCGCCTCTGCTATACCCTAAAATTATTTTTAAGAATACAGAAGAATACTATCTTACTTTTTTATTATCTTCCCAAAACATCAACTTCCGGTTAAACCGGAAGTACTGTATTTCCGGCCTTTGAGTTACATCCGGTTTAACCAGAAGTTGACACTTTTAGGAGGAGAATAAGAAGCTAAGATAGGGACATGTAAGCCGTTCTACTCTTAGACGCACCGTTAGAAAGCTAGAAGCTGTCAAAGTTCAAAACTGTCATTTTTCAAAAGTCGATATCTCGGAAATTATTAGGTTTAGACTTATAATGTACTTATTAAAAAATAATGGCTATTTCATGTAAAATTCAAAGATTCTAAGATGTAGGGTATTCCATTTAACAAAAAAATAGTGTTTGGTATTACTCTTTTTTGAGACACCCTGTATACTTGAAAATAATTTTAGGTTATAGCAGAGGCGAAACGTTATAAGTTTTATTAAGAAAATTTTCTCATAAGTTCAACAGTTTAGCATCTAGTGACCGACGCGCCCTTGTTGGCCCACCCTGTATATACATATTTGAAATCAGGAGAACGAGCTCTAGCGATTAAAGAAAAACAAAATACAATACAATAACGGATTCTGAATATTCATAAAAAAAAACACTTTAAAATTACGAATTTAAACTTCTTTGTATACTTTTTTCAAAGTCAGTTTGATGACATAAAAAAAGCTTCGATCGGGCTTCAAAGGGACCGGCATCATAATCGATGTTTGAGGTATGCGATATTGGGAATCGGACAGCGGCGTGACTGTTAAAACGATTTACTGAAATTTACATATTTCATTTTCTGCTATAACTGTGGTTTTAGACAAGTAAAGTTTTACTCGGTACCTATATTTTATTATATCAGTATGGCTTTTTGGCGACAATTTGAAACGGAAGGTCAAGGTGAATTATCAGGTATAATACCACTAGTGCATCAAAATTACCGATAATTCTGATTGAAAGCGTGTTGTATTGTAACTGAATGAGTTTATTTTCATTTTTGATTAAATCCGAAAGAGCCCGACTTCGAAGAAGGAGGGCTTTTTCGAGATTTAATCAAAAATGAAAATAACCGAATGCAGTTACAATACTACAACACGCTTGAAAGCAGAATTATCTGGTTATTTTTGATGCACGAGTGGTATTCGGTGGAATATTTCCCGAAAAATTGTATTTCATATTAAAAAAAAAACATGATTGTACAATAAATTACGTAATAAGCAACAAATTTATTAAAAATATACCTACTGGGGGATTATCGCTTCTACTGTGGAATTATCGCTTCTACTGTGGAATTATCTGTAGTAATATATTAAGGGATAGGGAAATTATCGAAAATCATTCCGAAGATTTTTTGCCGTGGCAAAAAATCTGAGAATGATTGTCTGATTATTTCCCTATCCCGAAATGTATTTTGAAGATTATTTACCAAATAAAAAACTAACGATTTCTGACGGGTGAGATTTTCACTTTTGACAAGGGTGATTTTCACCGGAGAGCGGGAGATTATCGCTGGATTTCTGACGGGTGAGATTTTCACTTTTGACAAGGGTGATTTTCACCGGAGAGCGGGAGATTATCGCTGAATAATCAGGTGAAAATCAACCCGCTTTTATAATGGATGAGGTAAATAATCGCTGTAATTCTTGCGAAAGACCACACTTCTTATGAGATTTTTTATATATGAGGGAAATATTCGCAGGAATATATAATCAGTCGGTGCCAGAGTCGGTCATCGAAAGCGAAATAACTACCGAATTAAGAAACAAAGATTTACGTGTTCAATGTCAACGCATTATTTTAAATATATACGCGTGTTTAAAAAAAGAAAATCCGGCAAAAACTGAAAATGCGATTTGTACAAGAATGTACTTTTAAGGAAATGACACAACGTGGGTTTTATAAGAATTTTTAATGTAATCAATTTGGGGACTGTAACCGATCATTCCATAAAGCGCAAATAAATAAATCAAAAATTAAAACGGCTGATAATACTACAAGGAATTTTATTCTGCGAACTATTTACAACTTTTACGAGGATAATATAGTGCCAACTTTAGAACTGGTTCGTGATAAATTGCGAGGTTACCCTGATTATAAGTACCAATCTTTAGAAACATTGCGTGGTGTTTTGTTAAAATGTGACTTTAAACATAAAAATGTAGATAATCTAATGGTTATATTGGAATCCCCGCGTATCATTGAACTACAACAGGACTATTTGCACAAAATAAATAAGTACCATGAATCCTATAAAAGTATAATTTATTTAGACGAAACTTGGTTTAATACTCATGATGTTGTTAAGTATGGTTGGGTAGACAGTACAAATTGTACTTGTGGTACACCGTGTTCGAGAGGAAAACGCGTTATCATGCCGGGAGTGAAGATGGCTTTGTACCTAATGTGTTACTCTCGTCAGCAAAGAATATCACTCAATAATCAATCTCCAACTTTAAGCGCAATTGTCCTTGATAATATTCGGCAGGTAATAACGAAATTAATAGCGATGTATGGAAAAATTGCGTAGCTCATGTCAGAAAAACAGAAAATGGATATTTTGTTTCACCGCTTATAGCGCCAGTAGTAATCCAACCTGGAAACGATTCTACTTCTGAAAGTTCTGACGATTCCAGTCATTAAATTGTTTTTGAATTTTAAATTAATTATGTTCGTTCAACACGTTCTTAAAAACTTGTTATATTACAGAACGTTTACTGTGATTCTGCTGATGCGATCAATTTGTCGTTAAAATATCTATAGTGAATTCTAACTACTAACTGTATATTCCAACTCATACCTTTTCGCTGTCCTGGCTGGACAAAGACAATTTTTTTTGGCAAATTGAACATTTTTTTTTTACCGAAAGACCATTTAAAAATATTCTCTGCAGGCGAAGTCACGGATACAAACCTTTTATCGATATAAACTACAATGAACAAGCTGTAATATATACTATTTAATCATATTAAAAATTTACAACAATCCGTATTTTAATTATTTGGTAGAAGCGACGTCTATGGTCAGGAGTTGAATGCTTTTTTATGTCATCAAATTAAGTTTGGAACAATTATAAGAACAATATTATCCGAAATATCTATTGAGTAAAATATACACAATCACCCTGTTCAAGTGATTAAGAATAGCATTAATGTGTCCCCAAGAAAGAAAGAAGATCGGCAATGTTGTTTTAAGGTCTGTCCGCTATGCGCTGAGAGGACCTGGGGATTTCAACAACTAACCTGAAGAAATAAACACTTTAATCTATTTTCATCTATCTTACTTCCACTTTAAGCTTATTAACTTCTTTGCATGGAAATAGGCCTTTACCTATAGTGTATACAAATGGTACCGAAAGTAGCTATTTTCGGGACGATTTTTTTTTACTTTCGAAACGATTTCTTTACTTTCGGGACGATTCTTGTTACTTTCGGGACGATTTAGGTATCTATGTAGGCGGCTTTGACAATAACATGAACTTTGTATTTTATTATGACAGCGTTTGTCATGTAACATTGGTGTGTGTTTTTTCGCTTTTTAAATCCAAAAAATGGAAATCGGTAGTAAGTGCATTGCAGACGTAAAACCACTCTAGAGGGCGCTCTTGAGGTGATAGTCATTGCAGTATCATCACCAAATAGATATAGTTGCGTGAATGGATCACGCGGTACATCAGGTGTGTATGTATTATACAGAGTCGCTGCAAGGGGCGATCCTTGCGGGACCCCCGCGTTGATTATTCTTATTGTTGATACTGTGTTTTCTGAAGATACTGCGAATGACCTGTCCTCAAGACATGATAGCAACAGCCTGATAAGGTAATCAGGCCTGCCTGCCCTTAATAATTTTATTACAAGTCCGTTGTGTCCAAATGCTTTAGAAAAAATACTGCTCCTGTCGACATGCGGCGGTTAAATCCACTTAGAATATTGGTTGCCAGCCGTGTTGTCTAGCGCACCGTGCAATGAGCAAATCGAAAACCAAACTGCTCTTGTGGTAAAATGTCGTTGTTTAATACAAAATCGGTTACCTGATTTAGTATCAATTTTTCAACTACCTTGCCTAGTCACGATAACAGGCTAATTGGTCTGTAGCTGGCAGCCAATGTTAGATATTTTCCAGTTTTTGGAATTAACACCACCTTGGCCCCTTTCCAAGCGCCTGGAAAACAACCCTTTTCGAGTATTGCTTGGGCTATGTTTACTAAGTCCACTGCTGTTTTTTCGGGCATTTTGAGCGCTTTATTCCTTGTGCCGTCAAAACCGGGCGCCTTTGTCGCGTTAATTTGACTCAGTACTGAGCGAACTTCCTCAACCTATACACGTGGAATATTTCTTACGTCCCTCTGCGTACTTCTGTGTATATTGACAGTCCTGGCGACTCGCGCGTCCCTTTACAGGGTCTATAGAAGGATTTTCACTGAACTGTTCGCTGAGGCTGTTGGCGAGCAGTTCAGCTTTCTCTCCGGGATCAGACAGTGTTTGACCTGTTTCAGGGAGCACGGAAGTTGCACTGTAATTATTATAAAGAAATAAACTTTTTTCGATCTCGCCCCAGAGAGGTGTTTGACAGTGCCTGGGAAAAGCCTCTGCTGAAGGGCACGAATAATCCATCTTATCCAGATTATAAACAGACGAGAGTTGCAGTATGCGGCTATATCTCGTGGCATGCATAAACCTAACCAGGACAGCGAGAATTATATAGGTTCAAGTGCTGGCAAGGCGGCCTATATATCGGTTTAGCATACCGAAAGCTGAATATTAAAAACAAACTTTAAATAAGTTCGTGTATAGAGTTGTCTCTTATCTCTCTCTCTTTCCGTCAAACCCAATCCTTGGACGCGTTTCGCCGTTGGATGGCTCATCAGCAAAGGAAAGGGACCTCCAAGTGCTATTGCAACGCAGCAATGTAAATAAACAGACGTGGAGGAAAGAACAAGGGCAACTCTATACTCGAACTTATTTTAGGTTTGTTTTATTACCCAGGTTATGCTTTCGGTTAGGGTAATTATTCCTACGCCGAGCCACGATTTGTTTAATTATATTGAGAAAGCTACTTTTACAAAAGAAATATATTTTCAGATTTTTGGGTCAGAACACACTGAGCGCCTACCAACGGGCCAAAGTCGCCGCTTTGAGCATCGGCAATCACGTGACCACCATAAGCGCCAACGTTAACATCCCTTCAGACAATAGCAATGCTCAGGGCACCGAAGCCAACTTGTAGAGGATGGATGGGGCTAAGGGGATCTTTTTTTAAGTGAAACAATGCCGAAGTGGGCAAGATTATATCAGTTTTCGTTAGTCAATTACTTTATTAACTTAATTCAATTAAGATTAATCCAGAATAATCGATTGACTCAAGACAGGTGACAGTTAGACTGGTCAGAGGTTTTCTGTATGTTGGCGAAAAAACTAATATCAGTTTAGATCTGTTGGCGATTTATTCTAAGGAAGATTAACTCTGGTGACTGTTTCAATCCAGATTAAAACACTCTGGTTGAGTGCCATCCTTGTTTGATTACACTAATTAAAACAAAGACGGCATGCGAACTAGATGAGAATGATGTATTACATCACAGATGTTTTATATAACTATAGCAAATATTATTGGTAAAAGAGTGCGACACTAGACCCACTAAATGCAACCCAGTGCACACATAAATTAATTGTCTCGGTTCAAATCCGTCTGGACGCGGCTTTAATTATTATTACTATATTATACTCATAAATTTCATTCAATAAAAGATAGAACATCGTTGCCTGTGGCTTTGATGCGCCCGTTTCTACTCGTATGCGTCAGCTGCGTCAGTTTCGTGACGTGTACATCTTAAATTTGTTTATATTTAGAACCCTATCTAGAGCGACAACTATGGGAGAGAGAGAGAAGAATTTTAATAAATAATTATTCAGGTTTTTACCCAATAATCAGAATTTTAGCAAAAATATTCTCAGAAAAAAAAACTTTTTTTTAATCACATCCTAAATACGTACATGTTGGGCATATGTTTAACGGGAAGGAAAATGCCTTGTCGCATCTTAACATTAACGCTGTTCAACGACCTCAATAATTGTATCTACCAGTATGACGTTGCACGGCGTCAGGTTTACCATATACAGGGTGTTTATTAAACATACAGCAAAAATTGAAGGGGTTATTCCCTGGACTATTCTAAGAATATTTTGCCCTTTGATAATTTTTGAAAAGTCGCTTTGTTTCGAAGATACAAGGCGAGAACAATTTTCGACAAAAACAATATTTTATTACCAAAAATTGCATCTAAAGTTTCTTAATCTACAAGATCTGTTGAAAATTACTATCTCCATGCAAGAATCCAATCTTCTCCTCATTGACCGCCGAACTCTCGTTTCTTATTTCTAGATGGCCCCATAGAAAATAATCCAGGGGGTTTAAGTCTGGGGATCGAGGAGGCCATTAGTGAGGTCCACCTCGACCAATCTAGCAATCTCCGTATGTTACTGTTAAAAACTCACCGAGCAACCACACTAAAATGAGCTGATGCACCATCGTGCATAAACCACATTGCATTTCTTGTTGCCAATATTACATCCTCCAGAAACTGAGGTTGCGTTTGTTCCAAAAAGTTGCGATACACCTCGCCGGTAAGTCTTTCTGGTAGAAATACCGGTCCAATTAGCCAGTCACCCACAATTCCAACCCAGACGTTCAACGAGAACTGATGTTGAAAACGATCTTCAAGTACCTTATGTGGATTTTCTTCAGCCCACACATGGTTGTTATTTATTTATTTATTTATTTACGTATCAACATTTACAAGATATATTTGAAATTTTACTGGTGCTTCTTGTACTTTACCCTAACCTAAAATAACCCTTCTAGCAGAGGATTTAAAGTTATTCACAGGTACATAAAACCAGTCTAGCCTGTTATAAAATTTGTTAACAGTGGTAGAAACTCTATTTATTGGACTGGGCAATAAATACGACGTTAGGGGATATGCAGGAGAAATTGGTTATGATATGAAGGGCGTGAAATAAAAATAGGAGCTAAGACATTCTGGACTTATAATGATATTGTTTAAGACTTTAAAAGCAAAGCAAACGTCGTAAAACTCCCTTCTGCAAACAAGAGTATTTAGATTCAGGTATAACATAGTTTGATCACAACTTAAATTTATACCTGTTTTAAATAAATGGTATCTAGAAAACTTTATGAATTTATGTTGGACATTTTCCAATCTATTTACATGAACTAGAAAATACGGTGACCAAACTATGTTTGAAAACTCCAAAATTGATCTCCCATAAGAAATATATAGCAGCTGAAGTACATTTATATTCGTGAAGTCTTTACATGATCTCTTTATAAAACCCAACATTCTATTTGCCTCACCAATAATGTTCTCAAAGTGATATGAGAAAGATAATTTGCTGTCCAAAAAAACTCCAAGATTTTTTACATGGGAGATTTCAACCAGAGGAATGCTATTGATTGAATACTGGTAAGAGACAGTGCTCATCAACCTACTAAACCTTACGAACTGACATTTATCAGTGTTAAGTAACATTCTGTTACGTTCACATCACACCAAGAAAAAATTATGTCAATATCATTTTGTAGGGCTAACATATCGAATGAAGATGATATCTGTCTAAATAGCTTTAAGTCGTCAGCAAGCAACAAGCAATTTGATTTAAATTGGTGTGCAAGATCATTAATAAATAAACTAAATAAAAGGGGGCCCAAGTGAGAACCTTGGGGAACCCCCGATGTTGTCTTAAAAGGGTCAGACAGGTAGCCATCCACCTTGACCTGTTGCTCCCTGTCGTACAGGTAAGACACAATCCACGATAGGAGTTGACCAGACACTCCAAAACTTGAGAGTTTAGATATAACAATAGTGTGGTTAACTTTATCGAATGCCTTGCTGAAATCAGTATAAATTGCATGACATTCGCGGCCCCTTGCGAAGGAGCTATACAAGTAGTTTGAAAATGTGAACAGGTTGGTATCCACAGATCGCCCTGAAATAAAACCTTGCTGCTGATTGACTATAAGTGGCTCAAAAATACCTGTGAGAACTTTCTCAACACAGTGTTCGAAAAGCTTAGGAATAGCTGACAGAATGCTAATTGGTCTATAATTATTAATTTCATTTTTGTTACCAGACTTAAAGATAGAACAAACGTACGATAATTTCCATCTATATTTGGAAATACTCCAGAGCATAGAGATCTAGAAAATATGTAGAAAAGGGGTAGATAAAGAGAATTCGAACAGTATTTTAGTAATCTATTAGGTATATTATTTGGACCAGCAACCTTATTGATATCAAGCTTGGCGATAATACTAGAAATAGATGCAGACCTTTCAGAAGAATCAACAATAGCACTATTGATATCGATGGTGTCGTAAACTGAGGAAAA
Organism: Polydrusus tereticollis; assembly: GCA_963920685.1. Classification (NCBI taxonomy): domain Eukaryota; kingdom Metazoa; phylum Arthropoda; class Insecta; order Coleoptera; family Curculionidae; genus Polydrusus; species Polydrusus tereticollis. The sequence continues at coordinate 191,180,861 of OY987326.1, forward strand.
ATAACGAGCAAAGAGATTTGCTATATCTTGGCCGTTATCAGCTCTGTCACCTTAAAAAAACATCTCACTTGGAATAGCACCATGATCGAACTGTGACCGGATATATTTTTAGAAGAACTGAATATTATTGGTTATAGCATTTTCTGCATTAGCAACATAAGCATTATAACATTCCCGAGTTAGAGTTTTACATTCACTTCTCAACAAATGAAGCGCATTGTAATCTGCTTCAGTGTTTGATTAAAAGTCCCTTATTGCGTTCTTGACAAATCAGAATGCAATCCGTAAAGGGAAATCAGCAGGAAGAAGTGCCCGAACGGATTGTATGTGGTGTGGGTACAACGAATAATCACTAAGGATCTTTCTCTATCATGTCCAGCACATTATTTTCCACTTCTGCGTTCTTACTGTCATTGGCATTCCTAGTCCCCCACTTCCTTTCAAGGTGCCTGTTTCATGAAGACGTTGATGAATATTTTGAAAGGTTTTTCTATCAGCAACATTATGGTCAGGAAATCGTTCAATATTCAACCGCTTAGCTTGTAATAAATTGCCATCAGCAAGTCCGTAAATGGAATGCATGTCGGTCATCTCGGCCTTCGTATAGCGATTCATGATAGAGGACTTCACTAACAAAGTTTAAGTATCGAAGACAGGAATTACACGTCAAACAGCAAAACGTCAATCAGTCTCAACAAATTCGGCACATACAAAATGTTGCTTAAAAGATAACGCATTTAAAAAAAAATTATACTCAGTAAACCCAGTGTACTGTACTACGCTATACTTTTATTTGGACTACATTAATTATTTGGAAAATATCAAAATTAGTTTTGTCGAAAATTTGTCTCGCCCTGTATCTTTGAAACAAAACGGCTTTCCAAAATCATGAAATGACAAAATATTCTTAAAATAGCCCAGGGAATAACCAGTAGAAATATAACTAGTGCATGAAATATTTCCGGAAATTTTTGAAAATTTTGTCTGAAACCAATTTTTTAACAAAAGCATGAGTGCATTGCACCTGAAAAAATCCCGAACCCGCAGGGTGAGGGATTTTTTCTTTGGTGCAATGCACGAATGTTTTTTTTTTTTTTAAATTGGCTGAAGACCAAATTTTGAAAAATTTCCATTAGGAAATATTTTAGGCACGTGTTATGTTTTGATCGGAAATTTCCCGAGTTGATAAAAGTTTATTTAGGTAGTTGCTAAAAAGTTGATTTTGATATATTTATTTATTTAAATAATACCATACTTTAATAACAATTAATATTTTTTCTAATGCTAATAGTAAAATAATACTTAAACTTAGTCCTGCTTATAAATGTCAAAAATGACAATTATCCCCGGAATATTTCCAGATGTAATTTTCAAAACGGATGCAATTTCCACTTATCAATTTTTTAAAATTTCCGTGTAAAATTTCCAGTTAAATTGACACTAGGGAAATTTCCCCGTAAATTTTTGCCGAATGTTTAATAAACATCCTGTAAAATAATAGTAATGTAGACAATACTGTCACCAATGGTTCAAGCACATGCTTGTCAGTGTCAAACACACGTTATATTCGTTTGTGAATATATTTTTCCGACTCGTATAGTTTTCGCTCTAGGTAGGGGTCTGAATATACAAATTAAAACAACTTCAGTGATTTTTAATATTGCACGGGAATGTATAAATGTACATTATTGATAGGAGGTCGCTAAGATTGACCTTAAAATAACTGAGCATCCCAACGCACACCATAGACACAATTTTTAAGCAACATACATCAAAGTTTGGGGAAATTTATCTGTTATGCTATACCTTTTTTCTTTTTCATCGTGCGCAATGCTGGTGTTACACTGAGAGGTTTTTCGTGAATTGATTTATGACTTTCAGTTCAAACGTCAATAAACAAACTTAACCATCCTATATTATATATTTAGGTACGTTTTATACAGCATCATTTTAGCGCACCATGTTAGAAAACGACCCGCTTGCGCTGGTAAGGGTACAAATGCTCTAATAGGCTAATAAAACATGCACTTCATCCTATTTTCTCTATTATACATTTTTTTTTCAATAAAAATCATAAAACCTAAAATAAATAAGTCCGTAGGACAAAAAACTTTTAAATATTTATGTTTTTATTTACCAACAAATATTAAAAATTATTTCATTAAAAAATATAAAAGTGAAATAAAAATATTTATATTGGAAACAAACGCTTTAAAAGTATTTTTGGAAATGGTTTAACTAATTAATGCTATTTAATAATATTGTTAATAAATTATATAATTAATCTTTTTACAATTAATGCATAAAACATAACACAACCATCACAGCAAAGAAAGTTTAAAGGTAATAGTTCATAATATTGGCTTAGCAAGAAATTATGGGTCGTTCGGTCCTGTTAGAATTGCACAGAAAAGTGAAAATATTAAGGAAGCGTAAGGATAGAGATATATTCTATAAATTCTACAAGTCACCATAAGTGAATCCCTATGAAATAAACTTATTTATTCTTATTAAGTTGTCGTCCTAACTTGATACAACACCTCACAAAGAAATAAAACTTACTCTAAACGTGAATAAATTCAAGAAAAACTTCGTCAGTTTTAGTGAGATCAAAGTTACTGTATTACACTATCTAAGTTTCTTCGCGAAACGAATTAATGATTTAATTTGCGAAAAAATACTCAGTGTGAAACCAACATTATAGAATGTTGAGAGTGTTATAACGTTGATACCAGCGATGATTGATGCTTTTGCTTCGAAAATAAGCCCAGTAACAACTTAACTATCTCAAGTTACAGCAGACTTTCATTTTTATCATTGTAGTCGGGAATTTTGGCATGGCCAATAAAGATGTTTAGCCTAAGAATTTCAGGGGATCATAATTCACCCCAATATTTTTTTACTTAGAAAAAGATCTCTAAATATATTCCCTTAGGTTATTAGGTTCACAATATAAGTTGTATATAATCTTTATTTAAGAGGTGCTATGGGTTTTTTCTTATTTATAGAAGACAAATAGTTTCTACATATTTGTTACCTTTATTTATTAGCTGAATGTATATTATTGGGTTCAATAGTCTGTACTATGAGGACTTTTTACAGAAAAATGTACTATACGAACAAATTATTTTCTTACCTGTAGTAATTTCTAAATATCAGCAACTATTCGTGCTGTATCCTATTTTAAGTATTAAAAATATATTTTAAGTAAGCCGTCGACTGAAAATATATTGATACATATACAGGGTCTTTGGGAATAATGGTATTTATTTTTAAGGGCAGATTGATAGACTCAAAATAAGACAAAGGATGACTCTAAAGAAATTCTTTTTATTTAATAACTTTTAACTGCTTGGAGGGATAAAACACATTATTATTTGAGGGTAATAGTCGAAACTCCAGATTATAAACAGTAGTGCGCGAGCTAGGGCGGTATATTCATAATTTAGTGACAATTTTAGCGGGGTATTATTACACAAATTTACCGTCACTGCGTGATTCTTTTAGTACACTTGCACATATGTAATAAAAAATTTAACATGAGTTCAGAAACCTTTTATAAGTAATTAACAATTATTAAAATGATAATATTATCAACTATTTCAATCAAAATATCTATATCAAAAATTATATCTCTTATTACAACCTCAATGTCTTTGACAGACATTCAGCTAGCCTAATTATATGTGGGTCTACAGCTTAATGTGGGCTCCAAACCAGGGGAACATTCGGAACTTTACGACAATTCATATTTTAAATCTCTGAGTAAATTAATTTTTGAAGAAACCTACCTAAAAAAAACTGGTTGTAAAAAAATGTAAAGTGACTATTGGACCCCCAACTACAGAAGTCAAAATTTAACTAAAAAATAAGTGACTGCATATCCCACACAACAAAATATTATGTTAAATATCTGTTTTGATTTATAAATGGTTGGTCTCTTAACAATTATTTAAAAAAAGTGTGTTTTCAAAATCGAAATGCTAGTTTGTTGTAGGTAAGTTTACTTATAATTAAAGCGTTGTTATTTTGTGTCTTCATCATTATTATATTTCTGTTTATTCGTGTACTTACCTTTAAAATACTTATGAAACAATTTGGCGTACAAAATTGAATGTTTTCATTTCAATAAATTGCGAATATTTACATTTCAGAAATGTAACATCACTTGATGTAACTATCACCCCCTCACGTCACTGGTTGTAATCTGGATCGACTATTACCCTCAAATAATAATGATTCTTAGTCGTACTTTTATCACCCAAAAAGTCATCCCTCTTCTTGAACGCAGCTAAAAATTATTAAATAAAAACAGTTTCTTTGAATCTGTAGTCAAAGGCGCCTAGCTCCCTTAGGGTGCATTTGCATCCTTATATTAAATTTTTGTCTTATTTTGAGTTGACCAATGTGCCCTTAAAGCTAAGCATCACCATTTCCGAACACTCTGTATAATTTTTACTGGAAATTAAACCGTTTTTTAAACTTAATAAATATAAAACAAAACTGTTTTACCGTAAAATCACAATGAAGAAGGGGGTGAAGTTTAAAAATCTGATAAAATTAAAAATGTTTTACATTTAAAATCAGAATAAAATTGCGTTGAAAATCCTTATACCATTAAATGAATAATTATTATTAAAAATACTAAAAAACATAATATTTTAAAATTTGCCGTTTTCTGTTAAATAAAGGTGTATATTTCAAATATTGTAGCCATATTCAGGAATTAATGTCGTAGCTCCTCTTAAGTTGTGATAATATCTATAAAGTTAAAATAACATTGATGTATTAAAATATTCTAGATCTTAAGATTTGTTTTTGGTATTTTTGGGCTGCACTGTTTCGATGGTTAACGTCTTTTCTGGGTCAGTTTGGGTGAAATGATTTCGAAAGTAAGTAACTTATTTTAAGATAAATAGTTCATATCGGTTTGGTTTTAAGAGACGACTATATTCAAAATTTTCTTTGAAAAAAAATATATGTTTATTTGGTGCAAGTTGTGATGTCACACCCCGTCGTTAAAAAAATTTTGTTTATATTGACCAACAGCTTGCATAAAAGTATCACCAGCAATATTAAACTAAACTACTAAACCGTAGGAATACGCACGTGTCAATATGACCTTGTTACCTTAAATTCTCTAATCTTGTGATTTTGTGCCAATTAAACTTCGAACATTGTGATCAGTTTAATGCCTGTATTAGACTATCAGTCAATTAATGCATACACAGAGTTAACTGGCAATTGCGAAGGCAAATTGGTTTATTCGAGTTTGTAAATTTATTGCAAATCAAGAACACTGGAAACATGACAGATAGCTCACTTGGATATGCGCCGAAAGTTCACCATTTAAAGAACTAGGACCAATTTACTTCAAAAACTTGCATTCCTTGACTCCGCATGTCTATATTTAAATAATTGGCGTTGGAAATATCCCACAGGCAGGGCATATCCCTATATAGCTTAAAAATTTCTCCAAGCTTCCTTCTCCCTTTCAGACATATACTACAAGACAATACTAAAAACCTCCCGTAATCTCCTTTGTCTATGACTAAAAATTCGCGGCAACTCTCTGTCAGAATTAAAACGTGGCATGCTCTGTCAAATATCGATGAAATTCGACCTAACCGTGCTCCACACGATCAGACTTGCAAAGCGTTGGAATGGGGAGTCGGAAGATCGTACGGTCGCCTCAACCAACCGCCCGATCTAGATTTTGTCGGTCCGGCATGCCTACACACTACCTAATTCGCAGGATCCTTGCAGATTGGGTCGTGTGTAGAGGCTTTTAGGGATGTGCGGTGTGTGGCGATATTTTTGTAAACGCGTATTTTCTATTCCGATGTTCTACAATTCTGCATCATCGTTTCTCAACTTTTTTAGTGTCGCGACCCCCTAAAAAGCCAAAAAATAAATTAAAAAGCCTTAAGGTATGTACAAACCAGACAACAAAATGTTGCCAACTGTTGGCAACATGTTGACGGATGTTGGCAACATATTTGTTGGACACAACAACTTGTGTCTGGCTACATGTTGTCAACAGTGTTGCGCGTCCAAACCAAAACCAGTTGAACGTTGAAACTAAACGCAGTGTTGGCGAAAATGGACCCCTCTACTGCTGCTGGTGTTAGTATTTTTTATATGGGTCACTTCCAGCTTTTTTATATTTTCGTGGTACTTATGTTCTGGAAATAATATGCAGTATAAATCATTTCTAAATAAATGTAAATGTAAAAAAAAAACAGCGAAATTGACCAAGCTACCGTGAAAAAACATGTCCATATTATTATATGAAGTTAACATTATTAACGTACCTGCCAGTTGTAACAAATAACAAAATAAAGCACCGATTACCGAATAGATGATATCTCACTAGTCTTATTCGACGTTACTTGTTGGCAACACCGTCCAAACAGAGCGATGTTTTCCGTTAGAAATGGAAAACACGGATACATGCAACACTCAACAAAATTCTTTGATGTCTTGCCGCACAACATCAGCGCTACGGTGCCGTGTATCTATCAACTTGTTGCGAGTTGATGGGATACATGTTGGCAACAGCGTTGACAACATGTATCCGGGCGATTGTTGGCCGGTCTGTACTTACCTTTACGCTTGGCGCGTAGCTCGACGCTACACTATGTGTTTACCCTTACCTCTATATGCAAGTAAATATTCAGAAACATTTGAGCGACCCGCCAAGACCTGTTAATTCAAATTAAACACCCGGCATCTTAAAAATTAAACCACGCTTTTTCTTGTGATCTTTTGCCAATGGAATTTAATGTCTCGAGCATTGTGATCAATTTAATACGTTTGTTAGACAATCAGGCAATTGCCGCATACATAGAGTAAACTGGAGATTGTGAAGGCAAACTCCCGTTCTGTGGGATATACATATTATTAACCAAACTGGCAACGATACTTTGACAGGTCGTCGGCCCGACACGAGGGAGAATTAGAAATGTGCGGTGTGAGACGATATTTTTGTAAACGGGTATTTTCTATTCCGATGTTCTACAATTCTACATCATCGTTTCTCAACCTTTTTAGTATCGCGACTCCCTAATAAGCCAAAAAATAAATTAAAAAACCTTACGACCCCCTCACTATGTATTTTAACGTTTGTCACAGTTTCACATTACTAACGTGACCAAGCATGTGTTTACACTTGCCACGAATATCACCGAGCGACAGGTTCGTACTACAAGGCATGTATAACAAAATTGTTCTGATATTATTTTTTTGCCAGATGTAGAGGTGTGTAGTTCGCGAACGAACTAGTTCAAAAGATCGAATCTGATAACTGAACTAAAAGATTTAATCAGTAATTCTTTAAAGATTGAATCAACGCGAACTAAAGCCTTGTATACGCAAAACGCGAACGAGAGCGAGGCGACCGTGAAGCAGATCCCGAACTACCCGGAGCCTGGAGACCGACCGATGGTGTCCGCTGTCGGACAGGTGGACTGCTGCCTTACGTACAACTCGGCCAAGATAGCGTTAGATATGACAATATCAAATATGTACCGCTCATTCGATGCGCCGTGGCTAGAGACAAAGTTTGTCATATTTATCGAGACTTTCATAGAATAAAGAACGGTATAGTTGCACTGTACTATCCACGAAGCACCATGCTTCTCTTTTATTTATTTACTAAGTTTCATGGTTGTTGATGATATTACTTTGAAATATTTCCCTTATATATTTCTTTTCCTTCACTGTGCGTGTGCGAGTATAAATCGGTGAACTAAATGAACTAAACGAACTAGTCTTTTGTACTATTCACTTTATTGAACGAGATGGAAAGATTGAAATCGGCAAAGTGAACTTAACTTCTCAGCACTACAGATTACGCCCTCTCTACATCTTATCGCGACCCACCTGGGAGTCGCTACCCCCAGGTTGAGAAACGATGTTCTACATTCTACATGTTGTACCGGTATTTTAGTTTTCTTTACCGTACGGTTCGATACGTTATCTTACATAAAAGAGATAAAGCTAACATGGTACGGCAATGTCAGTCTTGAAGTCATCGTCAAAGGCTCCCTTAGGGTGCATTTGCGGATCCATGTTTTCGATCAATTTTCCCTTAAAGTAGTAAAGTACCACTATTTCCGAACATCCTGTACATTGCAATGAGCCAGTACGTTCTAACCAACACGTTACGTTATGTCCCTTATCCTTTCATCAGATCCAATCCTTGGACGCGTTTCGCCGTCTGCCGCTCATCGGCAAGGCTCCTAACCTATGTCGTTACTCACGTTATGCGCAATTTCTATGTATCACATTTCTGCAACAAAAGGCTTGTTCCAACCCGACCAAAAACCCAACGAGGGCCGTCCCCGAACGATCGCTCAACTAATTGACCACTCCAGCAATCGATTGCCAAATTCAAAATTTAATTGACAGGCTGGAAATTATCGTTTGGAGACGGTAATTTGACTGTGTTGTAACAAACCTAAAATAATCGCGAGAATACAAATCGTAATCCGTGGTTATCTTTACTAACGTGCGTATCTGGCCATGTCGCGATGCATGGGGAAATTTCCGCCGCATATCTCTGTGTACAGAATAACATACCAGGTTCGTTCTGCAGTTTCCAGACTTCTTGGTGCAAATAAACATTTCTTTATGATACACCCATCGAAACGGTATATCCACTATGTTGATTAACATTATCACTTAGGCATACAATTTGCCTAAAATTTACTTGTTTTGAAAATCCCAATGAAAATGTTCACTTTGCTGTCATTTTATATTTATATATCCATGGTATAAAAAAAATTGTATGGTTTTAGATTCTAAAAATTTAAGTCATTATTATGATGCCCATAGTGGGAAAATATCTGATATTATCCACGGGTGTCATTGGAAAATTTACTTTTATGTGAAGTGTCAAATGTCGTTTAATAATAATTAAGAATTATTGTAACATATAAATCTGCCAAAATCTCAATAGAAAAGCAAGAGGCATGTTTCTTATTTAAAAGACATCACAAAAAATATATTTTTAAATTAAGTACACTAACAGCAACCAAAGCAAAAATCGAAGCAAATTGAAAACTAGAGCTAAGTGCTTACAGTTTAAAAAATAGTTTTACACTACAATGTTTATTGGAACATGTCACAATTATAATTATTTTTTTATTTGGCGTCATCACAAATTTATAGCTTTATTTTTAAATAAGTCTAGTATCTAGTAGGTCTTATCACATCTTGACAATACATATCAAGTAATTTTTTGTGGTATTTGATTTCGTCTCTAGAGTGTTTTACTTAAAATGTTTTATTTTGACTGGGGAAGTTTGGGGGAAATACACTAATAATTAAATATTTTTAATTAATTTCCTTCCATTAACTTTTAATGTCTGATTATCATTTTTTAAATATAGTGTTAAACTTAAATTCACAGCAATGCTTTCAAACTCCAACAATCGAAGAAAAACATTTTATGTTTGACATGGCAGTGAAGTACGATTAAATGTCTTGCGCTGGTGTTGGATCTACCATTGTGCTCCCTTGTTAAACAAACAACCCATTTTTACAAATTATTTTGTGTTATTCCAATCGAAGGGAGGAAATATCAAATAATACGTAATATTCTGAAAAAGTTAGTAAATATATATAAGTCACTGCAATCTTAATGCAGATAATGCACAAAAACAGAAAGTTACGAAATACTGGGCTCAAAAAGAAAATAAATACATTTCTGTTTAATAATAGTTATAACTGTGGCATGACCTTCTTATAAAATATTAAGCAAAATAATAAAAATAGAATGTGATATTTATTTCTAGAAAGACTGGTGTTCCCTGTATATTTTGGATATTTTCAAATAGTGTGTGTGTGTGTGTGTGTGTACCAAACTAATATATCTTGTAACAGAGAATTTAAAAATGGATCTCCTAAAAATGTTTGTTGTTAATTTTCTTGGCACGAATTAGGCCAATTAGCAAAGTTTTACAAGTTTAAGTTTACAGAATTTGAAAATGTTTATTCCTAAAGATAATAAACTACTTTTAAAGTATTTTTGTCGTCTGCAATATAATTTCCCATAGAGGCAGTTTCGTCCGAGTTCCACTAATTTATTATTAGAAATTTTTATTGCGTTTTTTTAAATTTTGACATACAAATAGTAGAATGGGGATTTTACAGGATTTTACCCGCATATCGGATTAGCAATGTCAACTTCGCGCTGTTAAGTTTAATATGCAGTAGCGTCCAAAGAGAATTAAATAAAAAATCAAATTTGGAGAGAGGACAATAAAAGAGGACTAACAAATTCTTGCCAACGTTTCGCTTTAGTGGTTTAAAGCTTCTTCAGGGCTTGCATCTTAACAGGGGATGAGTCAATGTGACATAAAAAAAAACAACATTAAAATAACGTTTTAATACCAACAGAAAGTTCCTGGTGGGCATTGAGTGTGTTTATTTTGTGATTGCTTTTAGAGTTTTTTTTAAGTATTTTATTTCTTACCGGCATATTATTAGCTTATATTGTCTTGGTTACGCGGCCATCAAGTCTTCCTCCACAAAAGAAAAAAAGCATGGTTATGTTTCCTACATGTTTCGGGCGTCTAGACGCCTATCTTCAGGGGATACTAGAAGGGATGGTAAAACGACCAGTTGAAATAGAATAAATAATGACTTACCCAAAATCGAGTGGAATAAAATAATTTAGAGTTGCCTTAAATTAATTAGTACAACTAAAAGTGAGTAGGAACTTCAAAATTTGAAAGTAAACTTGCAAATTTAATTATGGAAAGTGTCATGTTGATGGTATAAAGATTTTATAATATGAATTATGAAAAAGCATTTTAGTTTAAATAAATAATTTGTTTAAATTAAGACATTCTAGATTTTATTGAGTATTTTATGATGGTTTAAAGGGAAATTTTAAATTTTGAAAAAAGAAATTCAATTGGATATGAGAGACATGCTCCATGATGATTAAATTAAAAATTGGAGCTATGCCCCATGGTAACAATTCATTATTTATATCAAGTTTCATATTGAAAGGTGAAATTTTAAAAACTTTTTCAAAAAATTATAATAGTGCCAATCACCATGCACCGTGTTAACTCTACACACACGTGTCTCGGAGTGAAGCAGACTTGGGAACGGATGTGACATCAAAATTGACAGCCATCATAAAGTTTGAGAGGTTCGCAATAAACTCGATATTGGGTTTACAAAATCCGCGAGGATCTTATCAATTATTTATGGAAAAGAACTTATAAGTTGTGATCACAGGACGCAAAAGTTTTACCAATTTGTAATACCTTCTAGTATCCCCTAAAGATCGACGTCTAGACGCCCGAAACATGTAGGGAACATAACCATCCTTTTTTATATTAAACATTTTGTGGAAGAAGACTTGATGGTTTTATTTGCATTACGCGAACTCCATTGCAAGTATGGACAACTTTTTTAATTTAAAATGTCAGTTTATAAACAAATAACATAGCAACAACTAAAACTCCTATGATTGTCAATGCAAATGCGTATACCGAAAACAATAAATTTAAAAATTTAAATATCTATTCCGTTTTAAAAATAATCGAGGGAATTATTAAGTTTTAATTACCTCGGGGAATTGCTGTCCCTCGGGCCAGAAACTTTGCCCTCGATAATTAAGGCCATTATCCCTTGATTTTATAAATAACTATAAATATTGATGTTTTGAAAAATCTCACTTACCCTAACATTTTTTTTTAAATTCTGAAAGCCACTTAAATATTCTCATCATTTACACGCTATTGTGAGAATTAGTATTAAAAGTATTACCTGTTTTTGCTTATACATATATGCACACATATTAATAATTATTTATTAGTTGTTAATTTTTTAAATTGATTTTTTTTTATCTAAGTATGAAGCCCGTAAGGCACCCCTTTCGTACCACATAATTTTTGGTTAGCGACCGCTTTCAATTTATTTATAAAAAACAATTTGGATGCTATTTGCTATCTAACAGAACAAATATATAATGCATTAGATAATAAACCACCTTGTATTTGTATTTTTCTGGATTTAACATAAACGGTTAGGCACAATTTACTATTAAAAATGATTGAAAATATTGGATTTAGAGGAAAGCAATTATTAGAATTAATTAAAAACTATCTTAAAGATAGACCAACCTATGTTAAAATAAATAAAGAATAAAGATATTCAAACGTATTTAAATATAGTGTTCCTCAAGGGACAATTTTAGGACCATTATTATTTAATATTTATATTAATGATTTATTTAGTATAAATTGCGATGGGAAAATTCATAGTTTTACAGATGATACTGCTATTTTTTATAGCGATACAAATTAGGACAATTTAAATAAGAAAAATAAAAAAGATTTAAAAATTATAAAGAATTGGTTTGATACTAACTTATTAACAATTAATTTTAATAAAACAAATTATCTTCCTTTTACTTTAAACCTAAATAATGTACCACAAAATATAAATAGCATCAGTATAAGCGATGACATTCAAATTTTAAAAGTTAATCATGTAAAATATTTAGGAATAATTTTTGACAGTAAGTTAAATTGGAATTTTCAAGTAGAATATTTGATCAAAAAATTAAGAAATTTATTACCAATTTTTAAAAGCATTAAAAAATTTCTGGATATAAAACATCTAGAAATATTATACTATGCATTAGTCAAAACTCATTTAAATTACTTATTACTTACTACTCATTAAAAAAACCTTCAAATATTTATGCTTTTATTTAAATGATTAATTTACCAACAAATATTAAAAAAATTATTTCAATAAAATAATATAAAATTATAATAAAAACATCAAAATTGGAAACAGACGCTTTAAAAATATTTTTGGAAATGCTAATTAATGCTATTTAATATTATTGTGAATCAATTATATAATTAATCTTTTTCAGAAATTTAATAATTTATCATCAAGAAAGTAGCGTTTATTGAATACTTGCAACTTTTTATAAAAATATTCTTAAATATTCATAATTTCAAATAAATAAGATTTGCCCCTAACAAGCACGTCTACTGGGGAATTTATTAATAAGTTTATTGAAAAATAACAAATTAACATATTTATTATATTGTAACTGTTTGAAATAAACTTATTATTATTATTAATTCCTAAATTATTGTAAAAACACCGACACATTTTAGTTCAGTTTGGCTGTTTTCTCTGTTAAATGCAATCCCTGGTGAAACATTAAATAATAAAGCGAAACGTTGGCAATTATTTATTTCCTTACTTTTACTGTACTACCCCGACAACATTACCAGTTTATAGCGTCATTGAACACAGAAGAAGAATGTGAATCTGGATCGACCATGTCAAAGTTTATATAAACTGTCTTATAATGCTTAAATTTTAAGATTCAGATTGTTTTTGTTCTTGTGTCAGAAGTAATTAAAGGCGTAATTTTTGTCGCGTCTGCGTCGGAGAAAAACACAAAAGAAAATTTTACAGTTTGTAAATTAGAAACAATGCGTTATGTTTATATAAACGTTTTATTTAAAATTTGACCTACAATCACACCCTTAATTATTTTTTTAGCGATTTGAAAACACCTTTTTTTTGTCCTACTTTGTTTAGGCCCCACTGAGTTGTCAGAATGTCCATGCGTCATTTAGTGAGGGTATAAGAATCTGTCGACCAACGTTTATGTTCGTACAAAAAAGTAAACTCATTGGCAGTATTTAGAATTAATCTTTTGCTACTTCGAATGTTTTTAGTTATCCTATTTCAATAATAATAATATCTTCTGGGATGAGTTTGTAGAAAAATTTTATAATTAGAGCTTGTACTGAAAAAATTTAAGCGTTGTTCAGTATTATCCTGTTTCCTTAAATTGGTTAAAATTAAATATCAATGCCAAAAGTTTGACGTACTTCGGTTGAATTGTTTGTTTTATTTTGTTAAAGTTAGATATATATAATAGTCTTAATGATGTAGTGCTTTGTAAATTTGTGCTATGTACATTTAAAATACAATAAAAAAGATAAGTTTAAGCAAGTTGGAATGTTCTTTTGATTTTCGCAACATATTGTTGTTTAAGCGCCTCTATACGACTACATTGACTTGCTGTCCAAATTCTCAATATAAATTGTCTCGTTTAAATTCATGGTTGGAAAATTTGGTTGCGTGTAAATAGGAGAATCGTATAAAAGCAAAATTAAATTTATATGAGTTTCTTTCTTTACATGTAGGTAGGGTAAATATGGAATTCAGACATATTCCTAGGAATCCATGCTTTACTTGCTTAAAACATTTATTCATTCTTAAAGTTTATAGTAGGACAGTGTCTCTCAACTAGGGCTGGGCGATTATGAATGTTCACAATCGGTTGTCGATTGTTAAAAATAATCGATTATTGCGATTAAATCGATAAGTCGATTAATCGAAAAATAATATATGAATCGAAGCAATCGATTAATCTGTTAATAATCAATTAATTGATGAATTTATCTTGCTTAGCTCTCCCCCGGCCAACAACTGAAAGTCTAAGGGCAAGATCTAGGTCCGAGGTGGCCACGTGGCAACCTTACTTACCTTACAGCAAACAATCAAAGTAAAAATTATGTACTCCTGATTCCTAAGTGATAGAAGTGTTTGGAACTTTCATTTTCTTTATTTAAGTTTATCACAACGTTTAAACTGGTAAATCTCTAATCGTCGTAATAGGTACTATTCATCTGAAGACGACTGGCGATTTTTACCAGTTGAAACGTGATCAAAATAAATAAAGGCAATGTCCAAAAAAGTCCCTAACCTTCAAACATAATAATTTTGTTATGCAGTATTTCTAACTTTTGGAAGAACAATATATCTTCTTGAATTTTTTAAGTTTCTTTTCTGCAAATTTTGATGTTGAAAAAAATATGAATGAACAAATTGTAAAAACAAATTATCTATTTTTTCTACTTGCACACTCTATACCATTATGATTTAATTTTTTGTTAAATTTTTTATATTTGCCTCACTTGATTAGCCTGGTTCTTTTATTACTTTGTTTTCTTTCCAAAATTCCAGCAAACAGTAAACATAATACGGGGCACAAATTTTATTTTAACGTTATATTACTGTTTTTTCTTCAAAAAAAAAAAGCATAATATTATATATGTTTATATGTAGGTATACTAGATAGGTTATTCCAACAGGAGAATTCGCTTAGCAGGCTGCTCACTAGGATTATGAAAATTCATAATCGATTAATCGATTTTTTAAATTTTCACAATTGTTTAATAATACTCTCAACCTGGGTTCCGCAGAGGGGGGTTTGGGGTTCCGCGTCGAGATATCAACAAAACATAAATAGTAGTAAATAGTAACACCTTACAAAAAAATGTGAAAGTAATATTCGTAGACTATTCTAATTTTCTTCATTCGCGTTCGCACGCAGGTATCGTAGTTCTGTCTCTTTTCTATTCTATACGTACTGTTGTGTATTAATAACGCATAGGTATATTTAATCAATATTTGAATATTGTAACGAGAAATTAGGCTCAATCCGGCAACGTCCCCGGTATCAGCCGCTCTTCACGCCAAAAATAAGCATGACTAGCGGGCGCGCGAAAGAAGGAATTAAGTTTTTGGCAGTGTCTTGGTGTCCCGCGAGCGAGCTGGAAGTCAAACGCCTACTAGAAAATTCGGTATCCCCTAAATCGGCTTATAAGCGCCGGAATTCCCGATAAAGAGGACAGTTAATGAGTAGTCCTGTTTATTGTTAGTAATCAAACAATAATGTAGCTTAAGTATAATATTTATTTATCATGGATAAATGACTTAAAATTGGTAGTTTATAAAGGAGACGAGATAGGTTCAGCCAGCCGTGATGAAAAAGTTGAAGAGATTTCGGGTAACACTTAATAGCAGCAATGAGCCTTTGCCTACAACTTCAAGTTTTGTTCACATCGCAAATAAGAAAATCAAAATTAGAAAACACTGCTAAGAATATTTGTCGTATGGTTTTGTTTCGGTTGGTGATTCTAGTGCCCCGAACAGCCAATATGTAATCTGTTTTAAAATTTTTTACAACAGCAAATTAGCTCCAGCGAGACTGCTAAGACAGTTACAACAAGCCATAGTGAGTACAAAGACAAACCGGTGGAATTTTTTGAACGTCGGTTAGTGGAAATCAATAAAAGTACAAAGAAGTTATCCTCTCTAGTGGGTAGCGGCGTTTATGATAAAGCATGTAAACTCTCATTTCAAGTAAGTTACCGTATAGCTAAGGTAAGAGAAGCGCATATTATTGCCGAAACTTTTATAAAACCATGCATAATAGATGTTGTTGTTTAGTAGTAATATCAAGATGGTGCCAGTTTGAAATGATACTGTACGTAGGAGAATTCATGAAATAAGTGACAAAATAGAAAATACAATTATTCAAAGGATAAAAGCGTTGATAAAAGGTAGTAGTTGGTACGCATTACCACTAGATGAATTAACAGACGTGGTAGGGCTTGCAGTTTTGCTCCTGATCGTCCGGTATATACACAACAACTCTGCAGATGAAGAAATGCTATTTTGCAAACCTCTGAAAACTCTTACAACCGGAGAGGAAATTTTTAACTTGGTCGATTCTTATATCACTGATGCAAAAACATGACGGGCAAATACTCTGGGCCATATATGTATTGGTACTATCAGTGGCGTAACTAGAATTTTTTGGCCCCAACACAAAATATATAATAAAGCCCCTATTTCGATCACAAATCACAAATACTAAATAACAATAAAACAACGAGTTTTTTTCTTATTTTTTTTACATATAACTTAACAAAATATTTCTTTTCGTCAAAATAAAACAAAACTTTAAAATAACTTTAAATTCAAACCAATCCAAGTCCAATATTAATTAGTTATTAACGAAGTTGCAAATTGTAATAAAATGTTCCGAGTTTAAGACAAAACTCAACTTAAATTTATTAAAGCCTAAAATGATTTTATTCTCGCTTCACACATTGCAAATTCAATATAATTAAACCTTTAAGGTCTAATTTGTTCGTAGCTTCACTTTCGACGGATATTAGACAAAACTACAGTGGGCCCCCCAAGCTTGGGGGCCCCAACGCATTGCGCTCACTTGTCTTATGGTAGTTACGCCACTGAGTACTATATGGCTATTACCCTGACTATTTCCCTCATATACTGTAACTACAATGCGCTTTTCACTTGATTTTCGGTGAAAATCAGCCCTCGGTCGCGATTGAGCTGAAAATTGCACTCTTCTGGTTTTTCATTGTTGGTTACCTACGAGAATAACCGTCACTGTCACAACAAGTTGAAATTTCTGCTTTGACAATTTCGCGTCAATTTATCAAAATGATTCAGGAAATAGTCTAAAAAATATATTTCGTGCATGTAAAATGGCTTGATAATCATGCACTCAGATTTGTTGCCCTAAAGAAACAGCTTTCATGCATTTTTATTGTTATTTACCTTAAAAAGTGCCCTCCCTTCGGTCGGGCACTTTTTGGTAAATAACAATAAAAATGCATTCAAGCTGTTTCTAGGGCAACAAAACTTCATGCATGATTTTCAGCAATTTTACATGCACTTAACATATTACTATTGAATATCTTGAAGCTACAACAGAGATAGAAGATCCAGGGTCATTTCGACTTGTGTGCATGCGCCGTAAGGGTATTGCCAAATGTACTTTAATTTCTTTAGAACAGGGCAGAAGAGTAAGCCTCAGAAAATTAGAGCAATGATAAAATTACCAAAAATCTTGCTAAAAAACTGCAAAATAATCATTAAGTTCGTACTTCCAAGTGTTTTCAAATTATTTGTTTTCGTTTCTAAACTAAAACGCGTCAAATAACAATTTCATATAACTGGAGGGTGACAACGTCTCATTTTTGCTCGACATAACCTTGAAATCTTTAGCAAATGTTAATTTGGTTGACAGCTCGTTTCATCGAGTTGATTTGTTATCATTAACAGCTTTTGTCTTTATCTCTTATCTTTACTTTTCTGCAAATTTTACATTATTTTAAACAGGCGTAAAAACTTGAACAAGGATTTATCGTTCTACAGGTATGTACCCAGACTGGATGTTTCTTTCTTTAAACTTACTTACGTTAATTTCGTGAGGAAACAATAACTAGGTAGTCCATTTCCTAAAGAATATAATTTTCTTTGCTGCTGTTGATATAATTAGGTACCTACCTATTTTTACCGAAAATTGCATGTACTTCAAAGAGTCTACAAAAACCTATTATTTTACCTGCTGAACTCTAAAAATAATTGTAAAATATCTAATAAAAATTTTATTAATATATTAACCTGCGTTCTTTTTCTTTTCTCAATCGAACTAATATACAAAATCTAAACAAATCAAGAACTTTAATGTTTGTTTACAAATTTCTGTCCATTTGTCAAAGTCAAATGTGATAACCTCATTTTTTTCCCGTTAGAACAAACGTCTATTTATTTTTTCTCGCGCATGCGCACTGCGCGAAATGACCCTGACGGAACAAGAAACCTCGGCTTCACTACGTTTACATTGGTTAAATGGGCCAGGCGCCATATAGTACTAATACATATATGCTCTGGGCTAATTGCACGTGGTAAAAATATCGTTCCGGAAATCAAAGGTAGCCACTGTGCTATTCATAGAGAAGCATTAGCAGTAAAAAAATACCACTCAGTCTTAAAACCGTTTTGGATGAAGCAGTAAAAATCGTAAATCAGTTCACTACGGCTCTTGCTATACAGAAGTGCGGTGACTATCTTGAGGAAAACTTTTGGTACACGCCCCTTTCTGCGAAATGAGGTTTTGGTGTTTCTTAGTGACTCCTCATTTGAATTGTCGCCAAGATTAACTAAAGTCAAGGGGTTACAACTTTTGGCCTACAGGCCCGGATTATCCATAAGGCACATTAGGCACTTGCCTAGGGCCTACGAAACGCGAAGGGCCTACGATCATAAAATATAATAAAAATAGACACTGAAAAAGGATCAATACTGTATTCTACAATAAGAAAACTAGTTCACAGTTTCACAGAGACAAACTACAATGTGATACAAAAAACCTTATAACAGTTTTAACAACCTTTTTACACATATTTTTACAATAAGTTTTTTTTTCGTGATTTTGATTCGACGAATTCATGCAGTATGTCGTCGAAGTCCATCTCGCGAGTCAAATCACTTTTAATAAATAGTAGGCCTAGTGAAGAAACTCTCTCTTGGCCCATAGTTGAACGCATACAATTTTTGATAAGGTTCAGTTTAGAAAACGACCTCTCACCTTCTGCATTTGACCCCAGCATTGAAAGGTATATGCGAAAAGCTTACATTTGGAAAACTTGAGACTAGCAATTATTTTCGATGGCAAAAAGTTAGTTTTGTTCAATAAAAAGCTAAAATTTCTAAATTATTTTGCAAGTTTTTTTTAATTAACATTTTTTGCCCATATATTAAATCTGATGTTTTTAACTTTATCTGTAAAAACAGCGACTTCATCAGGGCATGGGCATCCATTGGGCTCTTCAAACGCATAGAAAGGTTTAGGAAAGCACTTAATTTGTAAATTTTGTTATTTCTTGATAAATATAGGGCGTGGCACCCCAAACATTTTCGCCTGCGGCGCATTTTTTTTCGCAACTCGTTATATAAACCTCCCTCAATTAAAATCTAAAATTCACCACTGGTGCCTAGGGCCTACGAAATCTTAAATCCGGCGCTGTTGGCCTATCTTGCAGGTATATTTTTGAGCCTTAATGAATGCAACATTTCACTTCAGGGACTATCTGTGACGGTACTTGTACTTTATGACAATAAAATTGAAGCCCAGAAAAGAAAATACAGTTTGGGAATCCTGTATAAACAGAGGTATAACTGAGTGCTTTCGTACACTCCATGATTTTGTAACCGAGTCAAAGACTTCACATTCAGCAGAAATTATGAGAAGAAGATCTAAGCTGGCTTCGCAATCCATTCTGTCACAATCGAAAATTTACATCAATCCGTAACCCTAACAGTAAAACAAATTGAACAGTATATCGATATAGCAGCTGATGGGAACCTAAAAACTATTTTAACTCGGCTACCTTGTTGTGCTCAAACAAAACTACTACCATTTGTTATTCAATAAAGATTAGCTAATGACTAATGTATGTGTTTTTTTTTTAGTGATTAATACATTATTTAATTCTTACTGTGCTTTTTGATTTTATTATACCTATGTATTTGAAAGCTTTCTTTTTTGCTGAAAAATTGAATATTTCATATTTTGGTGTTAAGGGGTTCCTCAGAAAAAAATAGAATTGCTTTACGGTTCCTCGCTCTACAAAAGGTTGAGAAAAACTGCAGTAGGGTATTTGACACCACGAGAAACTAATTGTAAAATAATGAAAATACAATAGTCTCTGCATTGAGTAGGTAACCTGAACATATTATTTTTTTAGAATTAGTCTATAGTTCACAGGGAATGAAACGCTAGCCGCCATGATGTGACGTTACTCGTGTGGTAAATAGAGAGATGTAAACGATAATATACCGATGGTTTAAAAACATTCTATACGTCTTTCACAAACAAGATAATTTTTTTGAAAAACTACTGGTTTCTGACCCTTATAGTATTAATAACAATAACAATTAATTGATCTTTGCTACAATTTACATATGTAGATAGACAAGACAATAATAATAAATATCACGAAAAAAAATTAAAAATTGAATTTAATGACAAGTAAAAAATGTATTTAAAAAAAAAGTGAGTACACTATCGCACTCATATTAAACATGGTACTCCAAACTACATCACAATATAGTCAGAATTGCACAAGCTACTGAACTCATCCAACGAGCAGAAACAATGAGAAGTTAAGAATTTCTTAAGTAACTTTTTAAAAATATTTACAAAAAAAACGACGTTTCTAAGTGTAAGATGTACTAAAAGCAACCAGCATAAACTGCAGAGTTTTATAAAAAGGTATGACGTATATTTGCTTAAGTGAAAGGTAAAATAATTTTTGGTGTACTATTGTTGTGCAATTATAATTTTTTCTAAACCCGGACTGCACGCTTGGCGGAATACTGCACTGACCCACATAGCTGATTGGTAAGTACCTTTTCGATATTTTAGATAGGGTTGATAAGATTCTTACCGGACGCAAATCTTTTAGCTCAATATAGTCTATCTTTAAATGTCGCGAAGAGGATCCAAATAATGAAAATGCTTTAGGTAGGTCCACTCTAAATTTATCGCAAGATATTGTTATATTTGAGGATTTATCATTGGTATTGGGAAAATCCCTTAGCCAGAGGAACGTGTAGGTATTGTGGAAGTTTTTAAATTAAAAAATTTAAACATGCCTATTCTCCCAAATTTTTATTAAATTATATTCGTAGGATTTATAACATATTATGAAAACATTTAAAAAATCGTATTAAC
Source organism: Polydrusus tereticollis (assembly GCA_963920685.1). Taxonomy (NCBI): domain Eukaryota; kingdom Metazoa; phylum Arthropoda; class Insecta; order Coleoptera; family Curculionidae; genus Polydrusus; species Polydrusus tereticollis. The sequence goes on from OY987326.1 coordinate 191,202,267, forward strand.
ATTATTTTGTACTTATATTATTATTATACATAATATAAGTACAAAAACAAGATATAATATAGAATTTTACAAACAAAGCATTTTCAAAAATCCAATAATACTTTGTCGTTATGGCTTAATCATAGTCCGATTCATTCATGAACTTTTATTAACATCTTTTATAATGAGCGGCTCAACCATTTCTTCCATTATTATATCTACCTGCCACATTTTGGTTTCTTCTATGACATGATCAATATACTTTTTCAACTTTCAACAACACCGATTTCATTAATTTTTATTTCATCATTAAATAGTCTCTTTAAATCGTGATGTTTCTGGCGACATCTGTCTTTATTTCAGCCCATATAAGTTCGATCGGGTTTAATTCGCAGTGATAAGGACATAACTTTGCCATTTCATCGACTCCATATTTATTGAATGCATTTTTATGTAAATTGGCTAGTACCAATAGTTCTTTTTTAAGGAATCTAATGGAAATTCTATTTGTCTTAAACTTAGCCATTCTGTTATTTCACTTTTACGCCACGCGCTTGTCGGTTATTTTTCCGTCAGCCTAGAGTGATAACTTGCATTATCCGATACAGTTATTGCATCTTTTGATATAAGATCCAATATTTGCTCGAACCATTCTTCAAAGACGTCATCATTCGTATATTCGTGATAGTCTCCTGTATTTTTAGATTGGAACATCAGTAGACCATCTTTAAGGAAGCCTTCAGCCTGCCAAAATTTATTGACAGTTCGTCTAGGTAAAATATTTTTTTGTTTTCTTCTCTGGCTGTCGGTTACTTCTTAAGTAATTTCTTCTCCAACAGACAATATCGCCTCTGTCTATTAAAATCGATTGCCTATTATGTTTGTTCCACCGAAACCCCATTTTTTTTTATAATTTCCAAAAATTCCACACATAAATGGGTAGTCCTGGTCTTCTTGGATTGAGGACAAAATTTTGCCCAGCATGGAAATCTCTGTTTTAAAAAGAGACTATGAACTTTTCGCCTTATTCTCTGCATTAAAACGTCATCCAGCTCAAGTTTTGGTCGTCCTGGAGAAGTTTTTGGAGGTTTGACGCCAACACTTTTTTCTTCTTTTAAAAGTTTAATGTTAAGCATATCTGCTGTAAATTGCACTGCATTGTCAACACTTAAATCCGCATTCTTACTCTTAATATAATCGTAACAGTTAAGAATTAATTTTTTTTTTCATTTACTGTACGTGGACCGACTCTAGGGCGTGTAGGCAATTGTTGAAAATTCTCCATATTTAATTAAAAAAACACTGACACCTCACACTTTGACTAGTTTCACTGAGAAACAAACACCCAAGGTAGGCATGTAGGTGTATTATTCCAATAGAGGCATCCATAAAGGCATAAGAACCACATAATTAGCAAACAGGTAACCAGGATTAGGTACAAAAAAAAAGGAATAAAATGATTAAAGCAGAAACGGAATAAGTACCTAGACCAATTAGTTTTGATAAAATTGCTTTCTAACATTCCAAGTAAATGGAACGGATGTACAGGGTAATCCAACCAAGACTAGACAAGGCGATTTTTTGACTTTTCCTGTACTTTAAAAAAAAAACTGAAATAGCCATCTTAAGTAATTTTCTCCCGCGAATTCGAATATCTTCAGCAAAAAACAATTGAACATCAAACAAAAGTACTAGGGGTCACTTTGATATTTTTTTAAATGGGATGCCGTATTTTTAATGAGCTTATCCGATTTCGCATATAAATTTTGATCTAAAATGTTGGATTTTTAATTCAAAAACGCCTTTTTTCTTCAGTTTTAAATTCGGAAAATGTTCGTCTACCGTAAGATTAATACCTGATAGATGGATACCCGTTTCACCTGTTCACCCTTTAACCTGCTTTAAAGCGTCCGTCAGTTAGACAAAATAATCAAGTTTCAAATTTCTATATATTTTTCACGAATTAATTACAAATAATGAAATATTCTTTAGAAGAACGGCTAAATGTAATAAAATTATATTACAAAAGTGGAGAGAATGCTCGACAAACACAAAGAACATTTTTTGAGAGTTTCCAGAGACACATTTCAGTGGATACAATTCTCAGAATTAAGACCCTATTTGAAGAAAGTAAGACATTGAAAGATAAGCCAAGAAAGATGAAAAGACGGAATATAAGGGATCGAGCTATTGTTCAATATTTTACTATAAATCCGAAGAGTTCTATTACGCAAGCGGTACGAGAAGTAAGGTATGGTCCAGGGCTCCGGAGAGTAAGCTATGGAACAGTTCACAGAACTTTAAAAAAATGTGGTCTAAAACCATATTGCATCCTTCCCGTTCAATACTTAACACAGCTTCAAAAAGAACTGCGATTTCGATTTGTTGCTTCAATGCTGATGAGAGAGCAAGACGAAGATTATAATTTATATAATAAAATTCTATGGAGTGACGAAGCGTCATTTACAACATCGGGGGTATACAATCGGAAAAATACAAGATACTGGGCAGCAGTTAACCCTCATAGATATGAAATGATAAAGTTTCAAGGTTGGAGCTCACTTAATGTTTGGTGTGGGATGTTAGAAAATCGAATTATTGGACCACTATTTTATCGTGGCTCTTTAACAGGCCAAAGATACCTCCATTTTCTTCATAACGATATCGAGGATTTCTTGGAAAGGTTGCCATTGCAAGCCTACAACAATATCATTTGGCAGCAGGATGGTGCTCCGCCTCATGCAGTTCGAGAAGTGGTAACATACCTAAACGAGCGTTACAATCAGTGGATTGGCCGTAACGGAACAATTCATTGGCCACCAAATAGCCCCGATATCACGCCAATGGATACATTTTTATGGGGTCATTTAAAAAATGTAGTTTATCAACGACCCAACAGAAGTCTGGAGGACATTCAGCAAAAAATTATAAATGAAATTAATAGACTTAACCAGGACCAAAATATTGTAAGAGATTCTTTGGAGAGATTGAAAAGGGGGCATCGGTCATGTTTTGAAAATAATGGAGGACACATAGAACAATTATATTATTGAGATTAAAGTTATTCACTTTAGTTTATAGTTTTTTCTAATATGTCATACTTTTTTTATACGTAAGCAATAATAGATTTGCAAAAACTACTAAATTTGTAATTAATTCGTGAAAAATATATAGAAATTTGAAACTTGATTATTTTGTCTAATTGACGGACGCTTTAAAGCAGGTTAAAGGGTGAACAGGTGAAACGGGTATCCATCTATCAGGTATTAATCTTACGGTAGACGAACATTTTCCGAATTTAAAACTGAAGAAAAAAGGCGTTTTTGAATTAAAAATCCAACATTTTAGATCAAAATTTATATGCGAAATCGGATAAGCTCATTAAAAATACGGCATCCCATTTAAAAAAATATCAAAGTGACCCCTAGTACTTTTGTTTGATGTTCAATTGTTTTTTGATGAAGATATTCGAATTCGTGGGAGAAAATGACTTAAGATGGCTATTTCAGTTTTTTTATAAAAGTACAGGAAAAGTCAAAAAATCGCCTTGTCCAGTCTTGGTTGGATAACCCTGTACATAATTTTAAGTTAAACAAATTTAATATTAAAATATATATTTGAAGACAAAACTTGAATTTAATTAAGCACAAATTTAAAAATTCAGATCTATTTAAATCTATACATGCCAAAAAATCAACCTCAGTTACATTTTTTTTTTGTTATTTAAGTAAAAGTTCAAAGTAATCGAATCCGGATGGACCTGAGGAATGCTTACAAAATAATCGTTAACCTGCTCCACACTACCTAATTTAATCGGAATCGACCCTATCTTCGTAACATACACATTCATATCCCTCAGTAACTTCCAGTTGTCTTTGGGTTCGTTAAGTCAAATTCTATTCGATAAGTCTCTTAGCCAAAACCTTTGTGGTCGTTTCAAATCCAATTTAATTACTATTAAAAATTACAGCCCTTAATATAATTGCCTTATTTAAATTTGTATACCTGTGAAGAAGCTAAAATGCGAATAAGGGTAAACGCTAGTTAATTCATAAAACCAAAGGACCCAGTATACATGATTGAAATTAAATTTGAATAATACGGTCTAATTGCTATTAGACGCCTTTCTGGTAATTTGAATAACATCTTTATCAAAATTATCCTGCCATTTTTAGCTAAAAGACCACAGGAGTAACAACCTAACACAAGCGATAAGAGGTGTGTTTACAGTGTTATATTCAGCGTGTATGTACAGACATACGTTATTACTAATTTACACGGCATTAAAAGAACAATTTTCTGAATGATACGTTCAGTGTCATTATCGTGAATTCATTGTGAACTTGGCTTGGGTTTTGTCCATACAAAAACAATTTTGTTTTTTTGTGGTTTTAGGGTCTTGAGAAAAAACGGTCTTCGTTGCCATTTTGATTAAATCGAAATTCTTTTCAGCTCGAAACTGAAGGTGTGCACATGGTGCTGTTTTAAAATTTTTCGTTTTAATTGTTTTTAAGTTTTAATTGTAAAGGTAAGTAAATTTTTACTTTTTAAAACTGAGGACTCGTCAGCAAGTCATTAACAATGCTAATATCATGCTTTTATATCATATCGTTCGAGGGTTGTTTTATAATTTAAAAATAGCAACAATCTGCTAAGAAGTATATTCCTAAAAGGGGCAAAACTCTTTTAATTGAAAAAATATAATTTCTAAGGTACCTACCACAAAAACCGTTAAAAATAAATTTTCGGGAATTTTTTACGCACACCACGCCATGATTTTTTATGGCTTGTTCACATCGCATTCTTTTAACTTTGGGTTAGGTACCTTTGGCGACGTAGGCGTAGGTTTTAAACGAATTTATAAATCAAATTTTTATATATTTATATGCTACATACCCTTTAGGCCCAGGGCTAAAAAAACAATTGCATTTATTAAATTTGTTAACTTTACATCATTTTTTAGCGTTCTCTGTACTATCTCTCCCCACACCCTTGTGTTTGTTGTTGTCTTTTCCCAAACTCTCAATATTTTCGAATAGTCCTTCAAACTGTTTATGTACATCTCTTCCTTGGTTTGCTTCTTACTCTTGTTGTTTTTTTTTCTTATTAGAACTAACCTTGGCAATCTTTCTCTAGTCAATATTTTCTACATTCCCCAGCATCCGCTATTATACTGGATTCTTATACAATTCTTCTAATTCCTGGTTTATTCTTCTTCTCCCTTCCTCCTCCGTCCTTATTCCTCTAGAAATTGAATCTAGGCAGAGGTTTAATTTACTTGCTTGCAACATAAGTGGTAATTTTCAATTTAAACTTTCTTAAAATTACCACATTTTATTAAAATGGGCAAAACACGGGTGAGGTCTTTGAATAAGGTAGCAAAAAACTTGTAAGTAAAGTTTCAAAAAAACAAATCAAGAAAATGTGATATAAACAGAATGTTTCATTTTTACAATGTTTTCAAATGTAACAAAATGAACAAATCTAAAAAGAGAGACAAAATAAACAAGTATGTTTAAAATTCCTACATAGGTATCTTTTTAATATTTATTCTTCATTTAAAGTCCTATTTCCAGGCTTATTTGTTTGGGCACTTTTCCTAAGGGTAGAAAAAGATGGACACCTAGATCTGGCTACAAATCAATAATACAAAAAAAAATGTTGGAAAAAAATTTGTTTTACCCTCAAGATAACTTCTTATTAGATTGAACATTATTCCGGTAAATCCCATATTTTCCAATTTACTCAACAAAATATCCAAACATACCACACCAAAAGCCTTTCTCAAATCTACATAAACAACAATCACAATATTTCCATTATCCAAGGTTCTAGAGATATAATTCACAAAGTCCGCCGTGGCGCATAAGGTACTACTATTTTTTTTGGAATGGTACTCATCTACTTCTATATGTTTCTGTATATGTGATAAGTTTCGTTTTGTAATTAATTTTCTACGATTTTGGAGAAAACACTTACAGTACAGAGTTGCTTATACACTTTTTGCTCCCATTTTTAAATACGTTATTAATTAATTTATTTAGGATTTGTACCAATGATCAAGTTCCGCCTTATTAAGCTTTTTTTTACTTTCTAGAAGTTCACCCTGTAGTTTTTCGTTTATTTAAAGTTGTTCTTCAAATTTCTTGTAAAATGCGCTGTATTTGTCATCCCTGTCCTGAAGTTTTGCCATGACATTGTCCAACTTAAAGCTCTTATTTTGCACTTTTTTATTCGACTTATCCATATTTTGACAATCCCCACAAAACCAGGGTGGAGTAGAAAGACTAATTCGATTATATGTCCTCTAGGACATGGAGATGCACTCTCGATGTTTTCAAACGAGACATTTCTCGCAAAGTAAACTCTCTTGATTATCCTGTACTTTTCTCTCGCAGATTACAGTCGCTATTTTAGTTTTTTTAGTAATTGATTCCTCAATGTAGCCCTCAGCTGCAGTTGAAGATTTCCATCCTACATGGCATTTTATTGTTAACATGTCTGCCCCGATTCCATAAGCAATGGTGCAGAAGATCTGCGAGAACAGTGTCCTGTGTATTGCATTGGTTTTTTTTTTTTAATATTTAGTTATTTTAATATTAAAATTTTAGGGAAAGGGGAAAAAAAGTCAAAAAGTCTTTCTCCACTAATTTAATAGTGAGCTATTAAAGGCTCAATTTTAAAATTAAATTGTCTCTACATGTTTCGAAGGTAGTAACCTTCATCTTCAGGAGACCAAAGTAGTGCTGCAGTTATTATTAGCAGTAGAGAGAAAACTGTTGGTGGAAAATGACGTTGATGGAGCTTTTTTTATTTAAAAATATTTTGACAAGATATTAATAATTGAATGTAATCAGCATGCTAAAATTGGAATTGAAAGTGGAATGTTATATTTAAATCAAAGTTTCTGAAAAGACACTGTCAATCTGTGGTCGAATTTAAAAGGGAAGATATTCGTTATTTGAAAATCATACGTCAGGATATATAAAAATGATCTTTTGGACATTCTAGTTCTTGTTAGAGAAAGATTTGTGTTTGTGATTTGTTTTATGAGAAATTATAATGTTGAAATTTCATTTGTAAAATTAGTTATTGGAGACCTAAGGTCCCGTCACCTTGCGTTATGTTCGTCCCATTATGTAGGGAAAACAATAGAATTTGATTTAAAATAAAATTATTAAAAAAAACAGATCTTATATTTTATATACCCTTAAAGATTAACTCGTAATCAATAGAGTATCAAAGTATTTTTTGCACTAGTGCAAAAAGTTAGAAATTTGGTATAGTAGATAGTGCAAAAAATAGTAAGGTTGTGTACGATCGTAGAAAAATATTATTTTATCGTTTACCCAAATTTTAATATTTTTCATAATCATCTATTTTTTCTTTTATTAAAAATGCCATAACTAAATTCCTTCTACAATATGTTCGTGTTAAAAAAATTACAATTTACTTATTTGAACAGTTTTTGACATTCGTCTATTTTTACACTAGCTAAATAGAATAATTTTTGCATTCAAGATAATTTTTTAATCGATTTATCTCGAAAACGACGTCCTAAATCGTGCCTAACAAAGACCACCCTTTTTTTGCAGAAAACGTTAACGTTTTCTAGTTTGACATACAAGGGTGCAACAATCAATTTGGAAGAAAGTTAGGTATATTTTAACTCCGCCCTCCCTTATTTCTGACGCTGCTTGTAAGTTGTCGACATTTTAACGACAACAGTTCGATTCTGCTTGTAAAGCTTACTAGAATACATAAATTTCAAGTTTGTATCTTTATTAGTTTCGAAAATATAAAGAAAAAACATCTTCAGGGTCTAGCTACTCTTTGCGAGGCTGTAGCTCGGGGTTGTGACCCTTCTTTGATCCAATCTACTCGATCCCTAATTATTAGCCATAACTTTTAGCACACCCTGTATTTATAGTATCATGTGATTGAGGACCTCAAAAAAAAAGATACTGTACATTCGTGTCCGAAACCAACATTTTCTTACATGACCGCACTAATTTCTTTATTCAAATTAAAGATATTGAACCCCTCACTCCACCGCTGGTTACCGTTTATACAATTTGGCAACCTGCTACGAAATATTGCGTATAAAGCATTGGTTTAACCATAATACTACAATAACTAATTAAAAGAAAAACAATATTATTTAACAATATTTCCAAAACGAAAGGGTTTGGGACAGAACTGTACAGGGTCTTTTTTTAAGTCCTATTAATTGTAATTTTTTTAATATCGCCTTGTAGGTTAAAAATAATCTAGTCAAATAGTATTAAACAAAAAATAAATAATATTTGATCTGTTCTGTTTTGTTTGAAGGGAGATATTTAAAGAGGCTAAACAAATATTGATTCTTACTTTTCTTCCTTAAAATAGCCGATTAGGTTTTGTTAATTAATGTAATATTTGAAATACTTAATTGATAAAATATGATATGTTGGCTTGTCTAGATTCCTTCAGGGCCGTTCCAACCCGGGGGTGCTAGGGGTGCGTGGCACATGGGGGGCGGCGATAGCCGCCCGATTAAAAAAATAATTTTAAAACTAATTTATTAGTAAAATAATCAATATAAAAATATTGTCCTTATACTAGGTAACTAATTAGAGTTAAAAATGCATTTTACAAGTATAACTGGTAATAAACAAATCATCATTGGCTTTAAGAACGCTACTCCACGTCGCAACCAGTTGGGAAATACCTACTTTGTTTGTTTTTTTTTAACACGTTATAACCTATCGTCCCATTAAATCGCGTCGCATCGCCGGCATCACGTCGGTGCGGGCGGCTTTTGTCAGGTTGCAGGAAAATACTCGTTTATGCCTTGAGCCTATAAATACACGCACCGGGATAATTTGCACTGTATTAATTTTGAACGTGTCAATCTCAACAACTGAAAACTCTGAATGTAAAGATATCCAAAAAAATCCAGAAAACCAAATCAAAATTAATTCTTACTTTGTAATATTGGACACTGCATTATCAAAAATAGAAGAGTTCCAACAAATTAAACAACAATAAAACAACATCACACAGTTTTTATTTTCTCAACGACCTAAATAATTTCCTTAAAAGAGATAAATCAAATAGGTCCACGAAATGTAAATCTGTAGGAAGTATGTTAAATGATCCATCTAAAAATGAAAAAGATATTATAGCTGAAAATGTATGCGATGAAAATGACGAACGTTACACCGTATATTTCCCCTGAAATGAACGCGTTTAATGTGATTCAATGCCTATTTACAAATTACCTCGTCTATCTGTTTCCAAATTTAGTGATTGCCATACGGATTTCTTTAACATTACCTGTGACTGTGGCTAGCGGGGAAAGAAACTTTTCAAAACTTAAAATGATAAAGAATTGTTTGAGGTCAACAGTGGGACAAGAAAGGCTTTCAGACTAATATATTATTAGTATCGAAAAGGACATTTCGGAAGATATAGATGTATCAGATATTATTACAGAATTTGCATTAAGAAAAGCAAAGATTATTTAAGCTTTTTCACTGGCTTATTAAGTATATGTATTAATTGATATGTGTACATATGTATTTAATATAACGTATTCATTTGGTTATTATCTCAATAAATTAATAATTATTGTGTTAGGCTTTAAAATTAAAAAATAAACTGAATTTATTTTACTATCTGTAATTCGTTGTTTCATTTAAGTTAAAAATATTTCAGAGAAATTTCAATTAATCCATACGGTATGAGGGGGGGGGGGGCATTCCTTAATTTATTTAATAACGGTCAAGTTCTTTTACAGTTTCAATTTGAAACATCTTATACCCAAAATCTCCAGAACCTTCTGTTATGGAATTGGGGTGGCTCACGATTTATTGAAAATAAAATTATGCGAATATTTATTTGCTAAATAAACGGGTGTCAAAGCCCAAATTTGAATTCCAAAGCTGTTTGTCTTTTAAACCCCCCGTTTCACTTATCATGTGACACACTGCAGCCTGCACAGAGTTATATACCCTCACCTAACCAGGATAATATTGCGGTCAGAGCTAACAAAAAAGCTTTTCTCCGATTTTCGTTCCTAAAAATTTTAATTATAAACGGATAAGGAATTTATTGATCAAAACTACAATAAATGGAGAACAAAATTTCATTTTTTTTTGTCCCACGAGATCAAGTAGGTGAACTTTATAGCACTTTTGACACTCATATCAAATCTGTTTTCAATTTTTTTTTATCGGGCAGGGTTTAAAAGGGACAAAGCAATTTAATTTTAGAAAATTTAATAGGTATATTATTTGTTAACTGTGTACAAATTGATAAATTTTCTTAAAAAATTACAGAATTTCGGCTTTAATTTGCAGCATCTCTCTTCGGCGCCCAGTCTGCCAACATAGTAGGGTTCTATTTGCCTTCCTATCGCTTCTTAGTCCTGACGAAATATACTCCCATGCCATGCTTATCACTGACAGCGAAAAAAGTGTGAGTCCAAAAAATGTCTGATATTGCATCCCATGGCTTTATATGAGAACAATGAATTGTTTACGATCTCTTAGTAACTTTCTGCTTTGCGATTTCCCAAGAAGCAGTTGCAAATCTGGTTTTTCAATTCCATTTAGTTCCCAATCGAATTTTTCATCTCGAGGCAGCTGTCTGATCTGGTGTCTCAGAAATATACCTTTCTTTTATTGTAGCATCACTGATTTTGTAGAACTTATTCCCCGGGTATGCAAATCCACGGTCAGTTTTATCCATCCATTTGACGAAATTTTTCATTAATTCAACCTTGATGCGCAAAGGGGGCAAATAAATTTTCTGAGGATTAACAAGCGAAGTATTCATGACGTTATTATTTTCTGAGTCAGTGATGTTCGCTTTGACTACTCATTCTTTTCATAATGATTTTTTCTATTCCGGCTGCCTCATTCACAGTACTTTGTAGCCGAGTAAAGGTGCCACAACCTTTAGATGCCAAGTATAGGAGCTTTGTGTTTCCAAAGAGAAACTGTGGCACCATACAAATAATAAAATATCAATGTTTGGCACTCAGAGGTTGCTTTAAATGCCTTTTATGGTTTATGTATACTATAGCGGCATATTGTATTAGTGACAAGTGAATAATATTGTAGCACAGAAACTGAGGGTGATGGAGAAATTCTAAAAACATAGCTGATTTCAGCTTTCAAAAATTTATAGAAAACGTGCATTTTTGTACTTGAGACAAAAATGTTGTTAACTGGTGTAATTTATTTAATCAGGTTAATCGTTTTAAATTTAACCAAGCTATAAACGAAAACGTTCAAAAACTCATAATCAACTTAAAGACCAACGCTTTGCTTTATGTTACTCCACGCCAACTGATTTTATTACCTATACATAATTAACCATTGTCTTTTGACTTGCTGTTTTCCTAACCGTTGGAAATCAGCGAATATTGTGCCGATTCCTAAGGTGTCTAATCCTACTCAACTCTTCGACTTTAGTCCGAGTATATTACCTACTATCTCCAAAATTTTGACTACTTTTTTTATTTTCATCATATTCTTCCCCCCCCCCCCCCCTTGATCAAGATTTCGCAAAAACCACAGCACAACTACAGTCTTATTTAATATTACTGACGACCTCTTTACAGGATCAATGCAGGTGTCTGGTATTGTTTGATTCCACCAAGGCATTTGATACGATAGATCATGAGATACTATATATTAAACTTACATATCCAAATGGTGGTAATAAATAATGACCATTCTGTCGGCAGGGGAGTTACGCAGGGAAGTATTTTAGGGTCTTTAATTTTCTCTATTTACTCGCTAGATTTTCCTAAATTTCTTCATCTCTGCGACTCTCACCAGTATGTCGATGATACCCAAGTGTACTACTCAAATTTCCAAATATTTGTTTGATATGTTAATCAGGGGTTCTAATGTTTATTTTCTCCAAACAAGACATCGTGACTTATATAATGTACCCAGGCACACTTACGCTATCTTTCAGCAATCATTCAGCTATGCGGCAGCTAATTCAATTAATTCTTTACCTGACGATGTTGGAAGAGCGTCCAGCTCTGGATCATTTTCTAGACAGGTCAGGGATTTTTGTTTTCAAGTCGCAGCCCGCACTAATACACGCACTAATAATATACCTAAGACTACAGATTTTCACAAAGCGTAATAAATAACTTAAAAATTTTTTCAATGGTTTGCTTGACAAGTTTATCAACCTTCTTTTCAATTTATTTATATTTTAAGCTAAGATATGTAAAAAATAGCTCACCCAAATGTCATCAACATATATATATATTTAGAATCACGGAAAAAAGATCTTTCATTTTAGCGCATAATATACAGGGTGTTCCATTTAAAAAACTTGAAGTTGCCTATATTTTTTCATTTTCCGATGCGACTTTGTTTTTTCTGATAACTTCAAAAGATAGTAAAAGAAAAACCCTAGAACTTTTGTATATAAGATTTTTTTCCATCTCTAATAATAAAGGCTCTAGAGTTCACGTAAATATAATCAAAGACCCTGTACATTCATCGGTAAAACAAACATTTCTCAAAAAATCCCTATTATTATTTACTCTTTCCATTACCTCAAAACAGAATACCATTCTCCGTTCTTCATCACCTTACCGTAGCTCTTGATGTTTTTCACACTCGTAAGGAAAATATTTATGTTTTTTTTTAAAGTGCGCAACACTGTGGTTTGATGTTTTCCTACATCTTGCTCAAGAATCCTCTTGCTAATCATTTTGTTGTCCTTCACGTGCAGTAAAATATTGAGATCTCTTTTATTCCTTTCGTCAGCCCTATTGACATTCTGAGTTGAGCATTTACAATTATTTATTACAGTGCCCTTGTAGTCAAATTTACTAATGATAAGTTTAATTAATGAAATGGAAGGGATAGGGAATTGAACTGAAAATATTTCAAACACTGCCCTTAAACTGTTTCCTGTATAATACCACTTAATCATAGTTACTTTTTCCTTAATGGAATAGCTCATATTAAAAACTATGAAAATTTCGTAATTTTGCCATCACATTTAATTGAATAAGTTAGGATTGGCTTATTAAAATTTATTCAAACTTGGCACATGGGTTTATTATATCGGCCTCTTAAAAAAAATATAATTCTATTGGAATCAATATTTGGCCACCTCAAAATTTACATGGGATTTCCTATGTTTAACTAAGCCATGCATCACCCAGTATATCTTTGCAATAAAGTAAAAAAGATCCATTTAAATGGTAGGCCGATGGATTTGACATTAAGTCCATGCATCCAATTTATTTTTTCATTTAATTTTCAGATGTTTCCCACTGTACTACTCTTAGCGAGCACAGTGGTCTGCTCATCTGCGTGGGCTGTTTTGGATTCCATAATATTTAACGGCATAGGCGCTAATCCGTACAATTGCACTACTAAAGATTTTAAATGTAAAGATGGCCACTGTGTACCGCTACACGCGAGATGTGATGGCTCAAATGATTGTGGAGATTTTAGTGATGAACAAGACTGTGGTAAGTAGTAAAGAGATTTTTTAGAAAAGTTAATAGGATCAAATAAATAAAATTAATTATTAAGAAATTAAAAATATGGATTATTAATTTTACAAAACAAACTTACAAATTTTTCTGACCACTTTAAAATTCTAATCGAAATCGGCACAGTCGTTGAAAAGCAAGAATCTGACATATGAATTATCAGTGGCTTAACCTGAACATCCAGAATGTGTTCTTTTTACCAATAATCCCTTATAATATTATTTGTATGGCAAACACAATCAGACCAATTTTCGGCGGTAATGGTTTGTAATGCCTCTTTCCAAACATCTAAAACGGCATTCTCATCTTTCCTGGCTTTTTCAATAATTTGTTTAGGTATTAAAAAATGTTTTGCTTTGGGCCCAAATTAATTCAATAGCGTTGAAAATGCAGTGGTAGGGCGGCAATCTCAAAACTTGATGACCCATAGTACAAATTAATTCATCCACGGCACATACTAATTTGGTTTGTATTGTTTTACTATTTGTAGCAGTTCGGGTTTGAAAGCGTTTTCCATAAAACTGATATTTGATTGCTTTGTAGCCAGGAAATGATATCAGCTTTTCTCGTTGGAGCATTTGGCACATTTTTGCTGAGCCGTGAATGGTACTTTGCATTTGTCCATAACTAGAAGCGAGGGGTTTTCGAGTCGAAGTAAAAGCTGTTCTTCCACCCATTTTTCAAACAATGTGAGTTCATGTTGTCATGATAGTCAGCGCTTTTAGTTTTTGTAGAAAAAACTAAGTCTGCCCATCTATAAAGCTATCTTTGGTACCAGCATGCAAAACTATATGCCGTCTGATTGTTTTTTTATTTATAACTGATTTGATGTTGTCATCATGCCATGTTCTAATGTCCCTACCATTTTGAAATATCCATGTTTTGTCTATAAAAACCACATCTAAACAAATGGCCTAATGTGGAGTTGCTTAGGTCAATAATTTGTTTGGCATGCAATTCCTCTTTTAGCTTTTGCCGTGTGCATACTTATGCGTGGCAATCATATTGTTAGCTACGTTCCTTATTTGAGTTTTCCTTGCTTCAGTTAAATCCCTTGTTTTTTCTCTATTAGCCTAAAAAGGAAATTGAATATTATGACTACATGTTCTTTTATTACTTTATAATTGAATATAAATACTTATAATAAATTACAATCTTTATATATATTATATAATATAAAAATCGCATAATTTTTTGGTCCATAAACGTCAAATACGCCATCCACTGTGGGACACCCTGTATTCATATGTGAATAAATTTTAAACCACTTACCCTGGGAAAGGTTTCTGTTGTATATTCCTTTCGAATCCTGGCTACAGTTTTCTCACTAATCTTAGAGGCTGCTGAAGTGCATTTCACAACTGAAATTGGCTGTACCTGAGTTTTGGGTACCTGGGTAAAGGTTCTTTGTTCCGCTTTAATTTCTCACACCTGACAAAGAGAGGCAATTAAGGGTTGGTACTTGCTAATTTCATGCCTATGATTTGTTTAGAAGAAAGAAAGATAATTAAAAGCTGTAGCTTTCTTTGTTGCAGGTTTTATTACCCTTTCGGTCTTTTTAAATAATCTCTACTATACCTCAAAGCAGTTAAACATTAAGGGATGAAATTTTACACAGTGTTACATTGATAACAACTTAAATTAAAACATTATCGTAAAGGCTTATTGTCCATTCTTATCTGGCTATAACAATAATTGAAATCTAATTTATCTTAAATTTTATTTTCCATTTGATTTAGTCAAATATTTAAAGACTAAAGAGCGTTTATACACAATTTAACAACAGCTTAAATTTAATTTAACCTTAATTTAAGACAACTTTTAATAACAACAATTATACGTAAATGGAATTCCGCATGTGTTTTTACGCCTCCTTAAATGAATCTGTGCAAACCCCATTAAATTAAAGTAAAATTAAATTTCTTTAGTATTAAATAAAATTGTACATAAACGCACTTTTACATATGAAATTAGTAAACAGTATTTTTTTTCAGAACTCTTTTTATGTAAGGAGCCCAATTTTTTCCGATGTAAAAATCAAAGATGCATTTCTAAAACATTTCTCTGTGATATGGAAAACGATTGCGAGGATTTTTCCGATGAGCTAGACTGTGAATATTTTAAGGTAACTTTACTTCTAAAAATATATTAGTTGGTAAAACATCTTTTCTTTACGGTTTATATTTTAATACGGTTCATGTTAAAACACTTGGTAGGTAACAGTCAATGTTCAGAGCAATTAAAACTTACATAACAATTTGCAGACATGTAGCTTCATTTCTCTTTTCTATTCACACTTCACAGGGGATTACGGCTCCAGTCGACTGGCTTTCGAACCCATAATTAAACTAACTAAACAGAATATTTTTATTTGTTGTTGTTTAGTTGCAACACTGCTTTGAATAATAATTATTGTCCAATTACGAAATTAGTCCATCGATGATTTCCTCACTCCTCAGAGTATTTACTACTCTTTATTTACCTGTTACTAATAATTTTATTTATTGATCATTAAGTATTTTCTTAGCATTTACTACCTTTTATTCACTTGGTCCCTTGACTACAACTATTGACTCTATTTATATGGGCGAATAAATTTAAATACGTTTCTTTCGCTAGATTGAACATGTAGCTACCAATGTCACGTGTGCAAATGGTGAGTGGCAATGCACAGATAAGTTATGTATACCAGAAGACTGGGTGTGCAATCAGGAAGCGGATTGTCTTGATGGATCGGATGAAGGTATCGGATGTTCCATGCATGACAAGGAATGTGATGGATTCAGGTAATCATAAGATTAGCAATTGTCAGATTCTGATTCACTGTCATAAGGTGGATATAGTATATAAGCGTTATAAATCTTATAACCATTAATGTAGGCAATCTCAGAAATAATATTATTTTGCTTTACAAATTCAATTGGTAAAAGAAGAATAAAAAAATAAACGATAAATCACAGTGTTAAATGAACGAGAAAAACTGTAGTTGGAATCTGCTTTTATTATGTATATGTGTGCGTAGTTTTACGATAAATAACATACTCAAAACTATTATTCAATCTCTTTATACTCGAATCTAGTACAGGCGTCTTGTATACAAAAGACTCTAGATCCCTGCCCATACATTCACCGAAATTTGTTGCTGAAAACGACCTTCTCTAATTTTATGAGGATTATCGTCCGCCAAAAAATCTTCGTTATCAAAATTCATAATGGCTCCTCTTGGAAAAGAGGCCTCGTGAGTAAATAAAGTGTTCGGTAAAAAATTATTGTTATGGGATACTGTATGCAGCAACCACCTACTAAATCAAACCTTGGTTGAAAATCACGTAGCAGAGCTTGCACATGTTAAATATGGTACTTGCACTTGTTTGAAGTTGCACTGGTACATTTCTGGTACTAGTAGAAGGATCATCTTCTATCTCTCAAAGTATAGCCTCTGCTAACTCAGGCGTGGTTACTGCTGCAGGACTTCCGTACTACGTTTAATACTCCCAATCTCACTCGATCTTGCATGGAGCTGTCTAAATATTTTGGCACGTGGCAGTACTCTATTTGGATAACGTTCCTGATAAATTCGCTAAACTTCTTCAGCATTTCCATTTGCTAGGCCATAATTGAATTGCATCTGGGCCAATTCATTTTTGACTTCTTATTGACAAAACAGATAAATTAAGCATCAAAGCTTACCTTTACCTCGTATATTAATTAACTTACTATACAGGGTGTTAATTAAGTAAGTACGGAAACTTTAAGGAATTAATCCTTGATTGATTTTAAGACCGAATGTTCATATAATTATAGGTCCGCAAAAGCTCCGTTTTCGAGATACAGAGTGTTCAAATTTTAAAAAAAATTCACATTTTTCTATTATAATATTGAATGGTATCAGTTACTTCATTGAAACATGGTACACACTAATAGATATTTAGAGGCTACATTTTGCAAGTATTAAGATATTTTTAATTCAACCACGAGCGTAGATATGGGTAACCTTCTTAGGATTTTCAAGCAAAAAATGGCACGCCACTGACTGTTTTAAACTTTTAAAGCCTTATCTAGTAAGCCAGGCAAGAGGTACACAAAAAGTATCTCTTGATAGTTTTTGATAGGATGAACCCTTTTCGAGAAAGTTTCCTTATTCGGTTTTCATGCACGCCTATGGACAAATTTAAGTGTGAATCAAAATTGCTCAGAACCAAAAAAAAATACGAGACAGATCTAATGAAAATAAATTCAAAAAACTATGAAATCGTTTCGGGAACCGTTTGATTTTCACAATAAAAGGACATTGAAATAATTACCAAGTCATTTTTAATTTTTTTAATTAAAAAAAAATAATAATTTCAACAAATAAAAACTAAAATATTTCTTAAACCTAAAGAGTAACATTTTCTCAGATTAAGTGCTGGAAATGACCACCTGTGGCCGCAATGCAACCGTCTATTCGTCTCATCATTAAATTACGGACTCTCTCGAAAATACCTGGTGTATTTTTAATTATTATACATGAATTGACTATTCGCTTTCGCAGGTCTTCTTCATTTTGAACCGGAGTTTTGTACACCAATGATTTAAGGTGTCCCCATAAATAGTAATCCAATGGATTCATATCAGGCGACCGAGGAGGCCATGGTTGTGGGCCTGCTCTCCCGATCCAACGATTAGGATAAGTCTCATCCAAAAATTGACGAGCAACTAGACTGAAATGTGGTGGAGCGCCGTCGTGCATGTACCACATGCGATATCTTTCTCCAAGTGGAACTTCCTCTAATAGTTGAGGTAGATCGTGCTGTAAAAACCTTTGGTACTCTTCTCCAGTAAGCCTAGGTGGAAGAAAATGAGGTCCAATGAGGTGGTCATTGACAATTCCAACCCACGTATTGACAGAAAACTTTTCTTGGAAATTATTTTCTATCATGGCATGTGGATTCTCTTCGGCCCATACGTGGTTATTATGAAAATTCATAATAGAATCACGAGAAAAACAAGCTTCGTCCGTAAACAACACTTGACTTAAAAAATTGGATTTCTTACCACTTTACTTCGTAACCAATAACAAAAGTCTACTCTCAGAGGCAAATCCCTTGGCAATTGAGCTTGCACACGTTGCAAGTGATATGGATATAGCTGCTGATCTCTTAAAATTTGCCATACTGTTACATGGGTAATGTTCAATTCGTGCGCTATTTTTCGCGTACTGGTATCAGGGTTTCTCTCAATTTCGTTTAGAACAGCTTCTTCAATATGAATTGTTCTAACCGTTACGGGTCTCCCTATAACGACCGTACACCTTTACCTTTTAAAAGTTCCTGTCTCAGGAAGCCGTGCGTGGAGTCTTATAAATGTTCTTGCCTTAGGTACCGCCCGTTGAGGAAATCTTTCATGATAGATACGTCTTGCAGCTTCAGCATTACCATGAGCCATTCCATAACAAAAATGCATGTCTGACATTTCGCTATTAGTAAATTGAACCATTTTGAACGGAAAATAATCACCGAAAATAAGTTCTAAGAACGACAAATTAATAATTTAATTACCTTATAAGTAACTGTCAAGTTGTTTGCCATACTGCAATAATTGTTTTTCAAAGCACACTTTGTTTAATAGAATAGTTTTCTAAAAACGGTTTTAAGTCTTAAACGCGTATGTAGTCTATTATAATTTTTCAATTTTCTTAGTTCCTAGCAAATTTTAAGAAATATTTTAGTTTTTATTTGTTGAAATTATTATTTTTTTTTTAATAAAAAAAATTAAAAATGTCCTTGTAATTATTTCAATGTCTTTTTATTGTGGAAATCAAGCGGTTCCCGAAACAATTTCATAGTTTTTTGAATTTATTTTCATAAGATCTGCCTCGTATTTTTTTTTGGTTCTGAGCAATTTTGATTCACACTTAAATTTGTCCATAGGCGTGCATGAAAACCGAATAAGGAAATTTTCTCGAAAAGGGTTCATCCTATCAAAAACTATCAAGAGACACTTTTTGTGTACCTCTTGCCTGGCTTACTAGATAAGGCTTTAAAAGTTTAAAACAGTCAGTGGCGTGCCATTTTTTGCTTGAAAATCCTAAGAAGGTTACCCATATCTACGCTCGTGGTTGAATTGAAAATATCTTAATACTTGCAAAATGTAGCCTCTAAATATCTATTAGTGTGTACCATGGTTTCAATGAAGTAACTGATACCATTCAATATTATAATAGAAAAATGTGATTTTTTTTTTTAAATTTGAACACTCTGTATCTCGAAAACGGAGCTCTTGCGGACCTATAATTATATGAACTTTCGGTCTTAAAAGCAATCAAGGATTAATTCCTTAAAGTTTCCTTACTTACTTAATTAACACCCTGTATACTTAGGTATTTTTTTGTACATGCAATAAAGTGGCTTTTATATATTTTTTCTCTCGAGAACGAAGCAAGATACGAAAACAATTTAAGGAACAAAGACGTTGTACTATTAGTTGATAAATCCTAAAAAAAATATCAAAATTAGAAAAAAGTCGGTGGCGTGCATTTCTATGTCAATAATATTAATTAAGGTGCTCCCCGGGACGCCACTGGACTTAATAAATTTAATCTAGTTAGGGCTAATTAAGCCTTTTATCGTTATAAATGTCGGTGCCAAATTTCAATAAACTCGGGAAAAGGATAATTAAAAAAAATAATAAAAAAACGATTTTTTAAAAAAACTTTAACACCCTGTATATTGAAAATAGGGCAATTCCGGATACATGTTCATATGAACTTTTTCTCTTAGATTATGATAACGAATCACTTCTACCGTAACAACAAATCATGAAAATAACAACCCGTTAAAAATGAAATTATTTTAGGTGTATGAACAAAAGATGTATTCCCAAAGAATGGAGATGTGATGGTCATGATGACTGTAGTGATAACAGCGATGAAACAGATTGTGGTATGTTGCAAATTTTTAATACTTTTTAAATACAGAGTACGCTAAATACAGTGGCCTATTAGAAGTACCGTAAAACGGGGGGAAGCTGACCGCTGGGGTCAACTTGACCAAAATTACAAAAAAATATATTTTTGGTTATAAGTTCGTCCCTAATTTTTTAAAAGATTTTTTCTTAATTTTTTTCCTATCAGTAACCTAATAAACTCTAAAAATACTGTGGGATAACTTTTTTCGGATATAAATAACGTGAAAAACTATATACTCCTTATTCCACTGTATTAAGCCATAAAAACAAGGTGGTCAAACTTTGATCTGTCAAGTGATAGCTATCTCGTTCCCGTATATTATTTCTATTTTATTACATAAGTTTTCCTCTCTCAACAGCATATATGTAAAGAAAATTTTAAAAAATAAAATGTTTTTTGAGTAAAAAAAAAAATTCAAAACTGCGCATAATTTTCTTAAATTTGGGGTGTAGTTGACCGCGTGGGTGAAGTTGACCGACAAGTTAAAACGACGAGTTAAAACTCCGCAGAACGCGCCTTTCGAAATGCAACAAGCTCGTCGCGTTTTGCATTCAGTCTATTCACGATAGTTCGAATTGATAGTAATGTTTTTGGACCCATTAGGTTATATTATTTTGTATAGTGCTAGGTTATAGTAATAGTGCTTAGTAAAATATGCCGCGAGTGTACCAACGAAAAGATGATTCCAAGCGCCTTGAACAGTACTCTCAGGAGGCCTTAGAGTTATGTTTATCTGAGGTAGTAGAAGGAACATTAAGTGCTAATCTAGCTGCCAAAAAATATAAAAGCATATTTGTGTGGCCCGAAAAAAAAGACGTTGACGAAGTGCCTATATCGGACATTAACAAGGTTTTAAATTCACCTCAGATAGGCAGAAGGGGCGAACTTTCTTTTGAAAATGACTTGTCTCCTTTCAATATAATATAGACATGCATTTTTATTTGATATTTACAGTCTTCAATGAAGTTTTTGCTCTATTATTTTAAAGTGTTCAATAGTTATGTTAATTTGTTTTATTGTTTGCTTGTTTGTAGCTTGTGTTAGTTAAAAAAAAAAATAAATTCAAATATTTAACAGTACATTTCCACATCTACTGCGCTGCGGTGGTCAACTACGCCCCTCATTGTAATGCGAGCCATTTATCATGCAAATTCAATAGTCGGTCAAGTTCACCCCTGTGCGGGGCGAAGTTGACCATATAGATTTTTTTTTAATTTTTACCTCAAAACCTAAAAAACTGTGGTTAATTAATGTAAGTATTAATAATATATTTCAAGGCCTATATTATAGCCCACACCAATACCCTTTTTTTCTAATTTTTCACAATGATAATTCCTTCTAAAGTTGAAAATCGGTCAACTTCCCCCCGTTTTACGGTATCTTGATAACTAAATGAGATTTTATCTTAAATATTTGGCTGTGGCTATAGGAGATGATTTTTTACTCTTTAAAAATATTTTTAATAACGCGCTGTTGCCGGATCATACCAAAAGTGGAATTTTAAATGAATCACCTCGTATTAAATTTTTAAAATCTCTATAAGTTTCCTAACAAATTTGTTTTAATTTTTTGAAAAAAAATATCGAATATGTCGAATTTAATAAAAATGTGTTAAATGATTAGGTATTAAACTGCTAGTTAATAAATTGACGTCAAGCTGGACATAACGAATAAAGATTATTTTACATTAAAAACACATTTTCGTTTCACCAATCCGGCAATTACACATCCAAAATAATAGACACCATTATGTTTTTCTTACTAAGCCTTTAATTTAACATAACATACCAAACACTACAGATTTTCACAAAAACATTAATTAATTAAATGTTTAAACAACCCTCCATTAGCAGCTCAACAATATTCTAACCGATCATGGAATTCATTTTTAACATTACTGAGTTGATAAAGTCTGTGCGTTTTAAGAAGTCCGATATCGGATTAAATCACCAAGGGATGTTATCGCTTTTAAAACAGTAAGTCGGTTAAGTTACAATATCTTCGCACCTTCGCTATACTTGATCACACCGAACATCCCACTGGTTTACTGTATCCTATTACTGGGCGAAATCAGGGGTTTCAAAACAAAATTATCTTAGAATTACGCGTTGAGCATAAATAATAATTAAATAGATAATTAAATTATTTTGCTATTATTATAGTTAAATCTATATAATAATCGCTATTTTCCAAGAACCAATTAAAATTTGCTCAAGTGCGGGATGGTTAAATATGTTAAAGATTTTGTCAGGTATATACTTTTCTGATAATGACATTATTTTGGGATTATTATAATTAAATCTTCATAATAATTACTATTTTCCAAGAAATAATTAAAATTTGCTGAAGTGCGGGATGGTATGTTCTACTTTATTTTAAATAAGTAGTTGTGCTTTTCACTTTTAGTTTGTTTCTCATTGTCTGTGAATTAAAATCAATTAAGCAAAGTTATGGAAAATGTTCAGCAAGGTGGCACATCGCCTAGAAGGCATTTATCTCCAGGTGAACGCCGTTTGGTATTACAAGTGGAACGTTATTTTACTTTAGAAAAAGATAACTCGGGCCCGTTAGAGTCTGTTTTGGCAGTGCAAAAACGAACGTCTGATGCTTGCGGCATTTCAGAGAAGACCTTAAGAAGACTTCGAAAAAAGAGTGAAGAGGATTTGGACAGACCATATAAAAGGGTTCGACTCCATTCAAAAACCTTGGATTTATCCCAAGGGATAAAAATCTCTATTAGGAATATTGTTTATGATATGTATAAAGCCAAGGAATATGTTACCCTCAAAGCTATTCTTGAAAAGATAAAGCAGAAAAAACTTTGCGATATTGGAACTAACAGTTTGTCCATCATCTTAAAACACATGGGTTTCAAATATAAAAAAACGAACAACAGAAAACTGCTTTGCGAGCTGTCCAATGTTGTTTCGAAAAGATGGCAATTTTTAAGGGATTATTTAAACAACAAAAAATCGGAATTGTCAAGACAAGTTGTTTTTCTTGACAAAACATGGGTATTTGCAAACGGAACTTCAACAAAAACGTCTTGGCAGGATGACTCAAAGCATTGTTATTCAAGTACCCGTGCAAGTAATGGAAAAAGGTATATTATATTACATGCTGGTAATGAAGAAAGTTTTGTTTTAAATGCCAGTTTGATATTTTCACCAACAAAAAAAACTGATGATTATCACGGCAATATGGATGCTGAAATTTTTGAGCATTGGTTCGAGGAAAAACTTTTAAGTAGTTTAGAAAAACCTTCCTTAATTGTTTTAGACAATGCCTCTTACCATACGAGACTCGAAGAGAAATTCCCTACAAGCAGCTGGAAAAAGGAAGAAATAAAAGAGTGGTTGTCAAAGAAAAACATAAACCACGAAAATTTATATTTAAAAAGTGAACTTTTAAGCAAGTGTAAAGAGCAGTCATTTAAAAAAAAGTATGTTGTTGACGAATTAGCCCTCAAATATGGACATCAAGTTTTGAGATTGCCGCCCTACCATTGTCATTACAACGCAATTGAATTGGTATGGGGTATTAGCAAGAACTATTATGACAAACATGCCTGTAAAAATATCGGTAAGCCTAGCGTTATAAAGTTATGGGAGGAGGCGCTTAGCCAAGCGGGCAAAGAAGAATGGCGGAAATGCATTGAACACACAGAAAAAATTATTTTTGAATCTAATGAGACAGAACAGGTTATAGACGAAGTAAGACCGTTAATTATTACGAATGATGATGATGATGACGATGATGTTGATTCTGATGAGTCTGAAAGCAGGGGTGAAATTTCAAATGCAGAGGAAGACTACTTTTAGTAGTACCTATCTACAAGTAGGTATGTTCTGTCGCAAGACTACAAAATCGGTTATTTTTAGAACCAAAACTTTATAAAAAAGAATTCGTAAAACTAATTTGTCTGATTACTACAAAAGCTAAAAAATTATTATTTTTCTTTACCTAAACTAATTTTTTATTTACTTTAAATTATTTTATTTACAAAATGTAATTCATCAACATCCAAAATTACCTTCAATATAATTTATTGTTTGAGAGCCACCGACATAATGCTCAAGAGGTTTTATGGCTTAGCGGACTTCTTAAAACGCACAGACTTTATTGAGAAATTTTATCACATTCTATCGAAATAAAGTTTTTTTAGCTGGTCTAGATTTTCAAATTTTACATCTTTATAAATAACATTTTTTAAGTGATCCTCCAGAAAGAAGTCGTTTAGCGAAAGGTCAGGAGACCTGGCTGGCCAAAAGATTAGATGCCGTGGGCCAATAATATTTCCGTTAAAAATATTTTCCCTTAGCACGAAAATTATGAGCAGGACAACCATCCATTGGACACCAAATGTCCTAATTTGCGCGTACAACTTTTTTTAGTGCAGGTTTAATTCGATTTTGTAGTAAGTCCAAATAGGTTACTGCTATAAGGTTGCCTTCCATAAAAATGGTCCAATAATTTTATGTCCTACAATTCCCGCCCAGACAATTATTTTTTGTGGATATTGCGTCCGAGTATGAACAAGACGATGTTTATTTTCTTGGCTCCAATACCGGCAATTTTGAACATTTGGTTCGTTGTTGAGGGTGCATGTACATTCATCGGTAAAACAAATAATTCTCAAAAAATCCCTATTATTATTTTCTCTTTCCATTACCTCAAAACAGAATACCATTCTTCGTTCTTCATCACCTTGTCTAAGGAAAATATTGATGTTTTTTTTTAAAGTGCGCAACACTGTGGTTTGACGTTTTCCTACGGCTTGCCCAAGAATCCTCGTGCTAATCATTTTATTTTCCTCCACGTGCAGTAAAATATCAAGATCTCTATTATCCTTTTCTTCAGCTCTATTAATATTTAGCATTTACAGTTATTTATTATAGTCCCTTTGGACTCAAATTTACTATTGATAAGTTTAATTAATGAAATGGGCGGGATAGGCTTATCAGGGAATTAAACTGAAAACCTTTTAGACACTGTTTCCTGTATAATACCACTTAACCATGGTTACTTTTTCCTTAATTGAATAGCTCATATTTAGCTATAATTAATACGCCTTCAATGAAAATATTGTCACTGACGCTACTTTTTGTTTTGTCAATGCTAAATAATAGTTTGCTGGTGTTTGAAATATTAACTAAACTATGAAAATTTCGTAATATTGCCATCACATTTAATTGAATAAGTTAGGATTGGCTTATTAAAATTTATTTAAATTTGGCACCTGGGTTTATCACATCGGTCTCTTCAAAAAATTATGATAAAATTTTTATTTAATACAATGTACAGGGTCTTCCAACGAGGACTGAACAGGGGCTCATTTTTGAGCTTCCTTGTATTTAAAGAAAAATCCAAAATAGCCAATCGATGTACTTTTTCCTGCAGAATTCAAAAATGAAACCAAAAATTTATTTGAACCAGAAACAAAAGAGTTACGCTATGGATAAAGTGTTTTTTAAATGGAACATAAATTTTAATGTTTTATCCAGTATAATTTAACTTTAACCTGTTTGAAACATACACTAGGTAATAAAGGTATAATCACCTTTGAATCCTTCAAAGTCAAAAAATTTGACAAATTTACTATAATATTGCCGAAATGAAATATTCATTAGATGAGAGATTGCATATTGTTATCTTGTTCTACAAATGCCAAGAAAATGCAAGAGAAGCAAGGAGAAGATTTATTGCAAATTTTCACAGAAATATATCCGTCAATACTATTTTAAGGATAAAGAACCTATTTGAGGAAAATAAAACATTACATGACAGAAAAAGAAATCCAACTCTATACAAATTTAAAAAAAAACATTAATAATTTAATTGTTCAATGTGACCTCCGTTGTTCTCGAAACATGTGCGATAACCTCTTTGTAGCCTTTCCAAACTTGCTGTTATACTGTGATTTTCCTGGTTAAGGCGATTTATTTCATTCACAATTTTCTGCATGATCTCTTCAATATCGTGGTTTCGCTGCTTGTATACCACGTTCTTTAAATGGCCCCAAAGAAATGTGTCTAATATTGACAAATCGGGACTATTGGGTGACCAAGCATAGGTTCCATTTCTACCAATCCATTCTTCATGGCGTCCGTTTAAATATTGAGTAACCTCACGCACGGCATGCGGAGGGGCCCCATCATGTTGCCAAATTAAATTTTGATATTCTTCCAATGGTAAATCTTCCAAAAAGTTCTCAATTTCGTTTTCTAAGAACTCGTAGTATCTCTGTCCATTTAAAGTCCCGTTAAAAAATATTGGTCCCAAAATTCTATTATTTTTTATGCCACACCAAACATGGATTGAAGTCCTTCCTTGAAATTTAATTGTCTGAAATTTTCTTGGATTTCCAACGGCCCAGTGATGATTATTATGTCTATTGAAAACCCCCGATGTTGTGAATGTGGCTTCGTCAGTCCATAAGATATTTCTGAATAAATTAGGGTCTTCGTTTTCTTTCCGAATCACAATTTGGGAAACAAATTGGAAGCGAAGTTCTTTTTGTGCCGGTGTTAGATGTTGAAGTGGAAGGATATGATTAGACTTAAATTTATGATTTCTTAAAGTCCTGTGAACAGTTCCTTGGGTAACTCTTCTGCGTCTTAGACCGCCGCCGTATTGAACGTCCCGAACTGCGTCCGAAATTGATTTGGTTGGATTCAGTCGAAAATAATTCACAATGGCACGGTCTCGATTTCTATTCCTTTCTGGATTTCTTTTTCTGTCATGTAATGTTTTATTTTCCTCAAATAGGTTCTTTATCCTTAGAATAGTATTGACGGATATATTTCTGTGAAAATTTGCAATAAATCTTCTCCTTGCTTCTCTTGCATTTTCTTGGCATTTGTAGAACAAGATAACAATCTGCAATCTCTCATCTAATGAATATTTCATTTCGGCAATATTATAGTAAATTTGTCAAATTTTTTGACTTTGAAGGATTCAAAGGTGATTATACCTTTATTACCTAGTGTATGTTTCAAACAGGTTAAAGTTAAATTATACTGGATAAAACATTAAAATTTAATAAAAATAGCTGTCACAATATTAAATATTTTAATCAGAACGGACAAAAAAAAATCACTCGTTCCAAAAATCGTATAAAAAAAGCTATGTTTCATTTAAAAAACACCTTATCCATAGCGTAACTCTTTTGTTTCTGGTTCAAATAAATTTTTGGTTTCATTTTTGAATTCTGCAGAAAAAAGTACATCGATTGGCTATTTTGGATTTTTCTTTAAATACAAGGAAGCTCAAAAATGAGCCCCTGTTCAGTCCTCGTTGGAAGACCCTGTACAGCGGAGCCAATATTTAGCCACCTCAAAATTTACATGGGATTTCCTATGTTCAACTAAGCCATGCATCACCCGGTATACTTCTATGTGGTCAGCCCCTGTATCTGACAAAAACAAATGAAAATATGTTTTGTAGTAGCCTAAAATAAATAAATTTTCTTTATTAAAGTGGTTCGTATCTCACAATGGTCTAACACTTGATTTAAAAAAATAAATAAATTCAATATTTTATTTTTTATTTTGTATGAATGAATCTAGGAGGTATACGGTACACTGAAAGTTGCAACATAGGTATAATAAAAATATTTTATTTTAGAACATCATTTCGACCGAAAACAGTGCACTTTCGATCAGAAGAAATACCTCTGTCATGATGATAAGGCCTGCGTAGATCTCAGCGATGTTTGTAATGGGAAAAACGATTGTTTCGACAAATCAGATGAAGGTAAAAATGTACATTTGTTTATTGTTTCATACTGCTTTTATACGTGCATGGATTTACTGGTGTCAGTAAATACTCACACGCAAGATTTTGAAACCGTTCACGTCAGTAACATGGGCATATAAGTGTTATATCCATATTTTATTGCTTGATTTTTGCTAGTGCTAATACAAATTTTAATGCGTAAACAAGAGAAGTTTGTTGTTCTTAAGTTTTTGCTAGTCGTTTGGATTTCATCACGAAAGGCTGGCCCTGTTGCACTTACAACTTATCTGTAGGTAAAGTGTATTCACAAATATAAGAAACTGACCAAATTACTCTTATTTATTTCTACCTAAATAGGGGTATTGACACAATGCCGACTGATGACTAATAAATATGAAACTGATGTTTATTTAAGTTCATTAAATTCAAAATATAAAAATAGAATTATGGTCTTACACTTACACTTATAATGCTAAATTATTATATTAATTAATAAATTACCCGAGTAAATCTACTTCACTATCGCTATCATCATCTAAAGTAATAATAAACCTTTCTGTTGCATTCTTATACAAATGTAACTTTCTTCTACTTTCTTTACATGTTGTACGCAGTTTTTTCAGTTCACCTCAGATTTTTTTTTAGTTTCATCATGAATTAGAGTTAATACACTAGAATTAAGTTTGGGTGAAATATTATTGCGACGAATTCCAGCTTTAAGTTGGTGCCATATTTGTTCAATAGGGTTAAATATACAGTGGTAAGGCGGTAGCCGCAATACTATGTGCCCCATGCTTTTCGCAAGTTCATCGCTGTAATATTCTTTTTGAATAGACATACTTCTAAGCACTTCTAATAAGCCTTTCTTTCTATCGTTTTCATGATCATTATCAAACATATATTCTTTAATTTTGGCTTTAGTGTCTTTTGAAGAAGGAGCTTTGTTTAATTGTCTACTATGATGACTAGCGTTATCCATAACAATGACACTATTTGGTGGTATGTTCTGCAATAATTTAGTTTCAAACCAATTTTCAAATAACTCCGCTGTTGTGTCTTCATGATAGTCAACACATGATTCACTAATATTTTTTGCCGAGAGAGATAGACCATTCGGCACCCACCCATCTTCAGAACCAGCATGTAAGATTGTTATTCTTTTTCCACGGTTTGACGGGGCACGTGTCACACATTTGCCGTTAGAATCGACCCAACCACTTGACGGGGTGTCGTGGATGTCAAACCACGTTTCATCTAAATAAATGATCGGCCTACCGACAGTTTTGTATTCATTTACTTTTATCAGATATTCCCACCGCCATTCTTGAAGACGCTTGGACTCCATCAAAACCTGCTTTTTATTAATCCTTTTGAATTTAAAGCCCATGTGTTGAAGGCGCTTCCACAGTGTCGTTCTTGAGCATTTAATTTCTGTTTCATCTGTTGTCAGCCTTTTCATTAAATTGTCCAACGTTGGTACACTTTGCTCTTCATACATTTTATAAATTTTTCGTCGTATAAGTTCCTTGTCCCCTTGGTCCAACGTTCTTGATTTTCCAATATGACTTCTTTTTCTGTGGAAAAGGATTTTCTTGTAAGTAAAGCCGTTTCCTTTCCAACTTCTTTAGGCCACAGATTTCCGCGCGCAATAATGTCAAAAACACATTCTTTATAATCTGCTTGGCATCTGTTGATAAATGCACTCTGTTATTTACTTCAGTTTCATTGCTTACACAAATCTCACTAGAACACCAAGGACGAAACATTTTCAAAAAACAAACTTAACTCAACAGTGTACGTTGACAGACTAACATCAAAAAGGACCCTGGTTTATCCGCATTTTTATTTACCTGAGTACGTTTAGTACGGTACTTAAAATTTATTAGGCCCATATCATTTCACAGAACTGGTTTATTGTTGTTTATTATATTTTGAATACCCTAATAATAGCAGTCATTTAGGGCGGTTTCTTATATATGTGAACACACTTTAACTGAAAATACAGTAGACACTCGATGATGTTGAACCTCAAGAAAACACGGGTTGTTCACATTATCGAGTTATTCACGTTAACACGTTGTGTTTAATTTTGCTGAGGTGAGCTACAATTATGGTCGTGATGGCATCGATTCACTTAAAAATACTGACAGTTGGGATGTCTACGGCTTAAAGGTTGTTATCCTCAAGTTCATAAAAAATATTATCATTCCACTTACAAAATTAATAATCCTGTCCACCATAACCGATATTTTTTCAGACACTGAAGACTGCGTCAGTAATACCGATTTACAAAAAGGGTGACCCAAATAATGTTTCAAATTTTAGACAGATCTGTCTTTTACTAGTTATCTCAAAGATTTATGAAAAAGTATTAAAAAAACAGATGTTATTTCTTGAGAGTAGATTAATATTAAACTTATTCCAATATGGTTTCCTCGAAAAATGGGGCACTACAGACGCCATAATCCATTTCACCAAGTTCACTCTTGAATGTTTTGAGTCGGGATTCTGCGATCTCAGCAAAGCCTTCGACTGTGTCTCCCACACCAACTTGGTTGATCAGCTGTGCGGGTATGGTTTCAACGACCTCAGTTTGAGGCTCATAAAGTCCTACCTGACAAACCGTAGGCAAGTCGTTTGCATGGGTGACGTACGGTAATCTGAGCTTGGTGTCACTGCGGGGGTGCCTCAAGGCTCGGTGCTTTGACCCATTTTATTTTTGTTGTATGTTAATGATTAACCAGAAGCCCTAAAGGATATCCAATGCACCATGTTCGTAGATGACACCACGCTCAGTGTGACTCAGGAGTGTCTGGTGGGTCTTGCGAAGAGTTTGCCTCAAATAACCTATTATTTAATATGGACAAAACTGTACTTATGACTTTCTCTACAAGGACCTTACGGGGGTGGATAATCCGGATGGTGTCCGGTTTCTGGGTGTTCTGCTGGATCCCAGGCTGTCGTGTGACCGGTATGGGGACCTTCTGGCTCGCCAGGCATAGAGGCTGCGCATCGCAATCTGTGTCACAAAGTGTGTTAAAAGGCGCATATTCTGGTCTCTTCCACGCAAAAATGACCTATGGCATTCTTGCCTGGGGTCACTCCGCTATTCAAATCAGAGTGTTTGGTCTCCAGAAGAGGGTTGTGAGGGTTGTGGCGCACCGAGGATATCGTGATGTTGCCAAGGTAGCTTCCAGGAGCCTAAGAATTCTTACCTTGCCATCTGTTTACGTCATGGAGAGCATGTGCTATGTAGATAAACACCTTGACGAGTACTCGTGCCATTCAGACCTACACGATCATGATACAAGGCAGACAGATCGGATGTACCCTGCTTCCACAAGATTGCGGAGAGGGTAGACTGATATTAATTACTATGGAATAAAATTCCTCAATCTGTTTTGGACTAATGGCGAACACTATCTTATAACCAATTTAGAAAAAAAAATTAAAATAATTTTACCCCATGGGGCTTTCTACTCCTTTGAAGAGCTAGAGACAAATAAAAATATTCCGCTAGTTATAGGTTTCATTTGTATATCTAGTTTAATGAAAATTTTATAAAAAATTCAATATGTTTCTGTTATACAGTCCGCTAATTAATGATACATAGAAAAACTACACTCCTTACCTAAAAATATTAGGATTTAATCATACCTATATCCGAAAGTTGATATTAACTGAGATGCAGGGTGTTAAAGTTAAAACTTGATTATTGTTTTTCTCTAATAACTTTGAGAAAAACTAACGCTTTTTCACAAAATTTTGTAATTCGAGTTTTTCTAGGATGAGCAATTGATTTTTTTGTGGAATTTTAATGTACAATGTAGGGGCGCTGTCTGCGATGTTTTTCGCACATTTATTAGGTCATAACTTTTTTGTGTCAGTGTATATAAGTTTTTAATGAAAATAATACTTTTTTTATATTTATTACGTAAAAAAAGGTATACTAAGTTCAGGTCGCCTAGAGTTACCGTTTCGGAGATATTTGCATTTAAATTATTCAGTTCGTTAGCTCAGGCAAGCAAATAATGTTTTGTTACTTCTTACCAATTAACTTTCACATGATAAATAATGTTCTAGTACTGGTAATTGGGAACAATACATACAAAAATTGGATTGTTCTATAACTTACTTTATTTAAAATAACTTTGACACAATGAAAACAAACTTAACTAAGTGATTAGTAACTTGTAATATTTCATTTTAAAATCATTAAGAGATTTAATAAAAAAAGAGATCTGCTTTTGATTAAAACTGTTCAAAATGTGTTTCATTCACTTCAATACACTTAAGAGTTCCTTTACTAAAAACCTCCTAATTTTAAAAAATAACTGTTCGTTTCGTAGGTTTTGTGCAGCATCTAGAATTCTCTGCCATAGTTCTTCTCTGGTATTCACTAATTCTTTGTAAACCAGCGACTTCATGTAACCCCATACACAAAAATCCAGCGGGTTAAAATCGGGACTTCGCGCCGGCCATGGCCTCTGGCTCCCACGACCTATCCAGCGATCAGGAAAATGGGTATTTAGGTAGTCTCTGACGGGTGTATAGTCATGTGCCGGCGCTCCATCCTGCATGAACCACATATTTTGCCTTATGCGGAGAGGATCGAAAAAAATCCGGTAATTGTTCGCCGTTTAAATTGGGTGGTAGTTCGAAAGGGCCCAATAACTTGTTATCACGGGTGTATAGTTATGTGCCGGCGCTCCATCCTGCATGAACCACATATTTTGCCTTATGCCGAGAGGATCGAAAAAAAATCCGGTAATTGTTCGCCGTTTAAATTGGGTGGTAGTTCGAAAGAGCCCAATAACTTGTTATCAATTATATCACACCAAACGTTAATTTTAAATTCATGTTGGAAATGACTTTCGTGTACTAAATGTCGATTTTATAATTCCCATGCATGTCTGTTTCTAAAATTAAAGATGTCTCTACGTAATAACGTTGCCTCATCAGTAAACAGTATTTTATTTAAAAACATAGCCTGGCTGCAAAATCTCCTTCTAATAAATTTTGCACAGGGGTGAAGTGATACGGATAAAGACCCCTCACCATTGACTAGAAATATTACTGACAGAAGAGCAGACAATGATGAACAAAACACACACAAACCACTGTACTATAAACTGCCCATTTACCAAACCCCACTGCCAGACATACGGCAACAATAACAATAAACAATAAATAAACCAACCTACAACCAAAAAATAATACAGACAAACAAACAACAACATTTAAAACTGACCAACAAACATACAAACAAATGCATAAAAGACCACAAAGGTCACGCTGGACTTCCAACATTACCGGGTCGTTCGGCGGATTTTTGCGGCCCAAAACATGCATTTGAAACACGAGAAACGACAGTGGGACGGACTTACGAGACGCCAACTGACCCAGACAACAAGACACGCTACAAATCTCGGCCTTTCTCCACCTGGAGCCTATGGCCTATGCCACAGTGCATTTTTGATTCTCCGCTGTGGGCGAAGATAATTGTTAGTACCTGATTTAATCTTACTGGGTTTTTTCCAAATTTTTCCCAGCGTGCTTTTCCCATTGACTTTCCAAACTCCTAATAATAATTGTGCTCGGACTTGTGTTCATGAGTCCTTTTAAGCTCAACTGAGCAACAAACGCATCCTCAACACCCGTAAAGGCGCTTGCCGGTACGGAGTGAAGTGCTAAGTGATACCTAATCACTAGCAAACAACCAAAAGGCCATAAACATCGGCCGCCTGGCTCAAAGCCAGGTATTTGGGCGCATTTTGGGCCGTATGCTTACGGTC
This sequence comes from Polydrusus tereticollis, assembly GCA_963920685.1. Taxonomy (NCBI): domain Eukaryota; kingdom Metazoa; phylum Arthropoda; class Insecta; order Coleoptera; family Curculionidae; genus Polydrusus; species Polydrusus tereticollis. The sequence continues at coordinate 191,236,252 of OY987326.1, forward strand.
CATATGCGCCCAAAACATTGTAAATAGACTAGTTAGTTTTAGTTCACGTAAATAGGCTAAGTTAGGATATTTTAGTTGTAAGTTAGTGATGTAAAATTATAGGAAATAAAGAATTTTAAAATGGAAATGGATAAAGACCCTCTTCGTGAAAAATTTTGCGAATAGATGACTTGCCTACTCCAGTTGCCGCAGCAATGTGTCTTGTGCTTAATTCGGAATTTTCAGCTACGCGGACTAGAATTTCTTCTTCTTATTTCCGGGTTAAAGTCTTCGGGCGCCCTGTGGAATCCCGTTTAGAACGAAAGGTACCTGTTTCTCCTAATCGGTCGTAAATATTTTTGAAGATCTTAAAACCAGGTTGTCTTCGATTTGGATAGAGTTCCGAATATTGTCTCTGGGTTCCTCCGCATTTCTGCGTTAGAAAATAAATTGTGTCTCGGCATTGTTACTTAACTTACGATAAACTCAAAAACTAAACATTTTCTGACAAAGCTATCTTACAATAATCAACAAACAAATAACAACATGGAAGTTTCATAGCAACTGCATCATTTCATTTGTTTTCTCATAGCTTACTTTAGGAAAAAAATTTTGTTTGCAAATTGTAATAATTGGGCAGGGTGCACTGAATAATTTAAATGCAAATATCTCCGATACGGTAACACTGGGCGACCTAAACTTTCAGAAAAAAAGTTATGACCTAATAAATGTGCGGAGAATACCGCAGACAGCGCCCCCTATATTGTACATTAATATTTCACAATAAGATCAATTTCTTGTCCTCAAAAACCCCTAATTACAAAGTTTTGTGAAAAACCGTAAGTTTTTCTCAAAGTTATTAGAGAGAAACAAAATGAAGTTTTATCTTTAACACCCTGTATCTCAGTTAATATCAACTTTCGGATATAGGTAAGTATGATTAAATCCTAATATTTTTACGTAGGGAGTCTGTGGTTTTTCCATGTAAGTACCATTAATTAGCGGACACCCCGAATAAATATTTTTACTGTGCTTTGCCCATTTTAAATTTGAAATTTGTGTACTATTTTACATTTTAACTAATTTATAATTAAAATTTTAATCCTTCAAACTTTTTAATTTATAATTCATATTCAATTTAAGTTTGATGAGTGTGAAATGTATTTACATTGTGGCATGAATACATTTTTTTACTTTTTTTTAACTTTTTTACTAACAAAATTTTTATCTCGATATGTAATAAACATTTATAATTAACAAAATAAACCCGTTTTATGTTGGTATTTTATGTTAGCTGCTAGACTACGGCACTGTAATATTTTGATTAAATCTAGTGATATGGTTATGTACATCACTTCTTTTTTGAAAATATCCTTTTAAATTGTAATTATGTAAGAGCCTCCGAGAGTACCGAAAATTAAATCATCAAAAAAAGTTAGTATATTAAGTTTTCTAAACAGCGGCCTACATGATGTCATACTCAAAGCATTTTCTATTAGTCTTTTTTGTAAGAAAAAAATTTAGTTGGTTTTTGATGCTGCAGCAAGACTCCAAAATGGTAGACAGTATCGAGAATGGGACTCGAATAAGGCATAATAAATCTGTAAAGCAGTTTCTCGATTTAAAGTCTTTCTTGTCGTTTTTATTGCAAACAGCCCAGATGCTAATTTTTTTGTAAAATTAACATTATATGAGCACCCGACTTTAAACCATTATCGATTGTTATTCCCAGAAACATCATCTACGATATCATACTTAGTCTAGTGCTCTGAATTTCCACGTTCAAACTACATTTATTTTTAAAAATCACATATTTTGTTTTGCCTAAATTTGGAACAAAACTATTTGAATCAAGCCAATTATTTTTGACGTTAAACCATGACAACAGTTTCCCGGAACCCGTAGAACGCAAGTAACAGTGAGTGGGCTTAGAATCGGTCACACAAAAAGAACACACGAACATCTAATCTCAAAAAGAAACCAGCCCACTTGCGACATCTGCAGTGTAGTGATAACGGTTAAACACATCCTAATAGATTGTCCAAAATACAGTGTACAAAGACAAAAATACAGTATGAAGAACACCATGAAAGACATCCTAGGCAGTGACGTAAATATAAATAACTTAACAAGCTTCCTAAATGACTGCAACCTACGAAATCAAATCTAAGAGTTATTGTAATTTAATTGTATAGTGTAAACATTAGGCGTAACGCCAAATACTGTGTATTTCTGCTCTAATGACCCAAGAGGTCGATGCGCTTTTCCTTTAAATATAATAATAAAAAACCAATTCTTAAGCAGTGATAAATCCTTGTTTACTTTCTGCTGTAATATGTCTGCGTTGTTATTAGACGAACATAGAGTGGTGTCGTCTGCAAAGAACGTAAAATAACCTTTCACTGGAAGATATGTCACATCCTCAAGGAAGAGAAGAAACAACAGAGGACCGAGCACTGATCCCTGAGGCACACCGCTTGTTATTGGAGCAGTTTCGGAGTAAATAGTATTATAGGAAGAATCATACACTTTAGTTATTTGTTTTCGACCCACCAAAATGTCCGAAATCATTTCCTAATTACCCCTCGAAACCCATAGAATTCCAGCCTCTCCAATAGCGACTCATGATTGATACAGTCAAAGGTCTTTGCCAAGCGGAACAAAAAATATGTACGCCACTGCCATTTTCTACTTTGATAACACTGTTATCTCGGCAGTTTAATTGCTAATGTGAAATGCCTTCTGATATTTTTTTAATTTCGGCTTGGTTTAGGAGTTTAGGAGATAAATGCTATTTTATCAAACTCTGATATGGGCATAGCGATATGCACGTAAATGTCATTTATTTTCTTTTTCTTGAGAATGGTTGCTCGTAGCGACTTCTACCAAGTATGAATTTTTCACGTAAAAGTTATAGAGAAATCTATTTGTTTGCTTAAGAATGTAATACAAGCAAGTATAACTCCTTAAATCCTCAAAAGGGTAAAAATACATGTCGGTAGCGCTCTTTACAAGTGGAAGCCTTATTAACATAGAATTCGAATTTCGCATTTTAAAAAAACCCCTAGATACCAATTTTAACTCAAATATGGACATATTTCAAAAAGTATTTAGAAAAAACAAAAATAAAAATAAAACTTTAACACCATGTATCTCCGAAACAAAGCATTTTCGGACATAGGTTTATAGGAACTTCTTTCATATTTTTACGCAGGGAACTCGTCCTGAATTTTTTCCCAATATTATTAAAACACTATGTTGCTCCGTTGCCCTTCGGTGCAGTCCGTACACTCCTGAATAACAATAGTTTTCAGTAATTTTTGCAAAATTTCAGGAAAACCTTTTGAAAATAAATGAATCCACTTATGAAGGCACCATCAGTTGTTGGAGGAAGATGCAGCTTACTAAAAACACAAATAAACTTTTTGGGAGTTTACTCATTTTTTTTTTTAATATTTTTAGGTGGACTGTGTAACCACTCACAAGTAAACTGTCCTACACATGGCTGCTCACACGATTGTGTTCAACTACCAACAGGTCCAAGATGTCTTTGTCCCTCAGGTTATCACAATGTTGATGAAAAAACCTGTGTTGACATAAACGAGTGCGAGGAATATGGTAAGAGAAATAAAATTGTTTGAAAAATTCCATATTTTATAAAAAGGTAATTTCGTTCTTTTCAACGTATCTTTTTCAAGTCTTCTCTTTAAAGTGGGGCTAGGAACACCAAATTTTTTAGCTTCCGATTTTTTACTGATTCCTTGATTTCTTACTGCGTCTATAGCAAGGTTCATTTTATCTTGTTGCCATTTAAAAAAAGGTCTTAAACTGTGACTTGACAACACCAATTTCAATCGAAAGAGCGCACAACTCGTTGTCAGTTCAAAACCAACTGATCATACAAACCAACTGATTTACAACGCGCTCAAATTTAATGACGTATGATACAGGGAGGAAATGCCGTCGGATGGTGCTAAGGTTACAGAGTAACGTAAAAACAATTGGTAAAACTCAAAGGAAAGACGAGATAATAAGGATAATTGACGTAAGGTGACCATTTCTAGCGGTATGTCCACTACTGATGCACTTACCCTATAGGTTTAAGTGAAGTAGAACTTACCAATAGCGATAAAAAACACAAAGCAAAATTTATTCTCAAAAAATAAATATAAACTCTTGTGCTGTTTAAACAATATCTGATATAATTGGAAAAATGTAAAAATGTTTATTTTGACTAAGAAAAGATGCCTCATAATTTGTGGGAAATTTTGCTACTACTTGGCAAATCTTCTTCATCTATGTAATTTTCTTATATTTCTTTCTCCAGTGATGATTCACTCTCTCGAATAGTTTGAAAGATTTTTGACCCTTTTCTTTTTTGTACTGGCTTTCTTGGTGTCCTTTTCTCTATTTTTCTTGATCTCTGTCGTCCTGTCTTTTTTTATAATGATCGAGACCTGACTATGAGACTATGTCATATGACTAAGCGCACATCCCGAGATATTGGGTTAACTAAGCATTTCTAAATCCAAACGATATTAGATGTGTCACGACCAGGTCAACAAGCACATTTTGTAGTATTTGGAAGTAAACGGCAGTTTGCTCTATATTATTATAGTTTTTAAACATTAGAATTTGATTTTATTTCCATTTCCAATTTAAAAGATTATTTTGTTTATTGTTTTAAGGTATTTGCGACCAGAAATGTAAAAATACTCCTGGATCCTACGAATGTTACTGTGAATACAAATACGTCCTTAAAGACGACAAAACCACTTGCAAAGCTGTCGGCGGAGAAGCCACCATGATATTTTCTTCAAGATCACAAATAAGGTATAATTCCATGTATTTTTACCCCATTAGGTTAAGTTAAAATACAAAATGAGTAATGATATTATGCTGATTATACAATGATAATTTCTTTGTAAATTGTAAAATTCATGACATCAATTTGTGTTTATTTATTTATCGACGGGCAAAACCCAATTACAATTTTTAATCAGTAAATTAATAAGAATTATTATACTAGTTAAAAGAAAAACAAAATGACTGAAACCTAAATTAGCTCTTATTCAGCTTGTCCAGAAAAGTTCTAGATATATAATATGACAATTTTCTTTATTGTTGATTTTACGTAAAAAAGTTATTCTTTATAAAAAGTTCTGCTTGATACACAAATAATATTGACATATCAAAACTTAAGATATCATGTACAGGGCGGCAAAAAATATAGAAACACAGAATTACGTTAAGAGAAGTACCCTTAATTTTTATTTATAGCAAATTGTTATAAGAAAACTTTACTAAGGGCTACAAAACGTGGTCAGATACAATTTTTTGTTGAAATATTTTAATTTACAGGGTACCATCAAAAACACGTTGAGCATTAATTACCTCTTGTTGGAAGCCAATTACGTAAAAAAATAATGCGAGATTATTTCATGTTCTAAAATCAACCTATCTACCTATCTGAAATATTAAAAACATGTAATTTCCTTAGAGCAAAAATAAATTGTGAATGTGAATAATAAACAATGTTTTAGCAATTACACGATAAAAGTGATCTAAAAACAGATAGTTTAAAGTGAAAAATTATGTCTCCACATGCCCCCTTCTTTTTCCATGCAAACTATAGTACGCCTTGTAATTTCTCTTACTGTCGCCCGTATCATATTGGGAGTGATTTCTTGGACACAGTACAAAACGTGGTCAGATACAATGTTTCGTTGAAATATTTTAATTTACAGGGTACCATCAAAAAGCCTTTGGAAAATATTTTTTTATCTTATTTCTTTAACAGTTACCTGCAACAACTATGTGCAATACTATAGTAACGAATATTGACATGTTAGTCAAAAATCATTTACTATTTTTCGACTTATTAACAAGAGTTTTTCGTTAGTTTCGTCATGGTTGTAAAGTTAACGCTGCAGGAGAAAATATAAATTGTACTTATCGTCGGAGATCAATATAGGCCTATTAGGGAAGCCGCATTCATATTTAATACTAGACACCCTGACAAAATGGTATGTAGCGCCACTATAGCAAACGTAATGAATAAATTTAAAGCTACTGGTTCCGTCGAAAATGTATTTAAGAAACAACACAACAAATGGTCCACAACAGAAGAAAAGCAACTCAACATAATGCAAGCGGTTATCGAAGACCCGAAAATTTCTTTAAGAAAATTGTCAAAAACTATTTCAGTTGACGTCAAAAAGTCTACTGCTAGTACTATTTTAAAAGCCATGTTTACTTCAAACCGCGTGGTATGCTCCCAAAAGTGTCGGTGGTGGAGTGACAACAATCCAAATTTTATAATCGAATGCCGTAGTCAATATTCATTTAAAACCAATGTCTGGTGTGGCATTTTTAATGATCGGATTGTCGGACCATACTTTTTCCGACAAAATATAAATGCTGCATTTACCTGGATTTCTTAAGCAACCAGTTGTCTCAATTTCTTGACGAACTGCCAATAAACGACGAGAGAAGTGTTAAAAAAGTCATAGGTAATTCTGTTTGCATTATTAACAATTCTAGGTATGGGAGAGGATTTACTGTATTTGTACCTATGATTGTAAAGTGAAAAGATATTGATTTCTTGTGTCCCCTGGTGGAACGCTAAAGTTAACCCGATGTAAAAGATCTGGGCATTCACTAATTTAAATAGGAAATATATATCAAATTTACATTTTTGTTCTGAGAGCCAGTTCAAATTCAGTCCCTGCCTCAGACCATCATAGGAGTCAACAGGCAACCTAAATTTGTATGAAACAAATCTAACAAATTTTTCTTGTACCTTTTCGATAGTTTGAATATGTTTTAAATATGACGGTGACCACACACAAGATAGGTATTCCAAACATAACCTAACAAGGATTTTATATATCGTATTCAAGTTGTTAATATTCTGAAAATCTCTAGCATTTCTGCACGTAAATCCCAATAACTTTAATGATTTCTTGATAATGTACTCATAGTGAATATGGAAATCCAATTTAACATCCAAGTGACTAAGTCACACACAGTGGTAACTTTTTTCAAGATACAATCATTCAATTTATAGTCATAGTTAAGTGGATGCATTTTGCGATAGAAGGTAATTATTTTGCATTTTTTAATGTTTAGGTTCATTTTATTTCTGACACACCACTGTTTAAGTCTCCCTGGATTTTCAAAGCATCATAAACTGACAATTGCACACAATTTTAAGTCATCAGCAAAAAGCAAAGGCTGTGAAAACAAAGTTTCCAACTTTAAATCGTTAATGAAAATTATAAATAAGTAGGGACCCAAATGGCGGCCCTGTGTTACACCAGATGTAACGGATAACTCCTGTGAATTAAATCCCTTTACTTTACAAACTGCTTTCTATTACTTATATAAGATATTAGCCGCTTAAGTAAGGCTCCGTGAAAATCAAAGAACTCCAGTTCATGTGCCAGAATATTATGATTTACAGTGTCAAATGCCTTGCTAAAATCCGCATAGACAGCGTCAACCTGGTATCCACCTTCTAAGGCATCCAACACCGTTTGAGCAAAAATCATCATATTTGTAGCCGTTGATCTACCCCTACAGAAGCCGTGCTGTTCCCGAGCAATAGAAGACATCACCGAACTCTCGATATGAGTACACGCTTTCTTCTCAAAAAATTTAGGAATTGTACTCAAATCAGAAATCGGTCTGTAATTTTTTGCATATCATTGGTTACCAGACTTAAATGTAGAAGTAACAAAAGCGTACTTCCACTACTCAGGAAATTGTTGGACCTGATGAGATACCAGCAAGCATTTTTCAGAGCCGTGCTTGGGTCATGTTTAAAACCTATAACGCATATTGTTAATGCTTCTTTGAAGTGCGGAGTATTTCCAGATGTCTTAAAGTGTTCTAAAATTATTTCTATTCTATAGAAAGGAGGTCCAAACAATGACTGAAAACTACCGTCGTATTGCTTTAACTTCATGTTTTTAAAAATTATTTGAATCTGCCATGCTAAGTATCTTTTAAAACATCTAGATGACAATGATATAATATCTTCAAGCCAGCACGGGTTTAGAGCTGGAAAATCTACATTCACAGCTATATTAGCATTTTTGGAAGAGGTAGTGGACGGTCTTGAAGTAGGCGAGCACTCTGTGGGGATATTTTGTGATCTCAGCAGGGCCTTCGACTGTGTCGATCATAGGATGGTCCTCGAAAGGCTAAAATACTATGGCATTAGAGAAAGACACCTAAGTTGGTATTCTTCATTTTTGAGATTTCGTAGGCAGTTTGTTCAGGTTGTGGACCAAACAGGTAGGGCGCAAAATTCAGAAAATTTGGGGATTGACGTTGGTGTACCTTAGGGTTTGGTTTTGGGGCCTGTACTATTCTTGTTGTTCGTAAAGCCTCTACCAAAGGAATTATTATATAGTATATACAGGGTCCTGCAACAGTGCGTCGGGCTTTCATAGCTCCTAAACGAATTAAGTTAGAAATTTCATTCATATGATGAGGGCTTATACTGTATCATAGAGTGTATTTCAGGAAAATATTTTTGCATATACAGGGTTGCCTAAAAAGTGTGGTAACATAATGTTGAATGTTTTTAAATGGGGCACCCTGTATTTTCTTGCATATTTTGGTTTGTATTATTATCCTTTATAAATATCTATAATTTTATGCAATTTGCTTTGGTAGTTTAAGAGCAATAAATTAATAACTAAGATAAAAAAAAATTAAGCAGCTCTGAAGAAAAACCCCAAAAAAAATCTGAAAACATTTTTGGTAATTACGGCATTGTACAGAAATAATGACAAGGAGTCCAGAGATACGATGAATTATGTCCCATTTAAAAAAATTCAACATTACGTTACAACACTTTTTTGGACGACCCTGTATATGCAAAAATATTTTCCTGAAATACACTCTATGATACAGTATAAGCCCGCATATCGATGAAATTTCTAACTTAATTCCTTTAGGAGCTATGAAAGCCCGACGCAGTATTGCAGGACCTTGTGTAGTAAGCCTTAAGGTAAGCTCACACACAGCTACTTTTGCAGCGATGCAATATAAAAAGTTGCGCAGTAGAAGTGAATCTTCGTGTTAACTGTCGTCTGTCGTGCAACCTTGGAAGTAGCGGGCGCAGTACGGTTGCCTGCAGTATTTTTTAGCTGCGCGCAGTCTTATAAGTAGCCACGTGTGAACGAAAATTTTACGAGTTGCGATCGCTGCAAAAAATATTAGTTTGGTTGAAACTTTTGCAGCGGCAACGTCTGTAGTGTGTGTACGTTGGTCGAGGTAGATAATGGTTTTTTAATTTTTAGAATACAAATGGGGTAGGTAGCTAATATTTTTGTTTATTCTTTAATTGTAGGATATCCCTACATGTTTAAAAAGGTCGCCAGGATTTTCAAGTTTAAAGGTTAGGTAATGTTTTACTGTTTATTAACATTATTGTACATCTGGTGGAGGTGTATGTTGTCGGTAAGTGTGTCAAATTTCAAGATATGCCATTACAGATGACTTCAAGGACTAACTGGAAAAGATAAATTTTAAATTTATACCTGTTGCCAAATATCGTAAAGTGATAGCTAATCTCTCGGCCGGGGTTATTGCTTGCCTCATTATCGTGTCTTGTTTTTTTTTATTAGAGGTCTCACCTTTTCTAGTAAATACTCGAAGTCCACCGATGACATCCGTAAAAAGTTTTTGTAAAATACATTATCTCCAGAGCGCAGTTCCTGAAGCAAATTATTCATAGCTCCACAGCTATTTCTTTTTTCAATCCATTTTTTTACCCATATTTTTTTTTTCGTAATGCCTCGTCGACATCTTCTCCGTTTTAAGAGGATAGTTAATAAGCAAGTAGTAGCTATCATTGCCTCATCGTCAACATCCATATTTTACACGACCTCAACAGATTTTTCGAATAGAAATCGCGACGCAAACACGGCAAAACCTTTCAGTATACTGCTTCTGGAGCTACCAGCAGTGATCAACTATTTACTGCTCCAGAAATGGCGTGTCGTGTCTGAACAGTATTGCAACTTTTTATTGAACTCGCAGTTTTAACTGGTAGCGGCTGTATAAAATACTGCATGCAGCGCGCTATTTTGCGATATGTGTGAACAGGACAAGAAACTTTTGCTGCAGCAACCGTAAAATTGCGCTGCAAAAGTAGCTGTGTGTGAGCTTAGCTTTACTTCGGCAAGCGTTAAAAATAATCTGCATGCTTCAGTGGGGGTGTCGGCGGAGTTAAGCAGTTGATTTATGGACACAATTTTTTTCTAAATCTAACAAAAACTCATTTTATTATTTTTTACACCAATCAGACTAGATTGAATTGGAGCTTGGAATTATGTTGCCATAATACACAAATAAAACGTTAGACTTCGGTTAAGTTTCTCGCAGTGTTACCCTCGATGACACGTTATCATGGAAAGTGCACTGCAGGGATTTGTCCGTTAGGTTGCATAGTCTTTGTTTTGCGCTTCGAAATTTAATAGTAGATTATACCACGAGTCAATAATGATAGCTATTATTCCCGAGGAATATTTACGAACCGAGCCGCGTAAGCGGCGAGGGAGTAAATATTCTGAGGTAATAATTGTATTAGTCGTACTTTAAATATCTTTATTTAAAACAGGAGTATTTAACAAAAACTAAATTGACATGTCCTCTTGACAGTGACTGCATCACCATGGTTATGCCTATCACCACCGGAGGTAATCTCAATTACCTACATAGGTATAATACAATAATAGCCATTATTGTGAGTAGTATACTCTACTTTATCTACGACTAATTAAAGCCGGCTACGGACGATGAGCTATAATATAATATATATTATAGCTCACATATTATAAAAATATCGCTTTGCATTAAGAAGTGCAAGTCGCCGCGCATTGATGCTATAATATATATCTATATCCCGACTATACCAAGCGATATATTTCATGTCAGAACGAATATGCTTTCCGAGCGATTTTTAGGATATATATTTCCCGCCTCTTGCGTCGCGCTGCCCGCCAAGAAAGCAAACCGGCGTTGTTTACATGTTTTGACGTGTTTTGATAAGATGTGGTTAGATAACCAGAATCTTCGTGCTTCTTTTTGGTTACTAACCATAATTGCTAATAGATTGTCGCTTTCAGCATCTGATTCATCTTCTGATGAGCTATCAATGGTATCTAGCAATAACGAGTGATTAAACTTCACTTTCGCCATTTTCGCACCTATACCATATAGTTCGCTGGATCAGTCTACAATTTTGAAAAATAAAAAATATATATATTCTAGTCCGCTGCAGTAATAATATAATATAATTAGCTGGCTTTATTAATTTAAGATTTTTAATGAACAACTTTATTTGTCAATAACATTAAAATTAGTAATAGTACAATTAATAAACTGTATTGGTCGGGAACTATGTATAAGTTTGGAAGAGTTTTCAATACAAATATTTGGAATGTCGGTTGCTGCAAAGGAAGAAGATTCTTCATTACTATTTATTTGTTTAGTAATAGTATCTGCTGTAGTTGTCTTGTTTCTCATAGACTGATCAATGTAACATTCAGCTACTTGTGTAGATTTCCAGCCCCCATGACGCTTTAATCCAGTTATATCGCCTCCTCCATCAATGTACAGAGTGGCAGATGATCTGCGATAACAATGGCCGGTATAAGTTTGAGGATTTGGCAAGTTTAAATATTTGGCAATTTGTCTACCAATGTCTGCAAATTTGTTTTTTCCTATACGTTATATTGTATGTATTGTACATTTGGATTTTTGATAATTTAGAAAGAATGAATTGATTTTTACATGTGACGGGCGGAGATCGATGTACTTCTTTATAATGTTGTAAAACGTACTGTTTATGGCGAATGTTCGTACAATTTTGGTTTTAGTCTTGGGTATTGTTATTAAGAAGTTTGTTTGAGGATCCTTTACGTCTTCTATATTCATTTCATAAAGCTCGTTTGACCGGCATGCGCCCATAACTCCAATAATTAATATAACCTGAAGCAAATAAGAATATGAGTTTTTTAATAGATTAGATTAAATACCTATGTATTTACCTTATGTAAAAGAAAAACTTCATCAGGAGCTTTGTCAATAAATGTCTTAATTTCTTTCGAGGTCAGAGTGGAAGATTTCTTTGCTTGAAATCCTTCAGATTTTCTTTTTAAAAACGCTCGTAGTTTTCCATATTTTTCCAGATCAACGTCATGGTTTATTCTCAACATAGATTTAATTATTGAATAAAATGACCATAATGAAGATGGTTTGTATTTTGCACTTAGTTCAGCGAAATAGGCTAGTAGAACATTTTCGGAAAATGAATTTGTGTTATTTCGAAGACGCCATTCGTTGAAGGTTGCGTATGTTTTATTATAAATAGATTTCGATGTTTCCGGTATTAAGGTAGATGTTCTTGCTGTAGCTAGTTGTACAATTTCTGAAGGTGTACAAGTAAAAGCCTCTTCATTTTCATCTATCCCAATACGAATACATAAACACTACGCGTTTGACAGTGACACTTTTGACTTGCTGTATTTTGTTTCCATGGTATTATTTGATTTCAGAAATTTTGTGATTGGAGCGGGAATAAGGACTATTAATCCCTTGTCATTATTCCCTAAGGGATTAATAGGTGGCATTATATTGCGAAAACCACAACTATAATACTTACATTATACATTAGTCGTAGATAAAATCAGTTTTGGATCAACAGCAGCTTTTAGGTGTCTACTACGCTACCGTCCACTCGCGCATTTTATATGGCATTCAGGTTTGGGGTACTTCGTCCCACGCTGGAAAAGTAGTTATTGCACAAAATAGTAGTTTTCCTATTCAGTGCGCAAAGTTATGTTTTCCCGCACGCGAAAGCAGTTAGACGAACGACGCGAAGCGGAGTTCGGATAAGCTTTAAGTGCGGGAAAACTACTTTGCGCACGTGTTAGGAACAATATTTTTTCTACGAGTGAAATAACTATATATTTTTTTAATTTTAAATTTTTATTGACATCAAAAACAACTATATCCCCCTTTGTTCGCACCATTTGGAAAACAACTCGTACTGTTTCTCGTATTTTCCTCGCGATTTGGCAGGCAGCAATTGCAAACTAGCCATGTTGGCGGTTCTAGGACATCTTCTGGAAGTTCTTCTTCAGTGATATCCATTTTTAAAACAGTTTTTTTTATTTTAAATAGGTGAAAATGCTAGTGAAAATTTTGAAGAAGACCTCTAATTTGACATGAAAGCGTTGTATGACAATGTATTTTGGTTGCTAAGGGAACAAACCGCATTTGACACAAAAATACTTGATTTTTTTTAACTTGAACAAAATTAGAGGAAAATATAATAATGCAGATTTCAAAAAAATTTTGAGCCGCACGGCACAATACTTCGGTATAGTTTATAAGGCAACACATAAACCACCTGTCAACTTTGTCTTGTTACAATATTTTTGTATAAATATCTAAAAAAATTATAAAATATAAGAAAAAAACGCGTCTATAATATGGTAATTTTGCTTTAAAATAAGTGTGCGGGAAAAAAAATTTCCCGCACAGTGTGCGGGAAAGTGCTACTTTGCGTATGCAAAAGTGTGCGCAAAGTAGCTTCTTTGCGGTCACTCGTAGAAAAACGAATTATTCGATGCATGGCCGGTGTATCAAGCAAAACATCTTGTGTGCCATTCTTTAATTTTCAAATATGTAATTTTTCAAACATGTCTGTCTCTGTTTAACAATAGGGAAATATTTGTAAGAGAATTAAATTTCATAATTATTATACGCGCTTTCAAAACCAGTTGCATGCACCAAAGAATAGGTTAAGTAAATCCAATATGTTTGTTACGAACCAAGGTCCAAAAATGTTTAATAAAAAACCATTAGAAATACATATGTTAGGATAAATATAAATTTCTATACTTCAAATTGGTCTAAGGTTCTCCAATTAAAAGAAGTACAGGACAATTAATAACGGCTTGAATATTTTTCAAAACAGAATTTTAAGCTCTATAACATTATTACATATAATCAAAGAAAATTGTAGCTAGCTACAGCTGATATTATATAATTATGGACAGGTTAAAAATATACATGCGCGTTACTCTTTTCTTTTGTTTTGCTTTTTAAACTAGTTCAGTATACAGGGTGTCCTAGAATTCGTGGTAAATAGTTTTTTTTCTATAAGCTGCTGATTGTCAAAAACTCTTTACTAAATTATATTTATGTAGCCTCTATCATTAATGAAATTATTAAAATATCTAAAAATCAAATTGCACAAGTTCCCGAGAGATTGCCCATGAATTCTAGGATACCCTGGACGTCCTGTCGGTGCATATAGGACAGCAATGATGATGAAAAATCCATCCATGTTTTATGTTTTAGACAGTGAAAACATCGATATATTTTTAGGTCATATCTCCTTTCCGCCAATATGTTATTCCCTGTTGCTAATAATCTAAAACAAGTAGTGGGGGTAGCTTCTGACGGCCACCATATCTACTGGACAGATGTCTTTAGTGAGCACGAAAGTATCGTCAAAGCCAGTGAGGATGGATCTAATAGAGATGTAAGTAATTATTTCGCACATTTTTTCATTACTTTCTTATCCATATCGGATGACACAGTATGTGTAGAAATATAGCTGCTAGGGATACTTTTTTTGAACAACGTTTTAACAAAAAAAAAGACCTCATGTATCACAACCCAACTTTTATGCAGGGTATTCCAAACTTGATGATGCATTTCTATTGGCGAAACACAAATAAAATTATAATTTAAAAATTTTGACTATTATTATAATTAGATAAACTTAATAATTTTAATTTAAACCTAGTTAAGAGTGCAGAACAATCCTAATTGACTTTGTATTCGCTACTAAAAATTAAAAAGGCAATAATACTATACTCTGTTTGAGATTGGGCGAGAGTAATAAATAATAAATTAATATGCAAAACGCTCACAAAGTGGTAAAATTAATTTCAATAGGTGCTGTAACGATTTACATTGCATATCAGACATTTTATTTCTTTACTTGCCTACCTCATCCTGTAAAAGGCCCAAATACAATATACAGGGTATTTTTTAATAAGAGTGTTAAGAATTTATTTTTATTTTTGTTTTTCGTAAATAATTTTTGAAATAATGTCTATATTTGAACGCAAATTGGAATTTGGGGATTTTTAATATGAGAATTTTGATCTTAGTTTGGCCCTTAATTGTAGGGGGCGCCACCTACAGGTCTTCTTCTTTTTTGGGGAGTCACAACTTTTTCGTGCATGTATATATCACATTTTCTAGAAGAAAATTCGATTCCTCTATCATTTTTACGTATGCTTGTCAAAAGTCGCTACAAGCAGCCGTTTTCGAGATATCTTAATTTACACTAATCGATGCATGTGTTTGTCATAAAGTGAAACAATTTTATTCTGTTTAATTTATTCTTATTAACAATTCTCCATTGTACAATCAACACTTTTTGCAATATCTCGGTGTTAAGTACATTAAATTCGTTAAGTACAATTAAATTTCCGTGAATGCACATTTAGTCGCACGTTGTAATTTGTCCGTATACTCCATTCCACAATAATTCGTTGATTTCCCGACCGCAATAAAATTTAAACCCAGCCATAAATAAGTGCCTTTTGAAAGGGTACAGGTCCTGATTACCTACTAATTTCAATAGTTTAGGTTAGCTATTTTCAACAAAACAACAAATATAAAATAATAGGTAAGTATCTTTATTTTAATTAATAATTATTAATATTTATACAAAAATACTCATCTACAATATTATAATATCATCTATGCCTAAACTAATTATTAAGGGCCTTACGTTACTATTAATTATGTTATTATATTGGTATATTAGGTAGGTTAATGGCAAATTGCAGGTGTTCAATATAAAGCAGTGTCTTTTCATCTTAGTCGTTTGGTGTTTGTCAAGCTGTGCGTTAAAGGCATTTTCGTGTGTGTTATCGAGCATCCAAAATATGTCAGATCTGTGTGAAACTTCAGATAATATTGCTTCCGGAAGTTATGGTGTAACGAAGAAAAAACATTTATCACTTGATGCCAAAAACATCATAAAGAACGTTTACTGTACCCTTTTAGAAAAAGGGTATGACCGGAGTGCAAGTTTGAGTGAAACGAGTATTTTGACCAAAGTTGCATTAACGACAGTAAAAGATATAGTGACCAAACCCATCCAGCCAAGGAAAAAACGGTGTGACAGCGGAAAATTGAGAAGCATCGAAGAAGCTGATAAAGACTTGATTCGGAGGAAAATTTATGACATGTACAGTAAACAAATAGTCCCAACAATAGATACAGTAAGAAAAGGTACTTACAGCAGACGAAACCGACATTTCATGTGGCAGGACAAGCCTTTGGAGAATAGTAAAGCACTGTTAAATATCGTACCATTGACAAACGACAAGTACTAATGGAATCGCAGCGTTTACAAATATGGCGTAGAGATTATTTGAATCTTATCAGACAATATAGGGAAGAAAATCGTTCAATTATATACTTGGACGAAACTTGGTTTGATACCCCCGACACTCCTAAAAAAGGTTGGAGCGATTCAACAATCAAATGTCAAACTAAAGCTCCCTCAAGCAAAGGACAAAGAATTACGATATCACATGCAGGTTCAGAAAATGGATTTATTCCGAACGCTCTATTATTATCTGCGAAGAAACTTGCCAATTCATCTTTGGATTACCATCAAGACACGGATGCTACATTGTTTGAAGATTGGTTTCAGAATGTGCTCAAAAACAGTGTTATTGTGATGGACAACGCTAGTTACCACAGTCGTCAACTAAGTAAAGTGCCGAATTCAAATAATACAAAAGTGGAAATTCAAAACTATATGATGGAAAATAATATGTATTTCAAGGAAACCTATACAAAAAAGGACCTTTTAAATGTTTTAAAAACATTCAATATTGAAAAAGAATATATCTCTGACAATCTCGCAAGTGCTAATGGTCACACAGTTTTACGCCTCCCTCCGTATTACTGTATTTTTAACCCAATAGAATATATATGGAGCCAGGCGATGATTAGAAGAGAAAACACATCCCCTACACTAAGTAGTTCTGTTATAGAATTAATTAAAAAATGTGTAAATAATATCCCAGTAGAAAGTTGGAGAAATTCTGTGAGACACGTGATCCAAGTCGAAGATTCCTATAACATAATTAATAGTAACGTAAGGCCCTTAATAATTAGTTTAGGCATAGATGAAAACGATAGTGATAGTGAAACAGAGCTAAATATAGAGTAGGTTAAGTTAAATATTGTATTATTATAATATTGTAGATAAGTATTTTTGTATAAATATTAATAGCTATTTAATTACATGATTAAAATAAAGATACTTCCCTATTATTTTATATTTGTTATTTTGTTGAAAATAGCTAACCTAAACTATTAAAATTAGCAGGTAATCAGGACCTGTGCCCTTTCAAAAGGTCCGGCGCCTACACAATAGATATTTGTCAGGCAACTTATTTATGGTTGGGATTACGACTGAGGGTTGTCATTTAAATTTTATTGCGGTCGAGAAATAAACTAATTATTGTGGAATGGAGTTTACGAACATAACTTAATTTTGGGGTAGGTATTATTTTAAATAAATATTATTTTGTATTTAAGTTTATTTTAGTTTATAAAAAACTTTGTTTCTAACCCTATCCCAAGACACACTTTATTACTGTCTCTTTATTTGATTTTACAGTAGTTATTCAATGTACTTAGAGTAGGTACTTTATCTTAACACCTTTCTCAATAATTATACTGTTTAATTTTATTTCAGGTAATAGTTACGTCTGGCCTTGGACTTCCCGAAGACATCGAAGTTGATTGGCTGACGGGGAATTTGTATTTCACCGACGTTCAGAAACAGCACATTGGAGTGTGCACCAACGATGGCTCGCACTGCACAGTTTTGGTAAATCAGGATATTAGAAAACCCAGGGCTCTAGTGCTAAATGTAGATGACGGGTAAGATATCAATCCATTTTTTTAATCCCTTTAGTTTGTATACAGATTCGAGTTTTAGAAAAGTATTATTGTGTCTAAGGGTAAGCATATTAGTAGTAAAGCTGACTATGGAAGTCATATAGTGTTGTCGCCCTTTGGTTAAAAAATTCCCAAATTTAGATTTCATCATGGAAGATCAGCATGCGCTATATTTGCCACCCTAATCAACGTGATATCCCACTTTGACGTGTTCAAAGGGGTGTTCTTTTTTATTAACAAACAGATTGATCCCCCATGACCAAAATTCTATTTGGGAGACAGTCACTGTATAATTCACCAAAATGTGCAATCTAATCTGGCCCGGACGGCGCCCCCCCTTTTTCCTAAAAAAATGTGTATATACTCTCTCATACCCACTATTCAAGTTGTTTAACCTATCACTTCGTTATGGTGTTTTCCCCGGTACTTGGAAATTTAGTTACATACAACCAATTTATAAATATGGGGATCGAAGCGACATAAAGAATTATAGGGGAGTCAGTATACAGTCCGCGATGCCCAAGCTCATGGATAAAATAGTCACTGATCAACTGACTGCGTTGTGTAATGGTATTATAGTTGTAAATCAACATGGATTTTATCCTGGTCGCTCAACCACCACTAACCTTTTGGAATATAATCATTATCTGACTCAAGCTCTAGAAGATGGTTTCCAGGTTGACAGTATTTACACTGATTTTTCTAAGGCTTTTGATCGGGTTGATCACAGTATACTGATACAGAAGTTAGATTGTATGGGCATAAAAGACCCTATGCTGAGTTGGTTAAGAAGCTTTCTTTCAAATAGATATCAATGCGTAAGAATAAATAATTATTTATCTAATCAAATTGAAGTCACTTCGGGGGTACCCCAGGGCTCCCACTGTGGTCCTTTACTCTTTTTGTTATTTACAAATGATATCAGTGGGTGCCTTCTTTCATCTCATCTACTATTTGCGGACGACCTTAAAATGTACAAAGTTATAAAAAATAATCATGATGCAACAGCTCTGCAAAAGGACTTAAGGGTTTTGTCTGACTGGTCCAGGGGTAATGGGCTTCACTTGAACTCTTCCAAGTGCTCCATTATAACTTTTTCACGTAGGAGGAACTTTCATCGGTTTGTGTACGACATAAATGGTGAGGGCTTAGCACGAACATCTGAAGTGAAAGATCTCGGGGTGTATTTCGATAGTGAATTGAATTTCAGAGGTCATGTACATACAATCGTCAGAAATGCATTTAAAAAACTTGGGTTTACTCTCTAAGATTTCTCTCCAGATATCTTGAAAATGTTGTATTTTACTTATGTGCGTCCCTGCCTGGAGTATGCATCAATTATCTGGTCTCCATATTATCAATCGCACATTTACTCTATAGAGAGAGTTCAGGCGAAATTCTTGAAGGCATATGCTTTTAGAATGGGTCTGGATGTCTCAGATATTGCTTATAGTGACAGATGTAGGTTACTTAATTTTTCAACTTTGGAACATCGCAGACTGTGCCAAGAACTTATGTTTCTTTATAAATTAGTCAACGGTCTAGTTGATGCGCCGAATTTGCTTCGACATCTGGATTTCATTGTTCATTGATTATTGTCACTTTCACCGAACTAGAAATCATAATCTCTTTAGACCTTCCATGCACCGTACAAATTATGGTTTTTATAGTCCAGTGTCTAGAATTCAAAGAAACTTTAATACCAACTGTGAGTCATTGGATTTGTCTACCTCAATTGGGCGTTTCAAGAAAACATGCCTGTACTTATTAGGGTAAATTAAATTAAATTGATAGTTTTTCTCTCATTCTCTTTTCAGACTCGAGGTATATTATATTATGTAAATTTATCGAATTTAGTTGTTTTTCTTGTATTTAAAAACTCTGTCATCTTGTATATTTAGGCTTTAGGTTTAATGTTTAGTGTTTTCTTTATATTATAAGATTTTCTTTGTAAAAATGGTGTTACCGTTTATAATAAATAAATAAATAAATAAATAAATAATCTAACAGAACAAGTATACAATGCATTAGATAATAAAACACCTTGTATTTGTATTTTTCTGGATTTAGCAAAATCCTTTGTTACGGTTAGCATAATTTACTATTAAAAAAATTGAAAATATTGGATTTAGAGGAAAGCAATTAGAATTAATTAAAAACTATCTTAAAGACCAACTTATGTTAAAATAGATAAAAGGGAAAGCCCTTCAAAAGTTCCTCAAGGAACAGTTTTAGAACCATTATTTTTTAATATTTATATTAATGATTTATTGGGTATAAATTGCAATGAGAAAATTCCTAGTTTTGCAAATGACCCTGGTGTTTTTTATAGCGATACAAATTAGGACAATTTTAATAAAACAAATTATCTTCCTTTTGCTTTAAACCTAAATAATGTACCACAAAACATCCTGTATATTAAATACAGGGTATCCGGGAAAATGTGGGAAATCTCTCGGGTTCAGATGGAACATGTACTTAATATAATTTAATAAAAACTTAATGTGATGGGCACTAGGAAGGACCTCTTAAAATAGTGTCCTTGAAACAACATATTATTATTTAGATTTTTTAGTTTACCAGGGACGGACTAAGCTTTACCACTTAATGCTTAAATTTTTAACACTCTGTATGATAAAGACTTAAAAAAATAAGTCTGGGTAGCTGGCACTTTAGACTAAAAAAAGGTACTCTGGTTTATTGTCGATACCCGTCATGGCCTACTAACAAAAAGTGTATATTTTTTAATAAAACGTAAATTTCGTGTTTAATATTAAAAATAAAAATAAGATATTATATATTTCTGAAAAGCTTGTTATAAACTAAATTATAATATTAAAAAATACATAGGTTGGCCCATTTAAAAAAAAGCAAGTTTGTTTTTTTTCTCGTAAACGTACGTCACTGGATTCTACGTAAAAGACTACAAAAAGAACATTTGTTTTCTCTTTGATAAGCTACGGGGTGACCTAAATATGGGGGGGGGGGGGTGTCCCAAAATGTAATATTTTTAAAAACGTCCCGTATATCAAAAACAAGGAGGACTGGAAAAATTCTGATTGCGGCATCTTTTGTTTCACAACAAAGTAGCACAGTGCTGCGAAAACCGTATCCTTCTATCTTTACTAATAACGGAGATACGCCGTAGAAGTATCGAAAACTGGACACACTGTACATTGAAATAATTTTTTTTTTAATTAACACACGAAATTGGTTCTTGTTGCACTTGATTTTTTTCGTTCTTTATTTCTGCTGATTTTAAAATATTCGTTTTTCAGTTGGTTTGTATTTTTTCCCTGTAACTTGGCAGGATCCAACTTATTATTCGACAAATTTTGAGCGAATTTTACTTTTAGAGCCATGTACTGGACCGATTGGGGCCACCCGGCAGAAATAGCATTCGCTTACATGGATGGAACCAATTACAGACCATTTCTGAAAGATAATATTCATTGGCCCAATGGTTTAACTCTAGACTACCCAAATGAACGACTCTACTGGACAGATGCCAAGAAAATGACTTTGGAAAGTATCAGGCTGGATGGCACTGACAGAAGGGTAAGACTTTTTCATTTAAAACCAAAAAATGTGCTGCACGGTTTCATTGTTTTTAATTTTCCCCAAAACGCCTAATATTTTTTTTCTATTCAGGCCCAAATTATCAATGTCCTGTTAACTTTCACTAGAAGATAACTTCCAAGAAGTTATGGGTCTGTAATCGCTAAAGGGACATTGATAACTTGGGCTTTACTGTAATAATTTTACGTCCCATTAAAGATGTAACTAACCAGTAATAGAAATGTAAGTATTATTTTTTAGAATGTGATTGCGGTTAAACAATGCTTTAATAAAAGCGAAAACTGAGAGGAGAACTGCCCTATTTACCCTAAAAATAAGCTGGCCAGTTGGTTAAATCCAGAGCCAAATAAACGTACCACACACACACACTCACCCTAAAATGTATTTATATTCTTTTTAGATCATTCTCCAAAGCATAGTAAAACATCCTTTCGCCATATCCGTCTTTGAAAACCGCCTCTACTGGTCTGATTGGGAAACACACTCCATCGACTCCTGTGATAAGTTCACGGGCAAAAACTATCACACCCTGATTAAAGAATCGAAGGATTTCATCTACGGTATAAGCATATACCACTCTGCGTTACAGAAGAGGATCGACAATCCTTGCGCTCTAGCGTTTTGCAGTGATATATGTCTTTTAAGCGGCACTTCGTATATTTGTGCTTGTTCTGAAGGAAGGGAGTTAAGTAGTGACAAACATACCTGCACACGTAAGTACCATGTAAAATGTCAATTATGAAACGAGTGATTTATTTTAAATCTTGACATGACCTACAAGTTCCGTGTTTTTTTTATAGTTGATTGTCATAGTAGAATCTTTGAATTTAAAATTTCAAAAAGGAACCGATCCCATGCACATATTGGCAAACTGTTTTGACGAGGGACTGTGTAAAAATTGTCCATGATTCCCAAAGAGACCTGAACAAGGTAGTAAGAGGAGCAAACACCACGTCACGGTCTCAATTTAATTTAAAAAATTTAGTAATAATAATTAACCGATATAATATTTCGCTTATTTAAGAACACCTTAGACCTTAAAATAAATACACAAAATTAAGATCTACCAAACTGTTGTACAGAGTGTCCCATTTTCGACACTTTTATAGGGTATCTCCGTAATTGTTAGTGCTATCAAAAAAGTAAGATAGGTGTTGTGCTTTTCTTGGGTCAAACTTAAAATGGTAAAATCAAAATTTGAAAATATTCGCTCGCTTAAGAGATACGGGGAAAAATAAGAAAATTGACAATTTCAAAATTACCCTATATTCTCTTAGTTAAAAGAGATACAGAAAAATGTTTTAAACAAAACTTTCTTTATAATGACTGTTGAATATTCTCCCGTTCTCAGAATAAGTATACGGGATCAGATAAAAAAGTTATCGGACCTAACCTCATTTTTTTTAAATAGAACACCCTGTATATTTTAATCTAAAAAGATAGGATTTTAAATTCTTTTTTTAAATATATAACCCACCATTGATGATATTGGTTTCCTAGGCAATTTATTTAAACTTTATTACTTTAAACCACAGTAGGCCATGAAACAAAAGCTAATATCCGAGAAACAACTATATTGACATTCTATAGTTGTTATTAACATTAAACGTCAATTTTATTTTTACATATTCGTTTGTGAAAATGACTTATCAACATTTTGAAAAATTTGATATGATATCAGTTTATATTGAAAGAAAAAATTGAAATGGCGCAAAATTTATATTTTGCTTGCTATCCGGAAAGACGACACAACCATTTAAGGACATATTCCAACGATTGGAACATAATTTAAAAACATACGGCTCTTTTACGATGCCGAAATCAAAAGCTTATAATAAAGAAAACAAGGAAAATGAAGAAATGAGCGTGTTAGGATTTGTCGAGGCCAATAATCAGGTAATATATCCTGTGATAGCTTTGACAAGTAGTAGCTCAACTTTTATTGTAGTGAAAACTTCTTTAGGCGCATTTAGCACTTTTGGTGGGTATCTTTTATTTCGTTCCAAAGTAATGAAGTTTAAAAAAATCGCCTAGTAAACCAATATCATCCACCGTTACTATTTACCTTGTACATAAATGATATACAGACATGCTTTCATCATTGCAAATTTCTATTCTATGCAGATGACCTCAAATTATACAGAGAAATATCTGAAGTAAGCGATTGCAAGAAATTGCAAGCAGACTTGGACAGGTTTCACATTTATTGCAATGAAAATAATTTATTTCTTAATCTAAAAAAATGCGTTACTATCACGTTTTCCCGCAACCATAATAAAATGGTCTACAACTACAACCTTGGTGGGCATTATTTAAAACGAATGAGTCAAGTTAGAGATCTGGGAGTTCTTTTTGATGACGAGTTGTTATTCGACATTCATATACAAAACACTGTCAGTAGTGCGTTACGGATGCTCGGATTTGTAAATAGACAAGGCAAACACTTTAGGCATAATAAAACATTAATATCTCTTTATTACGCATACGTCTTCAGTCGTCTTAATTTCGCTTCTTCTGTTTGGAACCCACAATATGTTGTTTATAAGTCGCGTATAGAATCTGTCCAAGATAAATTTTTAAAATGTTTAGCATTTAGGGATAACATTAGATATGATAATTTGGGAATGCTACGCTCTAAGTATAAGTTGTTGTCCTTGGAACATCGAAGATCCGTTAATGATATACTTAACCTCTATAAAATAATTAACTCAGAAATTTATTCTCCTGAGCTGTTGGCATTGGTGACCTTTAATGTTCCTCAGAGGAATTTTCGGAATATAAATTTATTTAAATCCCGCTTTTCTCGGACAAATAGTTCTTTAAACTCGACTTTCTCGAGAATGTTTAAATTTTCTAACTCGGTATGTGATGCAGTGGACTTTTTTTCTACTTCCTTACAAGCCTTTAAGAACAAATTAAAAGGAATATTTATTGACTTTTAGTATTTAGGTTAGTAAAAGTACCTATTAGGTTTTACTTAGATCTGTTTAGTTAATAGAATAAGTACACTATGAACATTTTAATTAAACTAAATTGTATTTGTAAATAGTGGATACCTTTATGGGAGCATATCCTGTTCGTATCCCAAAGATAATAAATAAATAAATAAAAATAAATAAATTGTGTGTTATACATTTGAAAGGAGAATTTAAAATACTATCCTTTTAGATTAAAATATACAAGGTGTTCTATTTAAAAAAATAAGGTGAGGTCCGACAACTTCTTTACCTGACCCCGTATACTTATTCTGAAAACGGCGGATTACTCAACAATTATTATAAAGAAAGTTTTGTATAAAACATTTTTCTGTATCTCTTTTAACTAAGAAAATATTGGGTAATTTTGAAATTGTCAATTTTTTTTCCCCCCGTATCTCTTAGGCGAGCGAAAATTTTCGAATTTTAATTTTACCTTTTTAAGTTTGACCCAAAAAGAGCACATGACACTTATATTACTTTTTTGATAGCACTAACAATTACGGAGATACCCTATAAAAGTGTCGAAAATGGGACACCCTGTACAATTACACGACACACATGACAAGTTAAATATAATTTATATTACAGAATATACAATAATATTCAGATCGTGACTTGGTGTTTGCTCCTCTTACTCAGGAATTGTACGTGTTACTTCAATTTCGATCTTATATCAGAAATATGGCGTTGAATAACGTTACGTAACAAAAGCAAACGTCTTACAAGTCGCATCGATTTTGGAGTTAAACGCATCCCATCTACTGTCAGTTCTTTAGAAATTGAAATTAAAAAACTACATGCGCTAACCCGAACAAAAAATGTGCATAACTAAAAATGATGAAAATGAACATAAGGAGGGTTTTCCCCACAATCTTTTTAATCAGTCAAATCTCTATTTTTAATAGGACATCCTAAAATATAGATACAAGAGATCAAGCGCTTAAGCCTCGAGACTTACTTCCTCGGGCTCAGTTTTTTGAGTGGATGCAGTGAAAACGCCATCAAGACTAATTTTTTGGCAATAAAGTCTTGTTTACTGACGAAGCAGAGTTTACAATAATAACCATGTAAGGGCAGAAGAAAATCCCCATGCAATTTTCGGAAGTCGATTTCAAAATAAATTTTCTATTAATGTTTGGGCAGGTATCCTGGGTGATTCATTAATAGGACCATACATTATGCCTTAACGTTTAGATTGACCCGCATATTTAGATGTCTTACAAAACACTTTGCCAGTTCTATTTAAAGATATGCCGTACCAGCAAAGACTTATATACTTTTTCATGCACGATGGGGTTCCACCCCATTTCAGTAGATTGGTTCGAGATCATTTAAATCAAACATATCCAGACCGATGAATAGGTCGAGGTGGGCTCATTGCTTGGCCTCCTCGTTCACCCGATCTGAATCCATTGGATTACTTTCTTTGGGGATATCTAGAATCTCGTATATTCAGTACCTGTCAGAAATGTGCAACAATGGGAACAACGAGTAATGTATTGTTGCCAAGAAATTCGTAATAAGTAAGGTGTTTTCGGAAGTGTACGAACCTCAATGAGAAATCGTTTAGCTTGTTGCATTCATATGAATGGAAATCATTTTCAACATTTGTTGTAACTTTACTATTATATTTTCAGTTTATTATTATTGAACCAGCAACTCTTAATTTATTTTATTTTATGTAATGATTTAAATAAATCGATTTTTCTTCTAAACTATTAGCCTAATTACTTTTTACAAGAATACCTCTTTTGCGTAAAAAAATCGTCGGAATCATGATTTTCGGGTAAATTTTTTAAAATGTGCCTTGTAAAAAAATTAAAGAGCCCCCCCCCGTAGGAACGCTCCTGACTAAATTTCATGCTCTCAATATCGAAAATAAGCATTTATTAATATTAGTTCGTGTGCTACAACGCACACCAGTACCTCAAGCGGTTGTACAGATATAAAATAGAATCTATTATTTTCCTTATAAAACATTTAAGGACCTACATTCATATGAAGTTTTTTTTATATTTTCATATGTAGAATATCCTCTTGAAATATACGAACGAAGTTTCCGGATACCCTGTATGGCTTATTTTATCAATATCTACCGCTTTGTTCCTTGTGTTTTCGTATATGAACAATGTATCACATTTTTCTAAGTTAAAATTTAAAAAAAGTATACATTTTTTTATGTAGGAAGGTAGGTATTAGGAACAGTTTAGGAGAAAAATGTTCCGATGTATTTGATAAAATTCAATTTGAAAACGCTGTTTGGAGAGAAAAACTTTTTCATCATGTTTTCTCAATTCGAACCAAAAAATACTCAATAAAAGTATATTTTATGGCAGCATTGTATATACAGGGTCGTTGGTATGTATGGAAACGGTCGATTATTATTTAAAGTAAAACAGTTAGCAAAAAGTATTTTAGACAAAAGTTTCAGGGTTTCTTAAGGTCTATTCGAATTTCAAAAAAATAGGTATACAGGATGAGTCAAAAAACCGTAGAGAAACAAAGTTACTTTTTTTTAAATATAACACCCTATATTTTAGAATATTTTTGGATTTTACATAAAATAGCAATTATTTTTTAATAAGTGCATTATAAGTCTAAACGTAATAGTTTCCGAGATATCGAAAATTACATTTTTGAACTTTGACAGCTTTCTAACGGTACGTCTTAGAGTAAAACAGCTTACATGCCCCTATTTTAGTTTCTTATTATCTTCCTAAAAGTGTCAACTTCCGGTTAAACCGGATGTAACTTAAGAGCCGGAAATACAGTACTTCCGGTTTAACAGAAAGTTGATGTTTTTGTGAAGATAATAAAAAAGTAAGATAGGGAGATGTAAGTCGTTTTACTCTAAGACGTGTACCGTCAGAAAGCTAGAAGCTGTCAAAGTTCAAAAATGTCATTTTTCACAAGTCGATATTTCATGTAAAATCCAAAAATATTCTAAGATGTAGGGCATTCCATTTAAAAAAAAGTAACTTTGCTTCTCTACGGTTTTCTGACTCATCCTGTATAATTATTTTTTTTTTAATTCTAATAGATCTTTAAAAACCCTAAAACTTTTGTCTAAAATGTTTTTTGCTAACTATTATACTTAAGGAAATAATCGACCGTTTCCATACATACCAACGACCCTGTATAACTAAAACTTATAAAATTCAAGTTTCCTAAATAATATTTAATTTTGCCTAGATGTGGAAAAACGGCAAATGCTTATCCTAGCTTCGAAAAACATCCTCATAAACGTCGAACACAAATCATTAGGAAAACATTCTGTTACCATGCTGCCCTCTGTAGTCAAAAGAGCCGGAGCTGTCACGTATGACAGTCAGAATCATAGTTTGTTTATTAGCGATTCGGATGCTACAACAATTGTGCAGGTAAATCTGCATACCGGTGTCAGCAAGCCGTTGCCCATGCAAGGATTTGGGCATATCACTTCGATGGATTACGGTAAGCTTATTTTTTAGTTGATAATTAGGTACGCACTTGTTAAGGCCAACTTATCTACTTAATGTTAGAATAATTAATATCTTAATTATCTGCCTATCTTTATAAATATAATCAAGTATAATTATTATTATACTTATTATTCTAATAAAATATCTGTAGTAACTCCGTTGTCACCTTACTTTCATTCACCAGACTCGTCTTTCTATTGTATGCAAATTAGGGACCGATTCGAGGTGTGTAGGTCTTTAATATCTAAAATACGGAATTTTTAAAAACTATCATTGCAACTTACCTGAAATTTACAATGCAACCTTTAAGTTGTCCACTCTGCTCAATGGGTCCTGTCATTGTAAATTTACATGTTATTACTCTCTCGTACTAAGCAACAGAGTATAGTGTCAGACAGAAAAAAAAATGTCGTAAGCACCTAATGTATTGTATAAATGTGTTTGCTCTCTATGCTACGAGAGCACGAATGGGAATACTTGAAATTTGTAAAAGACCATATTCCAGGCGTAGGATCACGAGTTTTTTTAAAGTGTTTTAAGGTGATCTCGAAAACGGTTTTATGAGATTTTGGTTAGATAATAGGGAGATAGATGGGGGTACATATTTTACCATAATTTTGACATTTAAGCCTCTCTCCACTTTGAATACAGAATAATGACGAACTAAAAAACTATACTATTTTAGCGTTTATTGATGGAGTTAATTCAATCAGTGCTTTAAGAATTTACGAGATCGTTGCTGTTAAAGATTCATAACTAATATATATGTTGTTCTATACATTCGTTCATACATTACAGAAAGTTCACTTCCATCCCTTTACCCCGTTACCATAAGCCACCCTCGGGTCACAGGTAGGGTTGCCACCTTTTAACTTTTGAAATACGGTACAAATGGCGTAACTATAGAAAAAATGAAGAATAAAGCAGCGTAGGCAAATATTTTTTAGAGCTACGCGCAAATTTTTGTCACGGATTCACCCAACAAGTTAACAAAATTAATGGGAAATATTACAAAAAATACTAGGTGCACAACTAACCTTACATTTACATTTAGCTTTTCTATAAGAACGGGAACTCGGATTGTAATTATGTGGCAATGCTTATTTACATTGTCTCATAGACACTGGATATAAATTATTATAATACAGATAAACAGATGCGAAAGAACGCCAAATGCAAATTCTGGGACTTTGCCGCACCAATGCATTATAAAATATGGGAATATGGAGAAATAATACAGGGTTCCCCATAATAGACTACCCATTTTATATTATTAATAAATTTCCTACGAGATAACTAAATAGGTTGTTCTCTGTGGGATTATCTTCTGTAGTCTTTGGGATTTAAGTAAATTATTAATCCAGTAGGCGCCTGTCACAAATAAATTTTAAATTAATAATTTCGTGGAACGTTATTTTTCTACGAGAAGTTTGTTAGTTTTCATCAATAATTATTTAATTTTTTTGCTTTGAGACATTATTTCAACATCCGTTTGAACTTTCATAGATTACTCAGTCCAACAACGTGTGTTTTATGTAGAAACTTACATAAGAAGCAGTTCGATAGAAGAAGTTAGGCGTGCATTCCGGCGTCAGTTTAATAACAACAATAGGGGTCACACGCCAAATCGTAAAACTGTTAAGTTATGGGTTCGTCATTGGCGTGAAAATGGTTCTGTACAAAATTTGAAGAAGCCTGGACGTCGAGGAACAGTTCGTACACCAGAAAATATTGAACGAGTTAGAATTGCGTTTACGAGAAGTCCTAAAAGGTCTGCTAATCGACAAACCCTTATCCTAGGAATATCGAAGGGAAGCTTAGATCGAATTCTTCAAAGGGATTTAAAATTTCATCCCTATAAATACCAAATGGCACAGCACCTTAGCAATCAAGATAAAGAAGCAAGGTAAGCATTTTGTCAAGAATTTTTGGATTTACATCAAGGAGCAATTCACAGTCTCCTAATGACCGACGAAGCAAATTTTTATTTGAACGGCATGGTCAATAAACAGAATTTAAGATACTGGTCAAATGAAAATCCTCGTGAAATCTTTACACAGAACCTCCATAATCCAAAAGTTGTTGTGTGGTGTGGAGTAGGATCTTTTGGTATTATTGGTCCTTATTTTTTTGAGGATGAAAATAACCGCGCTGTAACAGTATAACATCCCAGCGCTACGTTAATATGCTAGAGACATTTCTCATTCCAAAATTAAATAGACGAGGATTACTAAACAGTGCCTTACTATTCCAACAAGATTGGGTAACAGCTCATACCGCCAGAAACTCAATGAGGGTCCTGCGAGAAATGTTTAATGGCCGACTCATTTCTCGATTCGGAGATTTGCCTTGGCCTTCGAGGTCCCCCGACTTAACGGCACCCGATTTTTTCCTGTGGGGATATTTAAAAGCCAAAGTGTTTGCGAGTCGTCTAGGTACAATCGAGGAACTGAAAGTCAAAATTCGTGAAGAAGTTGACGGAATAGACGAAGGTTTGCTACGCCGTGTAATGAACCACTTTTTATCTAATATTGAAAAATGTGTTGAAGTTTGTGGAGGTCATTTAGAAGACCTGATTTTTAAAAGTTAGAATTAAATTAGCTAAATATTTATAAGTTATCATAAATCCCAAAGAGTTAGCTGCAATTTAGTAAAATAAAAAGTTTGTTTTGTTAACTAAAAAAATTTTAATTCAAATATTAAAATGGGTAGTCTTTTATGGGGAACCCTGTATAAGACATAATGATATCAAAAATATACATTATTGATTTGATAAGAAAATATATAACTATTACAAATGGGACAGAAATATTTTTAATCTTATAAATAATTTTATTACATAATACAGAGGCTACTATGGGTGCACAAATTCTACAATTTTCATTTGCAAGTTTTTCCACCGCTTCTTTCAGAGCAGTACATATAACCACATTTGTATCCAGGCATTTTCAAAATACAAAAATACACAACTAAATGCATATCATACAGATATCTCAGAAATATCTGAGATATTGTGATCAATATTAGAACTATTTCATATATCTTTGAGAAAATTAGTTTTGTGTGGGTTAGTCACGTCACTGATGGAAGAGCATACAGGGTGTCTGTAAAAGGTCTTTACAAAAACTTACCACATATTCTTCAGACCAAAATTAGCCGATTTAAGTAAACTTCCCTTAGTACAAAGTTGCTTAGTTTGGGCGCTAGACGGCGCTGAAGTGACAATTTTTAAATCGTTTTTCTGTATTAATTTAAAAACTGCTCATACTATTTTGCCGAAATTTGGTACGTTGGCATAGCTTTAAGGGGCAAAAATACCCATGTCACAATTCTGATTAATATCAGTCCATGGGCGTAGAACCTGGGTTTTTTATTAATTGCTTGTTTCAGATTTCTATGCCAATGGAACAAGAGGGGTTTGGGCACAAAATTGAGATGAACCAACTCATTTGCTACAAAAAAGGTACTCTTGATAAGACTCGATTTCTCTGATGGTTTGCGAGAAATTTGCATTTTATTACTTACTACGTATTAGTTTTTACAAAAAAAGAAAAAAAAAACAAAATTATAAACAGAAATAAATAGAAATATCATAAATATTGCTCAAAAACCATTTTCATGAATACAAAGATTTATACGTCGAAGAAAATTAAAACACACTCTTTGCAGAACTTGTTCATCGCCCTTAAGAATATTTATTGCATCTTGAATACATTGCCATAGTTGTTCTGCGTTATGTGGAGTTGTCCTGTAAACCACTGTCTTGAGATGCCCCCATAAGAAATAATCCAATGGATTTAAGTCCGAAGATCGTGGTGACCAATTTACAGGGGCATTACCTCTACCAATCCATTTATTTGGGTACTGCTGATTCAAAAAGTTTCTAACATTTAATGCAAAATGTGGTGGAGCTCTATCGTGCATAAACCACATATCTCTCCGAAGTTGTAAAGGTAAATCTTCTAGCAAATCTGGCAGCGTATTTTGTAGATGTTGCAAATAAATTTCCCCGGTTATTCTTTGTGGAATAATGACAGGACCAACAATGTGATTACCAATTATTCAAGCCCACACATTAATTTTAAACTCATTTCGAAAATGTTTTACCTTGATAGCATGTGGATTTTCATCCACATAAACATATTCATTATGAAAATTTGTAATCCCTCTTCTTGTGAAACATGCTTCATCGGTAAACAAAATATTTTTGGCAATGTTGGGATTCTCTTCTCTCTGCCTATCAACAAGGCGACTAAAAACCAGGCGCATTTCAGGATAATTAGGTAAAAGATCTTGAACTGGCATCTTATGGTATGGATATAGCAACTGTTCTTGAAGTATTTCATGAACAATATCTTTGAACACTCCTATTCCCCTACCTAGCCTCCTCGTACTTATTTCTGGATCTTCTGCAACACGTTCTAAAATGTCTTCCTCGACTTCAGGAACCCTTACAAAACGCTGTCTTCCATTATCAATGGCTATAGGAGTAAATTGGTCGTTTTCCCGCAGGCATCTTTCAACAGCAGCAAACGTCGGGTGGCTTGGTATACGACGATTTGGAAACCTTTCGGAGTAGACTCTGACACATTCTCGACCATTTCCTTGGCAATACCCAAATACCAATATCATATCGGTATATTCTGCATTAGTGTATTGCACCGCCATGATAATTCACGGCAATTAAAGTTTTCTAATAATAATTTATGCAAGCAGATAAAATGATTAAACGTTAGCAACAATATTAAATATTCCAAATTTGACAATAATCTTATGTTGTCAGATGAAACTAATAATAACCAACAATAGCAATCGTTTGTGAGGTGTAAGGTCGTGTTGTACAGGGTTATCCAACCAAGATTAGACAAGGCGATTTTTTTACTTTTCCTGTACTTTTATAAAAAAACTGAAATAGCCATCTTAAGTCATTTTCTCCCGCGAATTCGAATATCTTCAGCAAAAAACAATTGAACATCAAACAAAAGTACTAGGGGTCACTTTGATATTTTTTTAAATGGGATGCCGTATTTTTAATGAGCTTATCCGATTTCTCATATAAATTTTGATCTAAAATGTTGGATTTTTAATTCAAAAACGCCTTTTTTCTTCAGTTTTAAATTCGGAAAATGTTCGTCTACCGTAAAAATTAAAAAAAAAAAAATTAAAAATCCAACATTTTAGATCAAAATTTATATGAGAAATCGGATAAGCTCATTAAAAATACGGCATCCCATTTAAAAAAATATCAAAGTGACCCCTAGTACTTTTGTTTGATGTTCAATTGTTTTTTGCTGAAGATATTCGAATTCGCGGGAGAAAATGACTTAAGATGGCTATTTCAGTTTTTTTATAAAAGTACAGGAAAAGTCAAAAAATCGCCTTGTCTAGTCTTGGTTGGATAACCCTGTACATACCTGAAAAATACCGTGCGAACAAAAAGCAGATGATAAGAAAACTGTTCAAGAGGTTTCTTGTAGTAAATGTCATGTATTACATACAGGTAGTTCTCGAAAGTATTAGGTTTCAGTATCTTGTATGAAACGCGGCAACGCCGCTTATCTAGTAGTTAATAGGCGGCGGCGGGCGCTCCAACAGTCTTGTCGGTCGACGGACCTGATTGGCATTAAAAAGGTTCCGTGACGTATTCTAAGTTTGTTCCAAGTATTATAACCTGTGATTATAACAATGTAAACAATTCAGGATCTTGGAGTTTGTTATGAATAAAACCACCTAGTGAAAGAATTGGCCTCTTACTTCTTTTGTAGCAAACCACGTCTACTACTTCGGTAAAACACTACTAAGCAGAACATAACAGTAAATAAGTTGGTTTAATCTAAATTTTAAACTTAAACCTCTTATCTTCCATTGGCGTAGAAATCAAAAACAGAAAAATTCTATAAAACCCAAGTACTACGTGGTAAAAACTACTACGTGTTCAGTAATAAATTTTGTGCCCAAACCCCTCCTGTTTCATTGGTATAGAAATCTGAAAAAGCAATTAGTAAAAAACCCAGGTTCTACGCCCATGGACTGATACTAATCAGAATTGTGGCATGGGTTTTTTGCCCCATAAAGCTATGCCAACGTACCAAATTTCGGCAAAATAGTATGAGCAGTTTTTGAATTAATCCAGAAAAACGATTTAAAAATAATTGTCACTACAGCGCCGTCTAGCGCCCAAACTAAGCAACTTCGGCTAATTTTGGTCTGAATAATATGTGGTATGTTTTTGTAAAGACCTTTTACAGACACCCTGTATATTTAGCGAAATATTTTAGAAATAGAGGGAGGGCGGGGGGCGTAAACAATTTTCATTACATATTATGATTATGTGGATATAATAAAATTCGATAATCGTTCACGCCCCCCACTCTCTCCCCTCCCCAGTTCCCTCTCATTTTTAAAATATGTCGCTAAATAGAATAATTATGCTGTTTATTAATTTATACATTATATTATAGACTTTTCTAAAATAAATAGAAACAAACTAAATAACTTAGAAAAACAACACTAGATTCATAAAACTTATTTTTGTTTCGAAATATATTTCACGTTTGACTTAGCAGCTTTTTACAAATTTTTGTTTAATACAATGTTTTTAGAAGACAGAAACAGAATCGTACTACGAATGCCAGCCAAACGCGTTCTTTTGCCTTCGCTAGGATTCCCTCAAAGGCAGCAAATCAGAGTAAATTCAGAAATAATTATTTTGGTCTATTTTTGGTGTGTGATTTCACCATATATGTTATTGATTTTTATGAAGATTCTATTTGTGTCTTCTAAAAACATTTCATTAAACAAAGATTTGTAAAAAGCTATATTAAACTTTTTTTTTTTTTTTTTATTTATAACTGCATATCTACAATCTACTACATAAGAGAGTAATAAGTAAATAGTTTGGCGTCTATAGGTGGCTTGAGTCAGGTACCGTCCAATAACGGTTCTCTGGATTTTATTCTATAAATCTTCGGGCCAGTTTCTTTTTAGTCTTCTTTCTTCCAATGGAGGGTTGAACAGGTTGTTGATAAGTTGATTGTTATGGTCTGTGCATCGAATTCTATACTTATTTGAGTGGGCTCTAATAACGTCATCGTTATACGGTATTCTTAGATCGTTATGTATGGTTTCATTTGAGATATACCACGGAGCATTTATTAGTGTTCGAAGCGTTTTGGATTGAAAGGACTGCAATATTTTAGTGTTTGATGGCTTGCTGCATCCCCATAGCTCGATGCCATATGTCCATATTGGTGTTAATATAGTTTTATAAATCAATATTTTATTTTCTATTGATAGCTGCGATTTTCTATTAATTAGCCAATACATATTTTTAACTTTTATGTCTAGTTGTTTTCTTTTCGCTTTAATGTGTGTTCTCCACGTTAGCTTCTGGTCTAGGTGAAGACCAAGATATTTGACTTCATTCTTTAGGGGTACGGGAGCATTATTGATTGAAACTTGTGGGCAGACATTTCTTCTTGTTGTAAAAGTGATTTGGCATGATTTATTTGTATTAACGTGAATTTTCCATTTCTTTAGCCAGGATTGCAGGCGAATTAAGTGATTTTGTAGGTTGTTTGAGACTCTTATGGGATCAGCATCTGATGACAGGAGTGCTGTGTCGTCAGCAAAAGTAGCTATGAGTGTCTCATGGGTTGTTGGTACGTCGGCTGTAAATAGTAAATATAAAAAGGGGCCCAAGACACTGCCTTGAGGTACACCTGATTTGATTTTATGGCAAGTCGAAAGCTCGTCTTCAAACTTTACCTGGAAGTATCGATCTTCCAAATAGGATTTCAAGATGAGATATAATTGTGCGGGAAGATGTTGTTTGATTTTGTAGAGAAGACCCTTATGCCATACTCTATCGAAGGCTTGTTGAATGTCTAGGAAAACTGCAGTACACATTTCCTTTTCTTCAAAACTCTGCTTAATTTTGTTTACAATTCTATGACATTGTTGGATTGTCGAGTGTTCTTTCCTGAATCCAAATTGATAATTAGGGATAAGATCTTCGATGGGAGTTATATTTTCAATTCTGTTTAATATAAGACGTTCAAAAACTTTGGACATCATGGGAAGTAGGCTTATGGGTCGATAAGAATTTGCTTCACTTGGTGGTTTTCCAGGTTTATTGATCATTAGGATGTATGCGTGGTTCCACTGAACAGGATAATAGCATAATCTTAACATACCATTGAATATTGTGGTCAACAGTACTATTGCTTTTCTTGGAAGGTTTTTTAAAACATCAGCGACTATAAGGTCGAAACCAGGTGCTTTATGAGAGTTGAGGTATCCTATTTCTTTGCGTACTTCAGTAGGAGAGAATGCTTTTAATGGTGGTGATAGTTGGCATGGTGCTTCTAGGAATTCTTCTATAATATTATCTCCATTATTGATTTCATGTGGCGTAGAAAATACTTGTTGTACTACGTGTTTTGTCGAGTGGGTTTCTGCTGTTTTGCCATTTCCGCCGTGCTCTACGCTTCTCAATGACAAGTTCTTTTATATGCAGAGGTACGTTATGCTTAGCATCGACTATTTTAGTCGTTGGTGTAGCATGCCATGCTGCTTCTTGAATCAAAGTTGTTATATGCTGAACTACTTTTTCAATTTCATGCCTATTTTTTAGTCGGCAGTCAAATTTAATGTTTTCATTAATTTATTGTTGAAATTTAATCCAGTCTGTTTTGTTGTTACATAACCTTACGGGTGTTTTTTTCCAGATTGGTCTAGTACTCATAGTTATGATGATTGGACTGTTATCCGAGCTTAGATCGAAGTTTGGTTCAATATCGCAGTAAATATCAGATATTCCTTTTGTTAGGCCGAAGTCTAGCAGGTCCGGGATTTTATTGATGTCACTTGGCCAGTACGTTGGCTCTCCGGTTGATAATATGTTCAGTTGATGTTGTTGCACACATTTCAATAAGTTTCTGCCTTTTGGTGTAATTAACCTGGATCCCCATGTTGTGTGCTTAGCATTCCAGTCTCCTGCTATTAAGAAATTATTGTTAAGTGTTACAAATAGTTCATTATATTCTTCTTTAGTTATATTATGTCGAGGCGGGCTATAAATTGCGGCAAATGTAACTGGCCTGGTTAAAGCTTCAAGTTTGACGCTTGTTCACTGGATTTTGTTTGTTATATATGGTTGGAGGACATGATGTTTTAGTGCATATTAAACTTGAATTATAAGTATTTGGAAACAAAAATTATTTTTAGGTAGCTTTTGTCTTGTAAGGTATTTAGTTTATTTGTTTATATTTTAGAAGGAAGTAAAAATACTTCCCTCTCTCTCGACGAACAACAATTTCTTTTTTTTTTATTATACCCACATAATCATAAAATAGAATGCAAAATTGTTTACGCCTTTACCTTCCCTTCATTTCCCTGCATTCTTTTTTTCGCCTTCGGCGCTTTACCTACAACGGACCTACTGCGGCTTTTTATTTGGAACATTGCTCCCTTGCTTTCTAGTTACGTCATTTGTCCCGTATTCCAAAAGTTAAAAGGTGGCAACCCTAAACCCTAACAGGCTCGAGCGAGGTTGGCAGGATTGTTATTTTCGACAGTGACAAAGGTAGTATCTACTATACTGATTTGGAACGAGAAATTGTATCTACGGGATGGATGTGGAAAAAAAAACAGATAATAAAGAGGTCCTTTTTTTTTAGATCCTACTGGAAACAACTTATATATTTGCGATTCCGAAAACTCAGTTTTAGAGGTCATCAGCTTGAATACCTTGTCTTACAAAGTACTTATCCATGATTCGGAAAATGAAATACCACAATCTGTTGCCTTGGTGCCACAAGAAGGGTAAATATTTTTTCAATTAGGGAATTTTTGAGTTACACTAAGAAATTTCAACTACAGTTGATGCAAAACAAAAAGCGATGCACGTCATACCCTTCGAGTGACGTCAGTTATCGACAGTGTTGCCAGTTTGTAACCAAAATATCCGAGTGAGGGAATTACACAACAAGATAAATATGCTTGTTTCATACATTCCATAAATAGTGTAACGGATAGAACGTATATCCAATCTTCACACATTTACAACTCTCTTTGAATTAGAACGTTTGTTTTAAGGCGATTCTAATAATTTATTTTCCTTAACTGTTATTGAAATTGCGCTTACAGTGGAGATATTCAAATTTAGGGCAGCTGCTACACGCTAAGAATTAGTAAAGTAGAAATAAAATATCTAGACCCTAACATACTCTAAACTTACTTCTCTGTACTGCTGTCAAGGGTAACAATAGGCCAATGTTGTTAAGTTCTGCCTGAAAATAAAAAAACAACGTAATCGACAGAGATATGTATGTGCACTTTTGTTTATCTTAATAGAACAGTTTTTTAATGCTATTTATGAAAAGATCTGGAGTTTCTGTTAAAAAATAGACGCACAGCAATACGGAACCACGAACAATTAAGGTTAGTTTTGCATGAAACGTCAAACCAAGTCAACGAACGAGCTGGCGCCACCGCACCGTTTACAGTTGTGTTGCCAACTATCGGCCAATAAAATTCAAATTATATTAATTTTTACAAGCTTAAATAAACAAAATATTTGCTATAAGTGGGTTCGCATTAAAGAAGAATACTCTAACTTTTCCGCCCTTAATATGGTGAAAGTTACACTTTCCGACTGTTTTAACTGCCTTTAAAATTGGTCTTAGTTGGATGCAAATAATATAATTTAGCATATAAGTATTTTTATTCTAGGCCTTATTACGTAATTTCTTTGCTAATTAACAGATCCGAGGTTGGGACGTTTCAGTATATTACCAAACGAATACTTTTACACCGACTAATGGTGGACATCGCGTTATAACAATAATAAAGAATTAAACGAACAACAAAAAATGACCTCCATGACAATGCACAGACGCATGCCCAAGTGAAGTCGCATTTTATCAAAAATATAGGACCGACTCTATCAATAGCGCAGCACGTCGCCACGCTGGCAGCATGCAACTTTGGTGTGAAAGCCCACTTAACTCACCTCTTGTGTAACTTTTGACACCTTTAGTATTTTTTTTAACGTCATTTGACATATTTTTTTTCTTAGTATTATGTTTGTGGGATTCCACGACAAAACTGGCGGCCATGCGCATATAGACAGGATGTACATGGATGGCACTGGCAGAACCCATATTATTGAGAGAGGTCTGGATGGTCCAATTTCCCTTCATTATGATCGTAATTATCACAGGATATTCTTTGCAGATGGCGGTACTGGTGATATTGAGCATACAAATATCGATGGTAAATATGTTAACATAAAATATATCAGAGGGTATAGGGTATTATAGTTTATAGTTTACCTTTAAATGATGCGATGTAATAAATTAATAAAAACCGTCTTCTCCATGGGCGTGCAAGATTTCTCGATATGTATAGATTTAAATAGGCCTGAATTTTTAAGTTTGTGCAGAATTAAGTATTAGTACAAGTATCGACATTAGGTTCAAGTTTTGTCTTCATTTTAATATCAAATTTTGTTAGCTTAAAATTATGTACAGGGTCTTTTTTTTTCGTCGATGTTATAGGGTACAGGCTAAATGGTAAGAGATACAAAAAAACTAAGATATGTATCCCGTTATCTCTTTTAGTGTTTAGTTTAATGGCGCGATTAGATCTACGCTAACTAGATTCGTTTGGAAGATACAGGGTGATTCTCAAAATCGGCGGTTTTTATTATTTTCTTATGACTCGGTTATTTATGGAGATAAAATACGAAAGTTTTATGCCTTTTTACGTAGAATCCAGTGGCGTGTTTAAAAAAGATATAGATGTGTTAATTTTTAAGGTATTATCAAAACTAGCATTTTCTTAAACGGGATACCCTGCATCTGGGTGTCTCAAAAAATTGAATTTTTTCTTGCGGTTGCATGTTTGAGTGCTATATTGAGAGTAATAAAAATAAAGACGCAGCTTTAGACCTATATTTTGAGCGATAAAAACAAATATTTCAAAGATTATATCACAATTTAAGTGAGTATGGATCATTTGGAAAACCAAGAGGTAAGATTTACTATAAGATAAATAGAGAAAGAGATGAAGTTAATACATTAGCTTTTGTTGCTGCTGATCCGACGGTATCTAGCCGTAATATCGAATAAGATATTGGCACAAGTAAATTTAAAGTTTTAAAAACGTTAAGAAAGCATAAGTATCAACCGTATAAAATAAGAAAAGTTCATAACTTACATCCTGGAGATGAAGAGCGGCGTTTAGAATTTTGTCATTGGTATTTGCAATAGATTAATCGAAAACCCAATTTTTTTCAAAATATAATATGGACTGACCAGACTTTTATATCTAGCGAAGAAATTTTTAATCGACATAACAATCGATATTGGTCAAACATAAATCCTCTTCAGACGGTCGCCAGGGTACAACAAGGACGGTTTGGGCTCCATGTATTGGTGGCGCTATATCAAAAAAGGGTCCTTAACTTAACTACAAGATTAATATTAAAATTTGAATGCTAAAGGATACATCCACATTTTGGAAGAATGTGTAGTAATCGATTTGGATAACATCCCATTAGCTGCAAGAAATAATGTTTATTTACAACAAGATGGTGCTCAAGCATATAATAGCCATATGGTAAGGCACTTACTAACTGCCAATTTTGGCGAAAATGGCTTGGTACATAATAATATGGACTAAACAGATGGCCTCCTGATTCCCCCGACCTGACACCACTCGACTTTTATTTTTGGGGATTTATCAAAAATGAAATATATAAAACCCGAAGTAATACTATAGAAGAACTTAGAGCAAATTTTATTAATTGCATTGGAAGAGTGCCAAATATTCACATCTATAACGCGACTCATTCAGTTACCAGTCGAGTCCAAAAATGCCTCGAGCAGAATGGAAGACAATTTGAGCACATTTCGTGATTAAGCATCTTTGCTAATTGTTATCTATAAGCATATGAAGTAATTATTGTTGAGTTGTTATTATAAATTTTTGTTTGTTTTTTGTAGTTGTTGTTGTTTTAGTTTCTCAATGTTTTAATATTCCTGTTAACTGGGTTTTTAATACACCTATCCTATAATAAAATAAAAAAATATTGATTCAATCCATGGCCAACTAAAAATTTTTTTGTTTCTTGGTATTTTAGCTATTTAGAACAAAGTAAAATATTAAGTGTTATATATCGTTGCAATCGCAAGAAAAAAATCAATTTTTTGAGACACTCAGATGCATATTTTTTTAAATATGCCACTGGATTGTACGTAAAAATTTATAAAACTTTCGTATTGAAAGTTTCTTTTTATCTCCATAAATAACCGAGTAATATAGATAATAAAAACCGCCGATTTTGAGAATCACCCTGTATCTTCTAAACCAATCTAGTTAGCGTAGATCTGATTGTGCCATTAAACTAAACACTAAAAAAGAGAATGGGACACTTGTGTTAGTTTTTTTGTATCTCTTACCGATTAGCCTATACCCTATAAAATCAACGAAAAAAAAAACACCCTGTACAGCCTTTTACTTGGAATTTTAGATAACAACTTTATCAAAACTAATTAGAGTCTAGGTACTTATTCTATTTCTGCTCTAAGCATTTTATTCCTTTTTTTTTTGTACCTGATTACCTGTTTGCTAAGAATGTGGTTATTATGCCTTTATGGGTGCCTCTATTGGAATAATACACCTATTTATATCTATACATACCTACCTTGGGTGTTTATTTCTCAGTAAAACTAATGAAAGTGTGAAGTGTCAGTGGTTTTTTTTATTAAATATAGAGAATTTTCAACAATTGCCTAAACGCCCTAGAGTCGGTCCATATACAGTAAATGAAAAAAAATTAATTCTTAACTGTTACGATTCTATTGAAAGGAAGAATGCGGATTTGAGTGTTGACAATACAGTGCAATTTACAGGGGGAAAACAACAATATATAAACTTTTAAAGAAGAAAAAAGTGTTGGCGTCAAACCTCCAAAAACCAGCAAGCTTTTTTGGAAGGATTTTCCACAGGATTAAGACCGCCATTTGGAAAGGGACATCGACTTATCATAACCCATATTGGAAGTTCTGAAGGCTTCGTTAAAGGTGGTCTACTGATGTTCCAATCTAAAAATACAGGAGACTATCACGGAGATATGAATGCCGATGTCTTTGAAGAATGGTTCGAGCAAATGTTGGATCTTATATACCAAAAGATACAATAATTTTATTGGATAATGCAAGTTATCACTCTAGGCTGACGGAAAAATTACCGACAAGTGCGTGGCGTAAAAGTGAAATAACAAAATGGCTAAGTT
Organism: Polydrusus tereticollis; assembly: GCA_963920685.1. Taxonomy (NCBI): domain Eukaryota; kingdom Metazoa; phylum Arthropoda; class Insecta; order Coleoptera; family Curculionidae; genus Polydrusus; species Polydrusus tereticollis. Next base: position 191,278,584 of record OY987326.1, read on the forward strand.
TAAGACAAATATAATTTCCATTAGATTCCTTAAAAAAAGAACTAGGTATTGGTACATCAAGATGCATTCAAAAAATATGTATTCGATGAAATGGCAAAGTTACGAGGAATATCTGTGCTTAGACTCCCTCCTTACCACTGCGAATTAAACCCGACCGACTGTCGCCAGAAAAAACACTTTAAAACAGACTTATAAAATGGTGGATTTAAAGAGATTCTTTAATGAAGCTGTGGGTGAAATCAGTGCGGAAAAGTGGAAATAGTGTATCGATTATGTGATAGAAAAAGAAGCCGAAATGTGACAGTTACATATAATAATCCAAGAAATGGTTGAACCGCTTATTATAAACGATGTTAATATAAGTTCATCTTCCGAATCGGACTATGATTAAGCTATAACGACAAAGTATTATTCGATTTTTGAAAATGGTTTGTTTGTAAGATTCTATATTATATATCTTGTTTTTGTAATTATATTATGTAAAATAGTAATACCCATTGTTATTTATTAGTTGATACGATTTTTTAAATGTTTTCATATGTTATATATACCTACGAATATAATATAATACAGTTTTAGGAGAATGGCATGTTTAAGATTTTTAATTTAAAAACTTCCTCAATACACGCTCCTGGCAAAGGGATTTTCCCAATAACAATGGGTAATCCTCAAATATAACAATCGCTTGCGATAAATTCAGGCTAGACCTACAAATAAGGGTTAAAAGTAAACATTATGACAAGTGACAATATTCATTCTTAAATAATTATTGTTGTTATTTGATTTCAAATGCCTTCTCCAATACAGTTAACGTTAGCCGAGAAGGCAGAATTAGTGTTAATATGCGGAGAAAACTATAAAACAGTGCGTGAAGCAGGAAATATATTCAATGAACGACATCCAGATAAACAAGTTCACTATTCAACTGTAACCAGAATTTTAAATAATTTTAAACAGACAGGGTCTTTAGACTATAAATATAAAAATGAACGTACCAAAACTGTATGTACTGAAGAAAATCAATTAGAAGTACTTCAAGCAGTTGTAGAAAACCTTAGAAGATCCACCCAAGAGATGTATAGGTACAGGGTCTTCCAACGAGGACTGAATAGGGGCTCATTTTTGAGCTTCCTTGTATTTAAAGAAAAATCCAAAATAGCCAATCGATGTACTTTTTCCTGCAGAATTCAAAAATGTAACCAAAAATTTATTTGAACCAGAAACAAAAGAGTTACGCTATGGATAAGGTGTTTTTTAAATGGAACATAGCATTTTTTATACGATTTTTGGAACGAGTGATTTTTTTTTTGTCCGTTCTGATTAAAATATTTAATATTGTGACAGCTATTTTTATTAAATTTTAATGTTTTATTCAGTATAATTTAACTTTAACCTGTTTGAAACATACACTAGGTAATAAAGGTATAATCACCTTTGAATCCTTCAAAGTCAAAAAATTTGACAAATTTACTATAATATTGCCGAAATGAAATATTCATTAGATGAGAGATTGCAGATTGTTATCTTGTTCTACAAATGCCAAGAAAATGCAAGAGAAGCAAGGAGAAGATTTATTGCAAATTTTCAACAGTAATATACCGATAGAGGAGGCGTCTTATCGGTAATACCGATGTTTTTAACAAGAAATCGATTTTCTGACAAATTTTTACGAAATGTAATTTTTACTTATAATCTGATATGATCCCGAGAGCTTTAGCTCGAGGGTCTTATCTTTGATTATAAGTAAAAATTACATTGAGTGAAAATTTTCTTGGAAAATCGAGTTTCGAGTGAAAAACGAAGGTATGAAGATAAGAAACCGCCTCTAGAGGTGTATTTTATTGGATAATTTACTGAACATAAAAATGAAGGCCGTCTGATAAAGGTAAATATACAAGTTAGAGGTGTTACTAATTTTTTATTTAAGTAAAAAAGCTACAAGCGTCTTTTCGAAAGCGTCTTTTCGAGCTAGCGGTAGTCTTATCGGGTAAGACGACCGTTACCAAGGTGGTTGCTATGAAAATGAGCGTTTTGATTGGTTCAATAAAAGTGAGGTGAATTATCAACAGTAATATACCGATAGAGGAGGCGTCTTATCGGTAATACCGATGTTTTTAACAAGAAATCGATTTTCTGACAAATTTTTACAAAATGTAATTTTTACTTATAATCTGATATGATCCCGAGAGCTTTAGCTCGAGGGTCTTATCTTTGATTATAAGTAAAAATTACATTGAGTGAAAATTTTCTTGGAAAATCGAGTTTCGAGTGAAAAACGAAGGTATGAAGATAAGAAACCGCCTCTAGAGGTGTATTTTATTGGATAATTTACTGAACATAAAAATGAAGGTCGTCTGATAAAGGTAAATATACAAGTTAGAGGTGTTACTAATTTTTTATTTAAGTAAAAAAGCTACAAGCGTCTTTTCGAAAGCGTCTTTTCGAGCTAGCGGTAGTCTTATCGGGTAAGACGACCGTTACCAAGGTGGTTGCTATGAAAATGAGCGTTTTGATTGGTTCAATAAAAGTGAGGTGAATTATCAATAGTAATATGTTAAGTGCATGTAAAATTGCTGAAAATCATGCATGAAGGTTTGTTGCCCTAGAAACAGCTTGAATGCATTTTTATTGTTATTTACCAAAAAGTGCCCGACCGAAGGGAGGGCATTTATTAAGGTAAATAACAATAAAAATGCATGAAAGCTGTTTCTTTAGGGCAACAAATCTGAGTGCATGATTATCAAGCCATTTTACATGCACGAAATATATTTTTTAGACTATTTCCTGAATGAAAAACTAGTAAATTGACGCGAAATTGTCAAAGCAGAAATTTCAACTTGTTGTGACAGTGACGGTTATTCTCGTAGGTAACCAACAATGAAAAACCAGAAGAGTGCAATTTTCAGCTCAATCGCGACCGAGGGCTGATTTTCACCGAAAATCAAGTGAAAAGCGCATTGTAGTTACAGTATATGAGGGAAATAGTCACAGAAATATATCCGTCAATACTATTCTAAGGATAAAGAACCTATTTGAGGAAAATAAAACATTACATGACAGAAAAAGAAATCCAACTCTATACTAATTTAAAAAAAAAAACATTAGTAATTTAATTGTTCAATGTGACCTCCGTTGTCCTCGAAACATGTGCGATAACCTCTTTGTAGCCTTTCCAAACTTGCTGTTATACTGTGATTTTCCTGGTTAAGGCGATTTATTTCATTCACAATTTTCTGCATGATCTCTTCAATATCGTGGTTTCGCTGCTTGTATACCACGTTCTTTAAATGGCCCCAAAGAAATGTGTCTAATATTGACAAATCGGGACTATTGGGTGGCCAAGCATAGGTTCCATTTCTACCAATCCATTCTTCATGGCGTCCGTTTAAATATTGAGTAACCTCACGCACGGCATGCGGAGGGGCCCCATCATGTTGCCAAATTAAATTTTGATATTCTTCCAATGGTAAATCTTCCAAAAAGTTCTCAATTTCGTTTTCTAAGAACTCGTAGTATCTCTGTCCATTTAAAGTCCCGTTAAAAAATATTGGTACCAAAATTCTATTATTTTTTATGCCACACCAAACATGGATTGAAGTCCTTCCTTGAAATTTAATTGTCTGAAATTTTCTTGGATTTCCAACGGCCCAGTGATGATTATTATGTCTATTGAAAACCCCCGATGTTGTGAATGTGGCTTCGTCAGTCCATAAGATATTTCTGAATAAATTAGGGTCTTCGTTTTCTTTCCGAATCACAATTTGGGAAACAAATTGGAAGCGAAGTTCTTTTTGTGCCGGTGTTAGATGTTGAAGTGGAAGGATATGATAAGACTTAAATTTATGATTTCTTAAAGTCCTGTGAACAGTTCCTTGGGTAACTCTTCTGCGTCTTACACCGCCGCCGTATTGAACGTCCCGAACTGCGTCCGAAATTGATTTGGTTGGATTCAGTCGAAAATAATTCACAATGGCACGGTCTCGATTTCTATTCCTTTCTGGATTTCTTTTTCTGTCATGTAATGTTTTATTTTCCTCAAATAGGTTCTTTATCCTTAGAATAGTATTGACGGATATATTTCTGTGAAAATTTGCAATAAATCTTCTCCTTGCTTCTCTTGCATTTTCTTGGCATTTGTAGAACAAGATAACAATCTGCAATCTCTCATCTAATGAATATTTCATTTCGGCAATATTATAGTAAATTTGTCAAATTTTTTGACTTTGAAGGATTCAAAGGTGATTATACCTTTATTACCTAGTGTATGTTTCAAACAGGTTAAAGTTAAATTATACTGGATAAAAAAATCACTCGTTCCAAAAATCGTATAAAAAAAGCTATGTTCCATTTAAAAAACACCTTATTCATAGCGTAACTCTTTTGTTTCTGGTTCAAATAAATTTTTGGTTTCATTTTTGAATTCTGCAGGAAAAAGTATATATTTTATGTCAAATATTGCTTCTTCAATCAATTATTTATCAAAAATATATGATATGTTCTATGCCTAATGTGGTCCGTTTCCTAGATAATGGTAAGATTAAATTAGTATCAAAACTTTGAAAATGCTTTGAAATATTAGGTAAACAATAATTACCTATTACTATAGTAACAAACTAGTAACATTTTAAAATAAATTTTGACATTTCTAACAGTCATATAAATTTTTAACTAGAAGATAAGAGGTCAAAGTAGTAAGTAACTTTTATAACTATGCCATTACTTTTTACTCCGAACGAATATGTTGACATGCTGTTAATCTACGGCGAGTGCAAGAAAAAATCGCGGGATGCACAACGGTTATACAGGGAGCGATTTCCAGATCGTCCAACACCATCGCTTTGCACTTTTGCAAATGTGGAAAGAAAAATGCGAACGGGTTCTTTTCCTACCTCGAGGGGTTCACAACATGCTCGACTAGTAAGAAACGAAACTAACATAATAAATGTCCTTGCACTCATAGTACTAAACCCTCAGGTGTCAGTAAGAGGCATATCAGAAGAAACGGGTATTTGCAAGACTTCAGTGCAGCGAATTCTAATTAACAACGGATACCTCCCCTTTAAAGTTCATCTGGTACAAGCTCTACGGCCTAATGATTATGAAAGACGATTGGAACTCATCGCCTTTTTGACAACACAGTTAAATGAGGATCCACGGTTTCTGGAAAAAATTATGTGGAGTGATGAATCGCGATTCCACAATAACGGAATCGTGAATCGTCATAACATTCATTATTGGTCGGTTGAAAATCCACATTGGGTTCGGGAAACTAACTCATTTCCAAAATATCTAGGGAGTAAATGTGTGGTGTGGTCTCTTTAATGGACGATTAATTGGGCCACACTTTTATGAAGGTACATTAAACGGTCAAAGGTATTTAAATTTTTTAATCGAGGTCTTACCTACGCTTTTGGAAGAAGTTCCCATAAACGAACGTTTTAATATCTGGCTTCAACAAGATGGTGCTCCGCCACATAACTCCTGGATTGTATCAGATTATTTAGACAATAATTATGGGAAAAACTGGACAGCACGATCGCCGGATTTAACACCTTTAGATTTTTATTTGTGGGGATATTTAAAGCAGGTAGTTTATACTGAAAAACCAAACAATTTGGAGGATTTAAAAAATAAAATTTCACGCGCCTGTAGAGAAATTTCAGCAGAAGTTATAAGGTCTGCCTGCACTACGGAACTACTCAAAAAATACGAGATATGTCAGACCGAACATGGTCGTCACTTTGACCATTTTATAATATCATTGTTATTTTTTTTTATTTTACGTTCATTTTAAATGTATTTTAATTAATAAACACATCAGAGAATTGTATTTGTAATTATTTCGAAAACGGACAACATTATGCATAGAACATATTATACATTTTTGATAGAGAATTCATTGAAGAAGCAATATTTGACATAAAATATAGGGTATCCTATTTAAAAAGTAAAGTTGATATTAAAAATTGTACTTTTGAGGCACTCTGTATACTTAAATGTACTCCCAGTAAAAGTAGTTCTTTAAACCAAGAACTATTTCTCTTGAAACTATTTTTATATCATGAACAGGGAAGAAGATATTTCGTGTATAAATAGAGTTGGGACACCCTGTACTTTAAACTTTAACTCAGGTCTTCATTCCTAATAATGTATATCAAGTATAAACAAAGTTCAGTAGAGATCTGTGGTTATTAGATTATTAGCTATTTATAAATTAATATTATAATATAAAATTTTAAAAATTAAGGATTACTATTTTTTTTTTAATGTAGGAGACGAGAGACATCTGTTCAAAAGTGTACACGCAGTCCCACTTGATTTAACAACATTAAATAATGATCTCTTTTGGACTAACCAATTTTCCCGAAGATTATACTGGGCAGAAAAGAGCTCTGGAGAAAATACACAAAAAATTAATCTTGGTAAGTTAAGTTTATAATTGTTAGCACTCATAGAAAGCAGTTTAACAACACAGGCCTGTAAAATTTAATGCTGTGTCTGGGAGTTTAATAATGTTGTGTAAATATGTTGGACGAGTTTTGACAAAACAGGTTTTAAAACATTGACATCAATACCTAAATGTAAAATGTTAACTCTTGAAGTTACCCTATATGCTTTTCATGCCTAAAAAAATTATTGCAGAACAAATAATTGTCTTCTTGTTTTTTTGTTTGGAAAAAAGGTACGTTCGCTTTTTTTTGCTGAATAAAATAAATGAAAAATTCATTATCATCAAGGGTACGCACAACATACTCTCCTAATGGTTTTGTATGGCACAGGGCGACGTAAAGAGGCACTAATAGTAGTTAGGCACTATCAATATCAGAATCAATAGAACAAGCGCCAAAATTTTGTAGTACCAAAACTTTTTAAATCAAACAATCACATACAAGAATACCACAGCCCAACAAAAAAATTTTTTGTCTTGGTGCCGAAGAAAAACAACTGATTTTAGTTATTTTGAATGCGGTGATTCCAAAAACACTTAGCTTTTCTTCGTATTAGCTCTAGATTTTGAGGTAGAGCCTACTCCTAATAAATTGTAATATTAATATATTTGACTATTATAATGGCCATACATCTTATCAAAAACTTCACTAATTCCAAGACTAATGCCTTTTAATTATACCTAATTATTCATAAATCACTGGAAATACCTAATCTTATATTGGCAAAAGGTCATATAATTATTATAGATAAGAAATATCTTTTCTGGAATTTTTTGCACCTGCAGATTTCTTATTTTCGTATTTGCAATTAGCACGAAATATACAATAGAAGGCAATAAAAGTGAATAAAATTGTATATCGTAAGCCTCATAAATTAATTCGTTTACTTAACTTGTGTCCTAAGGTATTAGTACCTATACATATATTATGCGGAATATTTCCTGCATGCATTTAGTTGAAACTTGAGCTTCATTGCAAGAGTGTGTCTTTTGAAAAATCGTATTTAAACATGACTTCTGCAAGTAGGCGTAGTTGCGTAAACCATCCGGACGTTTTTTGCTACATATGTGGCGAGTACATTTTAAAAGAAAGTAGAAGAGTGATTTGTGACTTTGTGAAAAAAGCTTATTTGGCCTATTTTGGTACTCACTTAGGAGACCAAAATAAACCCTGGACTCCGCATGTTTTATGCAAAACCTGTGTTCGAACACCTGCGGTAATGGACAAAAGGACAAAGAAAGTGTTTAAAGTTTGGTGTTAATTGGTCATTATATTACAAATAAACTAACGTTTCATTTTAAACAAGAGCGTTTGCTTTTATTTTCTATGTCATAGGTAACTAGAAAAACGACAATGGTAAAATACATTCAGTTTTTTGCTAGAGTTTTAGACAAAAACTGAAATACGACCAATACTTGTAGAGATAGGCATGAAAAGACCTTAACAAAAGTTAAAGAGGATGAAAATCCCTACAAGTCAAAGTAATCAAATACAGGGTGTTTCATTTGAAAAAAATTATAAAATTAGGTTTAAAGTTCGTAAAGTTGGCATGTCCGTAGAAATCACCCTGTACAAAAATATGAATCTATTTTACCCTAGGCGACTTCTGTCAACACTTGTCTTTCCATTATAAAAATATTTTGTTTCCAATTGTAATAAGTTAAAAAATACTACACATTTTATTGAACGATGTTTTTTCACAAATTTAAGGGATTTTCCCATCTATTCGGCAACGTTGCAAAAATGTGTATAAATAATTACGGTGCTATGTACAATAATTTACGGCAAATTAAAATATGTAAATATATACAGGGTGTTCCATTTAAAAAATATAAAATTTCTACCGTGCTGCTTTTTTGGGGCACCCTGTATAGACGAAATAATTTTAAAAGATGCATTTCTTAACCCTTAATAAGCTTCGTCAAAAGTTTCCGCTATCTTTAATGGTACAGGAGATATTGACCTTTGTCGTACTAATTGGCCACCCTGTATAGGTATAGATAGCACATTGAAATTTGAGGGCCATATAAAACATTTAAACTCGAAGTTATCATCTGGTTGTTACGCACTCAGAGTAGTGTCTAGCGAGCTCGATAGAGAGATTGCAAGAAAGGCTTACTTTGCTTTGATTGAGTCACATTTACGCTATGGGATTTGCTTCTGGGATGCATGCGCAAAACAATTATTTAACAGTGTGTTCTGGATACAAAAGCGAGCTGTGAAGTTTTTAAGCGGAGCTAATTGTAGAGACTCCTGTCGTCCTTTGTTATTGTTGCACACAATTTTAACTTTAACGTCAATATTTATATTGGGATCAGCATGCCTGATTCACAAGAAGCATCAGGATGATGTAGGGAGACAATCTGTATATTGCACGAGAAGTGTATACAACATTTCTCTGTCTCGTCCTACCTCATCCCAAATCCATAAATCCATATTTGTTGGTAGTAAAAAGATATTTAATCATTTGCCTTTACAAGTGAGGCAGATGAGAAATGAAAGGGGATTTCGAAAGAGTTTATAGGGGCTGCTGGTTGTAAGACCTTACTTATTACGATTTATCGGAGTTTCTTGAGGAAAACTTTGATTGATTTTGGGTATGATGGAGTCTTTAAGCAGACGTTTTTTTTTTTGTGCGCATAGAGTATACATTAAGATGTCTTATATGTTTTTTTCTGTGCTAAATGTATGTTCGTTTATTTTTTCTGAAGCTCTTTCCTGTTGTTCATCTAAAATAATGTTACCTTTTAAGACCTGAATTTAATGAGTTTTATATTTTGACTCTAATGAATAACGGTGATGTAGTGGTACCTATATATAATTTTTCGGTTATTTCGGATGTAGTTGTTGATTTCGTACATTTTTTCCTTTGCATAGCTTTATCGATAAGAATTGTCTTGTTCTTTGGATAATAAAGCATAAGTGACTTTGACTTTGACTTTTGATTTGATATGCAGCCAAAAATTAGTCCTACCGCATGATTTTTACATCTAAGGGATTTTGTGATATAAAAACAGCTCGTGTCAATTGCGCCCAACCATCAGGAGTATACACTGGTATATATTGCGCCTTTTTCTTACTTTTAAATGAATAAGGAGTTGCGATACACACGAAGGCAAACACAGAAATCTTCAGCTGGTCGCTCCATCCATCTGATATCATACGGACCTGCATACACTTCTGGTGTGCTTAAAACTGGTTAAGTGCTAAAGCATGTCAACAACAGTCAATTTCTGGTTATTAAAAAAATTCTGTAATTTGTGATATATTATTTATCTAATGTATTTTTTAGATATATCTTCCGATGCCGATCACATTCGCTTAACTTCAGTGACTCCCAGTGTTCACGTCAAGAGTCCCTGTCAAACCCACAATGGTAATTGTAGCCATCTTTGTCTGTCCTCCCATAAAACCATTGTATGTGCTTGTCCAGCTCGGATGACGTTAGATAAAGACAACAAAACGTGCTTTCAGAGGTAAGAGAAAAATTACATGTAATGATCGCTTTTAACCCAATTTTGTGATACCAGTTGGAAAGCAGTAATTTTCAAACGGTGTCAACAGATCGGGAAATGTTAAATCATAATTTACCACTTACCTTAATATTTTATTGCATGTATTACTTAAAATAATCGTATGGCACCAACCTTCCCTTTTAAGATTATATGCATAGAACTCTACTATGGTATATATACTAGATCTTGTATATTTACACCGAATAAAACAGGTTGCTTTGCAAAAACTCAAATATCGTCAATTTTAACCAAGGAACTGCTGATGTGATTTTATTACCAATAAATGGATTATTGAGTTTCTTGTTAACAGTTTTGAACCCACTCCCATAATGAATCTCCATTAGTACGGTACTGTTAAGTTGCTGATACATTCCTTAAGTTCTTTTGTTTAATTTTTATCTCTTTAATAGACGAGAGTGTGACACTCACGAATTCATGTGTACTCTGTCCAACACGTGCATTTCAAGCAGTTTAAAGTGTAATGGAAAGAACGACTGTCCTATGGGCGAAGACGAGGACTCTTGCAAAAAAGAGAACACCTGTTCGATTGGTTATTTCGCTTGCGACGATGGGGAATGTATACTGGTAAGCTTTTTCTGATTTTTTATGGTACAGATAAAACACAAATTCGCTTAATTTTATAATTTACCGTCCAACCTTATAGTAGTTTTGTTTTATTCTATATTTTCGCCCAGTATGCAGCCTCGGCTAGCGCATCGGCGATGCAAGCTTCTGGCTCAATCTCGTTGTTAAACTATTTTATTTGTATGTTATCTATTTTGATAGATCGTGTATCAAATAATGATTATTTTATTACTTAGATACGTTTTTTTTTAGGAGAAGCAAGTGTGCAACCATCACTTCGACTGCATGGATAAATCCGACGAACATCATTGCGACGGCAAGGACAAAACACATTGTGCACCCAACCACTTCATGTGTGGGGATGGTACATGCATCGCCGAGATATCTTTATGTGACGGTGTGGCAGATTGTATAGATGGCTCAGATGAAAATAATTGTATTTCAAGTACTTGTGGAGCTGCACAGTTTAGGTAAGCATAAGCATTGAAACTGACCGCCTCCCAGGTATGTTTATCACCTGCTGATTTCGCCCACTCGGCATGTGATCGTTAGACAATGCCATATAACCCTATATGTTACGTTGTGTGTATTTGCCGGTTCTTTTTTTACAGTTTGGTACAACGGTAACGGTACCTCCTTGAGAATTATATGTTTCCCTAACAATGAATAGCTTTTTTGTCTTTATGCCACTATAGTGATATTATCTATTAGTTATATCACTATCATCAAGTGTATTAAAGAAATCCAAGAAACGGATGAAACTACTCCCAACTCTAAGCCAGAGTAAGAGGAACCTGAACTTTTCTAATACAGTCTACAAATATTTCTCAATTGCTAACAAAATGTGAATCTGAATTTTATATAGATACAATTAAGCATTCATTAATTTTTGATTATTTTAAAAAATAAGAATTTTAAAGCCACCATACAGTACAGGGTGTCCAGTTTTCGATGGTTTTACGGGGTATCTCCGTTATTAGTAAAGATAGAAGGATACAGTTTTCGCAGCACTTTGCTATTTTTTTGTGAAACAAAAGATGCCGTAATCAGAATTTTTCTAGTCCTCCTTCTTCTTGATATAAAGGATGTTCTTGAAAATTTTACATTTTGGGACACCCCCCCATGTTTAGGCTACCCTGTAGCTTATCAAAGAGAAAATAAATGTTCTTTTTGTAGTTTTTTACGTAGAGTCCAGTGACGTACTCAGATTTCTACGTTCAATAGTTTCCGAGAAAAAAACAAACTTGCTTTTTTTTTATTTATTTTTTATTCTTTAATAATATAATTTAGTTTATAACAAGCTTCTCAGAAATATATAATGCCTTATTTTTATTTTTAATATTAAGCACGAAATTTACGTTTCATTTAAAAATATACATTTTTTATTTGTAGGCCATGACGCATATTTAAAAAACTATTACTGGTGTGATAATTACTGCAGAAGAAATATAATTTGAACTCCTTAATCTAACTAGCAGTTATATTTCAGTAAAAATAAGAACAATGCATAAATTAAGTTGTGATTTACTACGTAAAACATTAGAAAATTTATAGAACTTTCTCATAAATATTGCTCAAATGGCTCTCCATTATACCTTAGACATGTTTCACACATAGTTCTTATTATTCGCCTTAATGAATTTAAAATAATAAAATGCCGCGTTTGTTACTCTCTAAGTGCTCTTTCAGTGGCATTTTTTAAATCTGCAACTGTTTGGTACTGAATAGAATACATTTTATTTCCAAAGTATCCCCACAAGAAGAAATCCAAACCGACAAGTCGGGTGACCTTGGTGGCCATCTTACAGGTCCATTAGTTCCAATTTAGTAGCCTGGGAAATTATTGTTTAACTAGACCCTTATAATTAGCGCACTGTAAGCGGGTGCTCCATCTTGTTGCAGATGCAAGTTATTGAGACCCGCTATGGGCACGTCTTCTATTATTTCCGGCACAATATTTTCCAGAATTTCCAAATATTTATTTGCATTAAGGCTGCCTTCAAATATATTATAAATTATTTTGCTTCCTATAAAACATGAAACGTTAAAGCCAAACCTGCCTTGCCGCTCGAGTGGAAATATTACATGCTGATTTTCCTTAGACCAAACCTCGTATTGTGCCAATTAAATATACCGGCACTGGTAAAGTGAGCCTCATCGGACCATATAACGGTTCTTTCAAAATTATTTTCCCTGTTGATATTTTGTAAATATCAATTACAGAACTCTATACGGCGCTGTGCATCAACAGGATGTAAGTTTTGTACTAGGTGGAATTTATATGGTTTAAAATTGTATTTTTTTGGGATTATTTGAACTCTTGATTTAACTACTTCGACCGAACCTTCAACCGTTCTGCAAGAACTAGTTGGATTTGTTCAGGGGCGAATGGGCTACCTAAGACCGGCCCGGGCAATCACTTGCTAACACCGGCCCACAAATTACAACAAAAAATAATACCATTCATTATTTTGCGATGTTTATTACTAACCTAATAAAATAGTAAACAAAACTAAAAATATTTCTAATAGAATTAACTCCTTCTATTATAATTTTTTTACAACAAAATCTAAATCTAAATTTAACAACTGAGATAAAATAGTATTTGTGTAATAGCAGTCAACATTTTATCAAACTAGACAATTAAAAATAAAGGATATTTTAAATTATAAGATTAACAATGTACCTAAGAAACTAGATGATCCTGCTAGCTCATTAATGACCTCCTCATTGTCGATTCTCCATAATATTTCTTTTTCAATATTCATTATCATAAATGATTCCAAATGTTCATCGCTTAAAGAATTGCGTAGTCGGTTCTTGATGTATTTTAAAATAGAGAAACTTCTCTCGCATGACACTTGGGTGCCAGGCAAAGTTAAAATATATTGGTAGACTACAGATGAGCATGGATAGGCATTTTGATACATATTGTATTTCATTATTGTTAGATAGCAACAATGTACACAGCTTCTAGAGAGACTACTAGGACTTTTTTCTTGACATTTATAGGTTGTTTGTGAATCTATAACATCTGGGTCATCTTCGTCAGTTATCTCCTCATAATCTGCCATAGTATCTTTTTGGAAGGATTCATTTAAAGTCATCTCATAAATATCCCAATTCAATACAAAATGGCACAATTCTTCCTTAATATTTGACACTTGGGCATCTTCTTTAAATTGTAAAATTTTCTTTAAAATGCTCTGCAAGCTTTTTTCAGAAATACCATTGGTTTTGATTTCGTTAATATAGGATTGAAAATGGACATATCAGCACATAAGTTTATATTTCTGTTATATCGGTTTTCCATTGACATAATGGCGGTATCCATTATAACATTGAACGTTTCTATTTTAAATTTGTCTTTCGAATTACTAACAGCTTCATCACTGCAATTTTCGTCGAAGAATTTCTTGACTTCGTATTTTCGTAACTGGAAACTCATCTTCGATGTCAAAACTAATATCTCTTTTCTTCATTTCACTATTAGCCCAAGTTAGAAAAATTGGTGTTGACTTTTCAAAAGCCTCAAAATCTCGTTGAATTCTTTTTAACTCGGCCGTTGACGTTTTAGTCATGGCATTTGCTTTCAATAAATCCAAACCTCTAGTCTGTAGATGTCTTGAAAGTGGGCCAGTGATAGAAAACAGTTTTAAAAACACCTGGGAAAGAAAGATATTTTCGTATTTAAGGAATTGCTGTTTTAGGTTTTCTGCAGTAGATCGGATATCAGGATTTAGGTCAAGGTTTTGTGAAATACTTGACAATGATTCAAGAACATCTAATTAAGTATAATGGGCTATCTCCAAAAATCTTCTCCAACTCTTTTTCTTTAGACCACCATCTAGTTTGTTCAATTACTCCTAATTTTCTCCTTTTTTTGTCACAAGAAATAGATGACCAAACATCAATCCTCTTATACGATTCACGAAAGAAGGTGGCGACTGAATTAAGCAAAGAAAATAGTGATGAGGCTTTCACTGCACTAAACAACATGGTAACGACTATAAACTGAATTTATGCATTTCTCCATTATTTTCCAGAACTATCTTTGACTTCATTTTGAGATCGACCGGCCCACCGGGCATTTGCCCGGTTGCCCGGCGGGCCCATCCGCCCCTGGATTTGTTTCAATTGAAGCTAAAACATTTATTTCATTACTTTCGCGGTTTTCCTTGTTGAGATTTAGAAAATGAACCGTGTTCAATTAAATTTTATTTCATCCTTAGAAAAATTCTCTTATCTGTCTCTTATCTCGTCTTTCGGGATATCAACAAGTAATTTAAGAAATTTAATAAATCTTAATAGATATACTACAAAAAGGCGTATAATAACCTATTGAAATACACTTCTAATGCTTCATCTGCATTTTCATTACAACGGACGTAACAAACGAGCATGTCGTATTTTTCATTATTTTCAAAGTTTACATTTTCTGTCATAATTAGGACAAACTGATTTTTTACTATTAAATAGATATTTTAAAACAACTTAGAGAACCTAAATACTCTGGCAGAAACTAAAGAAGTTTTGAATATGACATAAATATGTTCTTTTCCTAAATACCCGTCATGGCCTACTAACAAAAAATGTATATTTTTTAATAAAGGATAAATTTCGTGCTTAATATTAAAAATAAAAATAAGGTATTATATATTTCTGAGAAGCTTGTGATAAACTAAATTATATTATTAAAAAAGATATAGGGTAGCCCATTTTAAAAAATGCAAGTTTTTTTTTTCTCGGTAACTATTGAACGTAGAAAAAATCTGAGTACTTCACTGGATTCTACGTAAAAGACTACAAAAAGAACATTTATTTTTTCTTTAATAAGCTACAGGGTAACCTAAATATGGGGTGTCCCAAAATGTAAAATTTTCAAAAACATCCCGTATATATCAAAAACAAGGAGGACTAGAAAAATTGTGATTCTGATCTCTTGTTTCACAAAAAGTAGCACAGTGCTGCGAAAACTGTATCCTTCTATATTTACTAATAATGGACCCCGTAAAACCATTGAAAACTGGACACCCTGTACATTGTATAATATATATGTTGGTATGCACGTGCAGTATATACTCATTGGTAAATTGGTTTCATCTCATTTAATTTTAGTTCTGATAAATTTAAGCAAAAATATTTAAAATT
Organism: Polydrusus tereticollis; assembly: GCA_963920685.1. Classification (NCBI taxonomy): domain Eukaryota; kingdom Metazoa; phylum Arthropoda; class Insecta; order Coleoptera; family Curculionidae; genus Polydrusus; species Polydrusus tereticollis. The sequence goes on from OY987326.1 coordinate 191,294,284, forward strand.
ATTTACATATGTGTAGATACTTATTAATAAACCAAAATGCAGACCAGTTGTCTTAATTTTTCTTTATTAACCGACTACCCCTGTTAACCGACCAACATTTGATTCTGTATATCTTTTAAGCGTCATGTAAAAAATGTTTCTTTTTTGTTTATTTTCAAGTTCTGAAGATGGTTTAGACTAATAAATCGAAACGTCAACGATGTAAAAATTTTTTTTTTCATTTTTCATTCTTCACAACTTCATATATACTCGGAAACGTTTCACTTAATTAACGAACAAAATCTTGAAACGATCGTAAGACTCTTCAATAACATCTATAACACTGGACACTTCCCTGAAGATTGGCTCCGCTCCACGTTTATCACCCTAACAAAATCGAACAGCGCAACCTCGTGTAAGGATTATCGCCTTATCAGCTTAATAAGCCACTGTCTGAAACTTTTCCTTTGAGTTCTACACACAAGGCTTTATCGAAAATGTGAGGAAGTAAGTGGAGTCAGTCAATTCAGATTTAAAAGTGGATTCGGAACTAGAGAAGCCATATTCAGTCTCCAGATATTGATCCAAAGCTGCCAGGATCAAAAATAAAATGTCTTTTTCTAATTTTGTCTCGAAAAATAGATATTTCGAACGCGCTAGCGAGTTCGAAATATATCCATTTCGAACTCCGAATTTTATTTTTTAAAAGTTGGCATTGGTAATATTTAAATGTTTTATTCTGTTGACGTCTGACGTTTCCTGTTATTGTGATCCATGAGAAAAGAAAGTTTTCGGAATTTCTCTGGTAAAAGTTGATTTATCGTTTTATTAGCAATATCCCTTAACTCAGGGGGAGTTGAACTTAGATTATCATGCTCCATATTTTTTTAATTATAATTATGAACAACTCTATGAAATATTAAAACACAAGTTTGGTGACAATGACACAAAGAAAATATTATTTATTGTCAAGGCTACTATGATAAAAGTAAATTTATAGTATTACCAACATAGAATTTAGACATACAAACTTACAAAATTTGAAGGGTTCATTTTCTTTTTAAATATGTATTTTCTTATTGAAAAAAATACAAAATAGAAAAAATAGTATAAAGTACGTGTTTTATAAAGCAGTTAGAGCACTTGTCCCGTTAAAAAACTCGCCGCAAGCGGCTCGTTTTTTAACATGGACGCGTGCTATAAGATGATGCTTTATAAAACATGTACTTTAATATACTATTATGTGTTTCATTGACTATGAGAAGGCATTTGACAACGTTAAGCACGATCTCCTGATAACACACCTCAGAGATTTGGGACTGGATGGAAAAGATATAAGATATAATCGGTAATCTGTATTGGCACCAAAAGGAAGAAATTCGAATAAGCAACTCTGGAACAACTGAAGATTTTCAAATTAAAAAAGGCGTTCGCCAAGGATGTATCTTATCGCCAATGTTATTCAACCTGTACGTGGAAAGAGCATTGTCCGAGGCCACGTCAGATAGCCCCTTTGGAATTAAAGTAAACGGAATCCCCATCAATAATATCCGATATGCGGATGATGCCGTGATATTGGCAGATGATGCACATGATCTCCAAAATCTACTAAATCGGGTCAATGAAGAAAGCCAAAAACTAGGCTTAAAAATTAACATCAGTAAAACCAAGTTTCTGATTGTTAGTAAGAACGATATTCCACACACTCGAATACATATTAACGAAAAGAACATCAAACAGGTCACACAATTTAAATATTTGGGATGCATGATTAACCAAGAATGGGATCCGGATCAAGAGATAAGATGCAGGATCGAACAGGCTAGAGCAACCTTCATAAGACTTCAAAAATTCCTTATAGACAAAAACTTGAATTTCAACCTTAGATATAGGATGGTAAAGTGCTGTGTCTGGTCCGTTCTCCTGTATGGTGTTGAGGCGTGGACGTTAAAGGTATCAATCATCAACAAAATCGAAGCCTTCGAAATGTGGATCCTACGGCGAATATTGAAAGTGTCTTGGATCAATTACGTGAGATAAGAAGAAGTAAAACAATAGAGCGTCGTGTTTTGAGGTAAAATACAATTTTTTTTAAATTGTATATTATTTCTTTTTATCTTCTTAAATTTGAAACAGAAAAGCTTGCATTAGGATGAGCGATGAACTCTATACGTTTGTCGCTTAATTATATTTTTCGAATGAAACGAAGAGTACATTTTTTAAAGAAAAGTGCCCAAGGTATCTTAAAAATCAGTTATTAGCTTTGTAAAATGACACCTGACAAAATGTTGGGCCCACGAATAGGTTATTATGGCCGTTCCTGTCTTCCTTGGAAATTTACGAGAATTTATGAAAATTTTATTAAAATATAGCAGATGACATCAAAGCGTCAACGTAAAGCAAATATCACTAGGTATTCTTTGGTGCCCCATAATTTCCGTTAAAGAATACCTTACTGAAAAAATGTATATGCGATATTACGGATATTGTGACTTCCCCTACACATAAAACTTTTTAAACACATATTATAATATCATAATTTCAGGTGCGATTCCGGCGAATGTATTCCTAAAAGTTGGGAATGTGATCACGATTATGACTGCCACGACTTCTCGGATGAACATTCAGGATGTGGTAAGCATTTTTTTTCGGTTGAATTTTAAATGACAATTTCTTTGGATGAATTCACTGACTTATTTTTACCATTCTCCCCCAGCTTCCGTCACCTGTGCTTCGCACATGTTCACTTGTAACAACGGTAAATGCATCGACAAGACTCTGCACTGCGACAATTCGAACGACTGCGGTGACCACTCTGATGAGCACGCATGTTTTATTCCTGTGGCCGGGAATGGTTGTCAATTGAACGAGTACGCTTGTCATTTGAATAAGTCTATTTGTCTCCACCATTCGGCTAGATGTAATGGATCAGCAGAATGTCCGGGAGGGGAGGATGAGAGGAATTGTTCCAATTGTGGTAAGAAAATAATATAGATATGTTTTCTAATAAGTAATAGTTGAATCAGACATCAACTTAAATTACGTAACGTTAAACTGGCATTATATTATGAAAGTTTCAAGCAACGCAAGACGGGCTTCAGGCATTTGCATGTTTATATGAAATGTTTGTCTTATTTTGAGTCAGCCAATCTGCCCTTAGAGTTAAGTTAAACTATTTCTGAACGCCCTCTATACATTGCTTGGAACATTTAGAGGCAAGTTTGCAACAAAACCTTTTACGGCTATAGTGCTTGCGTTTCAAATTTCAAGTGTGTTTCTTATATTTATAGAATTTATGTTTTAATTGACTACTTAAATATTGAATGTTTGAAAAAATTATTAATTATTTTTTCCCCAATATATTACTGAATTTTCTATGGTACAAAAATCGAAGTAGACACCTAGTTTGAATAATATTCATTATTTACCATATATATATATATACAGTATGTCCACGGATGGGGTTTACAAGAGGACAAATGGACTAAAAATTGAAAGATACGAAAGAAAGTCACTCTTAATAAACGTTTTTGCTTGTCTAGAAAATACGATTCACCATAAGAAACTTTAATTTTTTTATACAGGGTGGGTAAAAACTGCAAAAATGTTATTTTGCTTAAGAGTAAACATACTTTATTTTGAAAGATACGAAAAAAAATCACTCTTAATAAACGTTTTTGCTTGTCTAGAAAATACGATTTATCATAAGGAACTTCAATTTTTTTATACAGGGTGGGTAAAAACGGCAAAAATGTTATTTTGCTTAAGAGTAAACATACTTTATTTTGAAAGATACGAAAAAAGTCCACTCTTAATGAATGTGTTTTCTACACAACAAACCGAAGTAGAACAATTCATTAAAAGGTTTACCTATGTAAAAATTGTTTCCCAAAAAGTATTCGTTGGCACACCTCTGACTGGTGAACCTAGTTAAAATAATAATGACACTTAAGGTGATAGGCACTTGTTGTCAATGTCTTTATTTAATGAAGTTATTATCTAAGTAGAAATGCTATCTACTGAACAAAGAGTTTTTATAATACAATGTTATGGGGATGGTCAAGTTTCATACCGCTACGTCGTGGAACAATTTACCGAGAAATTTGTAGGAATCCCAAAAACTAGGATTACAATCTGCAAGTTAATAAAAAAGTTCCAGAGAACTGGTTCGGATTTGGATCTCAAAAAAAAAAGAAGAAATACGACTATGATGATGCTCCTTAGAAATCGTGTTACTCAGTTGGAAGTTGTGAAAAAAAGTCAAATTCAGAAGATCCTTAAAGCAAATAAATTGTATCCGTATAAAATCAAAGATTGGAAGAGGGAGATGACGCGAAACGACTTGATTTTTGCTTGTGGATAGGAGACAAAATTTTAAGTGGAAATGTTGATTTCTTTAAATGTATCATGTTTTCTGATGAAAGTACATTTTCTACCAATGGAACCGTTGCAACCCAGCACGTTAGGTACTGGTCTTTAGAAAATCCCGAATTCAGAATTATGACGAGAAGACAATATTTCACAAAAGTGAACGTGTGGTGCGCGATATCCATCCATGGCATCATAGGGCCATATTTTTTTGATAACACGTGCAATAGATTATCATATTTAGAAATGCTGGATACATTTTTCAATGATGAACTCGAAAATCTACCATTAAATTTTCGACATAATATGTATTTTCAGCAAGATGGTTGTCCAGCCCATTTCGCTCGTGAGGTTAGAGAATGGCTTGACCGCAGATTTGGTCCAAGGTGGATTGGCAGGAATGGCCCAGTTTTGTGGCCCCCAAGAAGCCCCGACTTAACCTTGGCGGATATGTATTTATGGCGCCGTTTAAAACAAATTGTTTTGCTACCGCAGTACCAAATGATATTGAAGTGCTGAAAGGCAGAATTATCCAGGCTGTCCAATCGATATCTCAGGAAGAAATCATAAATTCTTTCACTTATTTTAGAAAGCAATTAGAAAAATGTGTCGAGTATGGGGTGAAGCTTTTGAATTATGAAATCGTTATCGTATTCTTTTCATGTTAATAGAAATGTTCGTATTATTATTATTATAATTACTTCATTAAATAAAGACATTGACAACAAGTATCACCTATTCATTATTCAAGTAAAAACGTTTATTAAGAGTGACTTTTTTTAGTATCTTTTAAAATAAAGTATGTTTGCTCTTAAGCAAAATAACATTTTTGCAGTTTTTACCCACCCTGTATAAAAAAATTGAAGTTTCTTATGGTGAATCGTATTTTCTAGACAAGCAAAAACGTTTATTAAGAGTGACTTTTTTTCGTATCTTTCAATTTTTAGTCCATTTGTCCTCTTGTAAACCCCATCCGTGAACATAATGTATATGTATATAAACCTCCCCCACTAGATGCTTTCGAATTTACTATAAATTTAAAGAATTTTTTTGATAATATCAAATCTACTTGTAAAAATGAAACAGTAATTCTAGTAGGTGATATAAATATTGATATTTCTTCAAAACCTAACGATAGTAATTAGTGTTTAAACTTGTTGAGTGAATATAATTTTACATCAATTATAAATAAAAATACGAGAGAAATAAAAGAACATACCTCTTGTATTGATCTTTGTAAAAACAAATGAAAATTCAGATAATTTTAAATCAATAATCTTTAAATATCAAATAACGGATTATTACCCAATAATTTTACAAAAAAAGACTTATTGGTAATAATGGTAATGGTAATAAAGAACCTTTATTAACGTATAAAAACTATGTTAAATTACTATAAATTAAAAAAAAATATGGCAAAACCAGATTGGGCAAATTTGTATTCCTATTATGAAATAAATGACTTATCTAATAATTTAATAAAAGAAATTCAAAATAATGTATAGAAATGTACAACTCAAATTAAAATAAAAAATGAAAAGAAAAAATAATGGATCTAGTGGCTTACTAAATTCTATTGAGACAAAAAACGAGCTCTATAAAAAAGTACAGAAAAATAATATAAATCGATTTTTATTATTTAAATAAAAAAATTATAAAAACAAATTAACTAAACTAATTAAAGAGACAAAAACTAACTTTTGTAAACCTGAAATTGATAAATGTCAAAATTGTAATCAAGATAATTTGAGAATGAGTCAATTACGGACAAGAGACGTATAGCTAATAACTTTATTGACTATTTTTCTGAAGATTGTGAAAATTTAGCAAATAAAATAAATAAATGTAATAACACATTTTTAAATACGAAAATAAACAATATAGACTCATTTTATTTAGAAGAAACTAATCACCAAAAAGTTGAAAATATAATTGATAGTTTAAAATTTAAAAAATCTTCTGGTGTCGATGGTATAACCACAGAAATATTAAAATCTATTAAAACTACTATTTCTAGGCTAATAACTTTTCTTATGAATAAAATTTTTAAAACAATAATATATCCAGAAGCTTTCGAAATTGGCGTAATAAAACCTATTTTTAAAAATGGAGATTCAAGTAAGATTAGTAATTATAGGCCTATAACATTAATATCTTCATTAGCTTAAGTTTTTGAAAAAATTTTAAAAATACGAATTGATAATTATTTAGAAAAAATAAATTTGCTATTATGCTTTCTGCTATCTAACAGGGCAAATATATAATGCATTAGATAATAAAACACCTTGTATTTGTGATTTTCTGGATTTAGCAAAAGCCTTTAATACGGTTAGCCATAATTTACTATTAAAAAAAATTGAAAATATTGGATTTAGAGGAAAACAATTACAATTAATTAAAAACTATCTTAAATATAGACCAACTTATGTTAAAATAGATAAAGAAGTATTCAAAAGTATTTAAATGTGGTGGTCCTCAAGGGACACTTTTAGGACCATTATTTTTTAATATTTATATTAATGATTTATTTAGTATAAATTGCGATGGAAAAATTCATAGTTTTGCAGATGATACTGCTATTTTTGATAGCGTTACAAATTGGGACAATTTAAATAAGAAAATTAAAAAAGATTTTAAAATTATAAAAAATTGGTTTGATAATAATTAATTAACAATTATTTTCGTAAAACAAATTATCTTCCTTTTACTTTAAACCTAAATAATGTATCACAAATTATGAATAGCATCAATATTAGCGATGACATTCAAATTTTAAAAATTGTAAAATATTTAGGAATAATTTTTGACAGTAAATTAAATTGGAATTTTCTAGTAGAATATTTGATTAAAAAATTAAGAAGTATATTTTCAATTTTTAAAAGCATTAAAAAATTTCTGGATATAAAACATCTAGAAATATTATATTATGCATTAGTCAAAACTCATTTAAATTACGGAACTTCAGGTTGGGGAGGAATAAACAGAACTTTGGTTAAAAAATTAGAAGTATTACAAAAAAGATTTTTGAAAATTATTTATTTAATAGTACTGTCTTTATTATTCAAAAGAATTATATTCAGAAACAAAAAAGATGACCGTTAGACAAATTTACATTTATAATATTTTATTATATATTTTTAAAAATAAAAACCTTATACAATTTAAAGACCATAACCATAATGCACGTTATAAAAATGAAATATCCATAAAACCTAAAATAAATAAGTCCGTAAGACAAAAAACTTTTAAATATTTCTGCTTTTATTTAAATTAATATTTACCAACAAATATCAAAAAAAAATTTCATTAAAAAAATATAAAATTGAAATAAAAACATTAATATTGGAAACAGACGCTTTAAAAATATTTTTGGGAATGCTATAACTAATTAATGCTATTTAATATTATTGTGAATCAATTATATAATTAATCTTCTTCAGAAATTTAATAATTTATCATCAAGAAAGTAGCGTTTATTGAATACTTGCAACTTTTTATAGAAATATTCTTAAATATTCATAATTTTAAATACTTTTAAATAAATAAGATTTGCCCCTAACAAGCACGTCTTCTGGGGAATTTATTAATAAGCTTAATGAAAAATAACATTTTAACATGTTTATTATATTGTAACTACATATTTAAAATAAACTTATTATTATTATAATTATTATTCTATAAATATCAACAATTCCCTTTTCAGGTTCTGATTCATTTGAGTGTGACAATAAGAAATGCATACCGAATCTGTGGCTCTGTGATGGCGCGGATGATTGTGGTGACCACAGCGATGAAAATACTACAATGTGTAAGTCGGGTGCCCACAAGGATTTATTAACAACTAGGTTTAGTCACATTACTTGTGACAATGGATTTAGGTAAGTAATCTGAGACATCTAAAAGTTAGCATTTTTAAATGTTATAAATTCATAATAATATACTACGAAATAATAACATTTTAAATGGTATGCCTTAGGCTAAAATAAAAATAAAAATTGCAATGTCCAACATATTTTTATGGATCTATCCATAACAAAATAAACGCATTCTGTCCGTTGTTGGTCCGATGAGTTCCCTCAGAAAACAGTTGTTCTTTTCTGGTGCTCCTTATCAAAACCAAAAACAAAACAGACTCAAGCAATGCATTACAGAAAATGGCACTACTAATTAGTTTATACAGTAAGACAAGCAAAGATTTTCTGCGTCGATGTTCTAAGTTCTGCATGCCACGAAGGAGAAGTCTCGTTTCGTATCGCACGTTTTGATAGGAAAACCTGAGTTTGCACAGAAGATCTTTGCAAATTTATTTTGAACACGTTTGATTCTACTGACATGGCAGTGTTTCGCTTGATGAAACCAAGCAATTTAAAACTCTTTAAAATGATGTTGTTGATGGGGATTGCCCAGCAGCAATCTTCGATATCGAAGGACCAGCAACTATATCGTTGCGAATAATTGTATCACCATAGGTTACGGGGCGGTGAAAACACTTTAGATTGATAACAGGAATATAAATATATATTTACAACGTTTTAACAATGAAACTTGATGGTAAATGACAGATATTAGGTACACAATATAATACAATAAACTGACTATACTATGGTGTCAAGTAACCAGAGTATCTGCCGAAAATTACCGTAAAAAAAGTAGTTCCTTAAATTGTACAGTGAGTACAACAAGAATAAAAAACCCGTAGTACAGGGTGAAACCGAAAGCTGTGTGCTTTCTTAAGATAAAAAATCGACCGTATTTGGCGAGTGAAAAGGTTGCACTGCTTTCCGACCGTTCGGGTGAATTTTGTGAGTCTTTTTTTCTACCTAGAATAACTGACCCTCTGGTCATGGGAAATACGGGCGATTCCCAACTCCGCCCGGCGCCAGGTACACGAGGACAGACAGTACCCATCTCCGCCCCGAAATATGTTCGCTCCCTTATCTAACTACCTAACTCCGCTCCTAATCCTTAATGCGAAATAAAACAAACAAATCAATTAGGAACCTTTAATGTATATAAAATTACAAATTTACACTTTGATTGTACATTGCAGGTAATGCGAATTGAACCAAAAAGGTGGATTAGATGCCGTGTTAGCGCTGTTTAACCAATATACTATATATTATTTTATTACTTTAATACTCTAATCGGATTTTCCCAAACTCGCAAAAATAAAGTAAATACGCTCGGGGCGGAATTGGGGTGCAGGATTAACATACCTGAGAGGTCACTATTTTTGGAATAATTATGCGGGCGGAGTTAGGCACTGCTCGGAAATACCGACCTACCATAAAACTAAAAATCCCATGCCAAAGGCGATTAAATTTTACAACTGAGGATTATATTTATTTTACGGTTTAAGAAAAGGGTTCTTAATATTTTAATTTTTGTAACTTAACAGTACCCTAAAAACTACCTGAAAAAATTGAATTTTGAACAGTTGTCAACGTGCAGGATGTTGGAAAGATCCTTATCGATGATGACGCTGAGATCATTCAAGTGTAAGACAATGTCCAGATTGGTATGATCCACCTCGTAGGTATAATTTGTCGGAGAATTGCCTTTGTAAAATTGTACACTTGCTCACATTAAGTTGTAGAAGGTTAAATTTGCACCAGACAACCAACCGGTCTAAATCCGACTGCAGATAGTTCTCATCAGAAGCTCAGGAGAAAAACTTTAGGTCATCAACTACACCACCAGACACTTATAGCGAATTCCATTGGTAAAAAAGTGCGGAACGAGTGCAAAATTTGAAAACCATTGGACATTTCAGTGCAAGTATTTGTAAACCATTGGGAAACCGGTGCAACAAGTGTTGCACCGAGTGCAATCAGTTCCGCACGTGCTCTTGGAGACCGTGTTGCACCGAAACTGGATGAAAATGTCAAAAAATACAGTGTTTTGATTTCTTCGATCTTTAAAATTCTATTTTGTCTCAAGTTTTGTCCAGTGGTAAGTAAAATCATTGAGGATTGAGGAGTATTATCATTAACTTTGTTGGAAAAATGCACTCAAGGTCTAATCTGAAAACCATTGGTACTCAAATCGTGCAACACTTTTTGTGCACTGGTACAGTTTTACTGACATACCGGTGCCGCACTTCTTTTACCAATGGAATTCGCTATTGGACTCATTAAAACCAGATATGACGTCATTTATAAATAGTAAGAATAAGATAGGTCCGATATGTGAGCCTCGAGGAACACCAGAAACTCCTTGGAGACTCGTCCGCATACGGTATTACGCTGGCGGCGATTAGTTCGATATGAACTTATCCACTTAAGGTTCTCGCCAGCGAATCCAATATTAGACAGCTTTTTCAGGAGTAAAGCATGACAGACACTGTCAAAAGCCTTTCACAGATCAGTATATAGGACGTCAACTTGATGACCTGCTTCAACCGAGAAAACCAAAAAATTCTAATATAAATAGCCAGGTTTGTCGCAGTTGAGCGACCACTGCTGCTCAGCAATGATGTGATTTTTGTAAGTTAAAAAGATTTCGTCAGTAATAATGGATTTAAAGAGCTTCAGGATGGCGGAAATTAAAGATATTTCCAGCGTCGCTCCTGTCCTCTAATTTGAATACAGGAACAAGGCTAGAAAATTTCCAAATATCAGGAAAAAATCCAGCATTAAATGATTTTTGGAATAGAGAGCATAAGGAACCAATAAGTGATGACTGATATTTTCTTAGTGATTGACCCTGATTTCTTAGAACTGTCCAGATTAGAGATCTTTTGGGTAATCTCTTCTATAGTAAAACGATGTGAAGCATCTTTGAATCCTGAGTTAAAAGTTTAAATCTAAAAAGTAGTATTTTATTTATTATAGATAGAACGTACCTACCAAAATTTCATTATTCTGAAACTTGTTAATCTAAAGATAGCAAGTGGAGGCGTAGGTGATCCACTTTACACAAGTACTTAAATTCCTACTATAGGTGCTCAGCAGGCAATCCTGGTACAATGAGAAGTTTGAGACAATTGACTTTAACTAACGTTGCTTGACTTACCCTGTTTATATTTTTATACTTTACACTTTCTCAATCTTTTTCAGATGTAAATCGGGGGCTTGCATCTCTCTAGACGTCCTCTGCAACGACAAACATGATTGCTTCGATCAGTCTGATGAGGGCGGACTTTGCTCGAAATCGTGCGATTCTATGAATAATCCTTGTTCACAAGATTGTATCAGGACTCCTGCAGGACCGATGTGTAAATGCAAGGAGGGTTACAAGTAAGTTTTAAAGCACACAATATTACTATTTACAATGTGGACCAAATGAGCCTGTAAACGTTTTTTTTTTATTTATTGAAAAGATATGTTGGATTTTTTTGAGTAGCATTAAAAATGGCTTCACAATGAAATTGATTAAAATATGTTACGGCGTCATTTCTTCTTGCCCCGCGCCGACGTCACCAAAGTCGGGGGCTTATTCGACACTCGTCAAAGTTCCAGAATTGTCATCCATTAAATAGGTAGATTATTATTTATCTTACTGATGTTATTTAAAGGGTATAATTGAATACATTTAAATAGGTGAAATAAAACTAAAACGTTTGTCGGTGTAAACTGCATAAAACACCTCCCGATAGGGGACACGGACACTTTCAATCTATATGTAATTAGGTTTGTTTTACAAAACATTTTCAAACCCGTTTCAAAGAAGCCGGTTTTACTTAAAATTGAGTCACTATGTTTGATCGGTAAAAGCTAGTCCCCCTTAAAAAACGGTAATTTACTTGCGTTCTTATTTTTAAATGCTTTTAGGCTAATGGGCGACGGACATACTTGTAAGGATATAGACGAGTGTGGGCAAGATCCTCCAACATGTAGCCAAATTTGTATCAACAAGGAAGGAAGCTATCTCTGTGATTGTTATAACGGTTTCAGTTTAAGGTAAACTCTTTTCCTTATAGAAAATTACTAACCATTTAAGCAACAAAAAACGTTAAAAATGGTAATTAAGATATCACCAACAGGCCACTAGAAATAAAAACAAATCTATTGCCAGTGGATATTAAAAAATAAATATATAATTTAAAAAAGTAGTAAAAAATGTATTTTTGAAAGGTATGATGATTTTGTAAATATTTTTAAAATAACATTAAGATGATAAACATTTTCTGTTGGGTGATTTTCTTTTCTTACTTTTTACTTACAATGTTGGATATCTAAACTTATATTATATGAATTTGACAACTAAGTATGAAATGGAATTTTTTACAAGCAGCTGTCGAATTAGCTAGGTATAAAAAATTTTAATCTTGATATGAAGCAATGTACTTACATCATAGGGCTGATTGAATGGAATTGAATAGGGCATTTGGTCAAACCTCAAATTACACTTTGTACCTAATTTTTATGAAGCATTCATAAGGTATAGTCAGCCCTAAAAATTTGAAGTCAATTGAATAAGTAGCTTTCAAAATATACGAAATCAAAATCAAATAAAATGCTCGCCCCAAATCCCGAGGCAGTGACGTCATTACCTCCCACAGTTCGTCCGGTTTGAACTTGTGCAACGGTCTTCCTGTGCATATACAAGGGAGATGCGCTTACTGTTTCTTTGTTCAGTTAACGCAGAAGCTTATTATTACTACTTCTAATAGTATATTCTATACCAAGTAGAAAATGCCATTCCATACGAGTTCCAGACTATACTTTCTCTAACGCTAAAGAAAAAATAAATTATTAGAATAGTATATTAAAGTATAAGTGGATATTAATTATTTTTTTTATTGGTATACGTTGAAATCATAAATACTTTATTGAGAGTGCCATTAATGGAAGTGCAACCTCATTGACTATTAGCAGTATTAATTTGAACAGCATTTCCTGTGATTTAAAAAATCGAAGTAAACAATACCAACTGCACTTTTCACATTTATTTAAAAAATTAAGATTGTTAAATATTTGAATAGCTTTTCAAACATTGGTTAGTAATATTTTATTTGACCTTAAAAGGTACTTCTGTCAGATCAATAATTAAAGAGTTGACATTTAGACTTTACGTTTCTCGGGTTGTCGATGTTGCCATGGTAACTTTAAAACACGCGCGTTTTCAAAAGTTGGGTTTAAAAGCGCTGAGGCGTACTTTACATAAGCAAAATAGGGTAACAATAGAAAAATAATTTTCTTTCCTGTCGATATCAATTCCGTTGCCCTGCAACGGAGAAATCGCGATGCGCCAGGCCACCTCTTAGTCGTAAACAGCAGCTAGCGCGACCCGACTTGCTACAGGAGATAGTGACGTCACATAGCAGTTTCCGCGAGTCTATGTTCGTAAAATTACAAAATCTTTGAGAAAATGTAATAAAAAAATGCTAATAGACCCTATTGGATTTAGGCGATGCTGTTGTGCACAACACTCGTTTTAAACTGAACTTTTCACCTACGTTGAATAATCCCATTTTTATATTAATTATAATGAAATTTTCAAAGATGTACATTGTTGGTTTGCCAGACAATTCTAGTGTACCATTCACCTTGAATAATCCTATACAGGGTGTCCGAAAAAAGGAGGTTAATCCGTTAACCATACAGTCTGTGAGCAAAAATAATATGACTTATAATGTAATATTTAATAAGATATTAGTTTTGAATATGGTACACTGCTTTAGCACAAACAGTCACATCTTTTGAAAAAAACAAAAAAAAAACAATCGTCAAACTAACCCTCTGTTTTTTATCACCGGCGCTACTGACTTTCAAGTTTTTTTTTTTGGAGATAATCGTTTATTTTGACTATTTTTTGTCGCTTATAAGAGTTGAAAGAAGGCGATCAAAAAGTTAAACCTAGATTTTGCGATGTTGCCAAATTGCTTTTTTCTTAATTATAATCTGGGGATATTTAGAAAAAACCCTTCGATATTCAGTAGGTTCTGGGAAATTTTGCTCATTTGGTAACATCGCAATTTAACGTTCTACACAATTTTTAATCACGATTAACTCAAAATTTAGGGTAACAAAGAAAATGTTATTTTATTATTATTGTACCGGGTAGGTTAAATGATCTTTCTTGTTGAAGAAGTTTTCCTTAACAATGGTCCAAAATGAAAAGTGGCATTTTGCTCAAAGAATATATGCTTACCGAATTGACCCCCTTTTTTCGAGCTTCCTGTTTAGTACCGTAAAGTAGGGCTACTTGCGACATTTTTTAACAGCCATAAACCGTAACATTTTAAACTTGGACTGAAATTTAATAGTTTATGGTTTTTTCTATTTGTGCGTTTATTGTTAATACATACTACCTATCAACTATTATGTATTTTTGTAAAGCTTAAAAGTAGCCTACCGGGAAAACAACTTTAATATCTCTAAATAAGGAAAACATATAGGTATAATAAATATACAAAACCTATATATTTCAAACTTTTATTTCTTTTTCCTTTTACTATACGAGTATTAATATATTTACAAGGATACTATATGGCACTGATAGAACTAAAACTTAATTTATATGAATTTTTGGCAACAACAGGCTATTTTAAGTTGAACCTATATTCAAGAAACTAAAATAAACTTAAGGATTCTGGAAAGGTGAGGATTCCCCTTCTTTCGCGTGGTTGAGGCAACTTCACCTTCATCTGGTACAAATCAACTACAGATAGATCATCAAATTTCCTTAACTCTTCCAACGTACGAAACAACTTGGTATTTTTTTATTTGTGAATTACACTTAATTTTATAAATAGTCCTCAACTGTATAATTTGCGTTGTTTTCATTCAACTCATCCCATTCTGAATAGGAATCGTGCAAAGAAATGTCATCATCTATGCTGGAAGAACTGCTCTTATAGTAGTTGAACGTACGTTTATTGCAGTGGATGTTGTTCTACGTTAATATCAATTAACAAATTATCATCGTTCGTTTTTGAAAGATCTACATAAGTATTTGTTCCGCTGACACTTTTTCCTGAAACAACACCCAATTTCTTTTTTCGTTGAACCTGTCTTTCTTTGCTGTGACTGGGATATCTATTTATTTGTAGCAAATTCAGAAAACCTTGATTAAGAATCTCTTTATTTATAGTCTGTTTCGTCCAATTTGGCAGTCTTTTATAAACCTCTTCTTTATTTAGCGTATATATTCCTGTGACTTTGAAATCTGCAATTCAATTTTCAGGCCACCATTTCCTTGGTTTTTTTTTAAGCAGGTGTGTAAATTGGTCTTTTGGCAAACATTCCCTATGCTTTTCCTTCCATTGTAACAAAACTCTTTGCCAGGTAGTTTTGACTGGTTTGAAAAAAGCCACGTCTAATGGTTAGCAAGGGTGAAATTTAGGTGACAAAAGTATAAATCTGATGTTCTTGTTCCGGTATTCTGTGATTACTGTATCAAAAAGTTGGCTCAAAAGGTGACCTGTCATCACCTTTGGTCCATCTAAGTAGGGCAACAAGATATTCAAAAATATCCATGTCAAACCAGCCCGAGTTTGTGCGATTGTATCGGCATTTTTCTATGCCGTGTTCAGTCCATATGCCATATAAATACGTTGCCTTGTAAACCACACCCTTTCTGTCTAAATAATGTTTAACAATCAAGCGTAGGTCATAGCTGGTAATAGGAAACCCCATTGTGATGACATACAAATATTGTTAGCTAATAAGGTCTCTTCTTCTTCTATAAAGACCGGCTACCGGCCTGGTTTTAGTGGAAATAAATTCCCATTTTTTCTCGATAATGTTTAAACATCTATTCCATACCCGCGAGCCGCCTCTCGTATGCCCATTCCATTATTTTTTTATGGCGTCCAACGCTCTACAAAGGTTTTCTGTGGAATAATTTCTGTCCTTGATCCTAACATTTATTTTATATTTTTGTGGCACGTTGCAAGTTAGTTAGGGGGAAAAAATGATAAAAAAACAAAATCCATCATAAACGAAAAACAAAAGTGTATTTCTATAAAGCAGCTAACCTATTATAACATAATATACGATACGATATTTGAAAATGGTCTATTTCATAATAAATATCAAATCTGGGCAGAATAAGTTATACAGCAATATTTTTACTATACTGACAACTACACACTTTAATGCGATTCAGATCGTAGAACAAATGGAATTCTTCACTCAACCAAACACTTCCCGCACTCAGAAGCCCAACGCATACTGTACAAAATGAAAGACCTTCATTCGGACTGGAGCATTTTATTGCAAGTTAGGCCCCAGTTGCAAATTGCCCCACTTTACTGTACTATAATCCGGTACCAAAATAATTGGCAGTGACTCATTTTTACCGGGGCTTGCAAGACGTAAGGGGAACGCCAATTCCAGAGGCGTGTCATTTTAAACAATAGTAATTCAAAAATATATGAATTTTTTGTTTGTTATTATAATATATTTACATTTACTATAATAAATATAATATTAATTATAAATTAAGCTTTTACATTTTGTGATCTAATGAAGTAATTAGAGAAACTAAATTACGCAGGTATAAAATCCAAAAAGAATAATAAAGCAACGGTATATGTTATTTTCATAATGTTTTTAATATACTACATAATAATAGAAACGTATAATAGTGGATTAAGGGCAAAACCTAAACCTAAATTATTAATGTTTATAAATTTCCTAACTATTGTTACCTAAAGAACACTAATTGATAATAATTTGACAAATTATATTCCACGCTGACATTAAAAAGTATTATAATGACAATACGTTACAATTTTAAATTCATTATTACCATTACAGCGATTATTCACTATCTGACTATGAAAACATTTCATTACTGTCGCTACTGCTGTCATTTGCAGGATTTATAATAATAGGTTCTACCATGAATTTAACGCGTACATCTAAGTCTCACATTTTTTTTTCTACGCCCTCGACATGTAATACGCCAATATGCCAATCTGCTGCTTGTACATTCGCTATTGCCATTTTTAACAGTTCTTTAACATCTCCTTTTTTTAAAGTTTTATTTTCACGCGCCACCTCGCCTTTTATCTGTGCCCATATACACACCAGAATCACTCCCGATGTGGTTATAATTAACCGACCACCTTTTCCTGGAGGAGCTTTCAATCCAGTGGACAGTCCATTGATAAAGGCGTTACGTTCACTTTTCGACGAATGGCTAACTTTGTTTGCTGATCAATAAAAATCTTCTTCCGTCCTTTTGTTTTCTTCTAATCGGACACTTTAGTATTCCTATTGTCCTTGATATTTCTATAAACAGTACAGCAAGATGCCTTAGTCAATGTGGCACAAAGTTCTGCTGCATCAGTGAATGATATCCACTGTGTGTACTTAGAATTCCCTCATACACATTTTTTACAATTGTACGCTCCCAGGTTTTAAATGACGTCGTTTTGTAACTTGTTGGTTACTATCACTTGAGGAACTCGCCTGCATTATAATATTTGCTGTTTTAAATAACCACCAAAATAATTAAACTGAATTGCTAATATCCTCTTGATTGAAACTTGTCTACGACACTGAACGTTGGTTAGAGGCGATAAGAAAGCGTGCGAGCGCCTTTAGACATATAGGTTTTTCTTACCTGCGTTACCAAATTGAGTAGACCAAGTACCGTAGGGTGTAAAGGCTCTTAATGACATGCTGATTTTGGTACATTTTATGAGAATTTAAATGAAATATTTTAAAACCTGCATGGCAACATGTAACGACTTATAATGCACAATCTTCTCAAGCGGTTTTGAATGCTTTTATTTCAGTTAAAAGTGTATGAATCGATGTTAATTATTTTCTCCGCACATCGTCAATGGTGATAAGAACAGTTTTGCCATTTTTTTTTGGATCGTAGTATAGTATTCGAAGGGTAAAAGAAATTCTAGGAAAAACCATGATAAAACGGTTTGTGCAATTCAAAAACGGTAATTTTTTAGATCTGACAAAAAATCGTGCAAGTCCACCGGTCCACCAATGTCACTCATTTACACCGTGGACAATCAAATTCGCGAAATAAGCAAAAAGGGCAACTCTCTGAATATTTTGTACTCGGAAGAAATGCCAAAGATCACCGCCTTGGACGTGTCAATGAAGGACAATACCATTTACTTTATCAGCGAAGATTCTCCTACCCTTCAAAGGATCAATGTCGCTTCTAAGAAAAGACATTACCTTGATCATATTGGGCATCCGAAGAAGATCGCATACGAATGGTCAACAGGTTAGTTGAGGTGTAGCCATGGGAATAATTGTGATCGGGTTCACTCGCCTCGAAAAACCCATTCTTATTTAGCAATATTCCATAACAAATTGCTGATGACTGTATTGCAATCTCGGAAATTATAAAAGATTATTTTTGTAGGTCACATTTATTTCTACAACGCTCGATCAGATGCCAAATCGATCAGCATCTGCAGTTTTGAGGAGAAGCTGTGCACCGAACTGATCAATATCGAGATGCACCATCACGTTTCCGAGTTTGTTGTAGACTCAGTTAATCGGGTGCTGTTTTACTCGGTGACGAGCTGGTTTGTGTTCAATTCTCCTAGCTACGTGCTTTACAGAACCAACTTGGACGGAACTGAAAGTGTGCAGGTTGTTAATAGTACTACTGGTAAGTGTCTTTAATGTATACAGGGTGTTCATTTGAAAACTTCCCACCACGGATTTATCAAAAACCACTGATTAAAAGAAAATACGCCGAGACACGTCAGAAGATTTGCCAAAAGGGACAACTTTTTAACCGAAAACTACTTCACCCCCTTTTACCCTCTGCCTCCCGGGGGCATCCCCTTAAAAATTTTAAATGACAAGGGGTATCAAGTAATAGCTTGTTTGAAAGGTCTTTCAAAGTGCTTTAATTTTTTGGGGGTACTGAGTATGCCCTTCTACAAAAGCATGAGGATTTTCATTGCTCCAATTCCTGCAGTTATGCTCATTAACAAATCCATTTAGATAAAATGTGCATTCATCACTGAAGCAGATATTCTTTACATGAATGGTATTATCATTAATCGCTGCAGTCATTTGTTCACAAAACTCAACTCGCCTATCGAAATCATCTTCGGTTAACTCTTGCAATATTTTCATTTTGAATGGATGAAATGTATGTAATTTAGTAACTGTGTGTACAGAGCCTAATAAAATACCAGTCGCATCAACAATTTTGCGTAATGAAGTATTAGGATTTATGCCAAAATGACCCAAAACTTCAACTTGAGTGGCTTCATCCAAAACTCTACGATGATTACGTTTTTATTTGCAACAGATCCAGTTTGAGTAAATTTAGTAACAAGGTCCAAAACATACCTATGCGAAGTTATCTTTTCCGGATGTCTGGCGTTAAATGTGACGGCAGTTTGCCGAGCACATTGATTTTGGGCACCATAAATTAGAATCATTTCCACTCTTTCGGCTAGTGTGTAAACCATTTTGGAAGTAAAATCTGAATCAATAAATTAATTTTCACTGTCCCAAGATTGTCACAAAGGTAACTGACAGCAAATTAAATTCTTTCTTTTCCTTAGCAACTATAAAAAACTAAACAGGTATAAAAATAAATACAGTTCGCCCATGTTATCTGTGTTTATAAATAGATGGCTGAATAAAAGTCGGGTTGTTATTTGGTTGCTGCCACGTCTAATCTTCCTGATCACTTAAATAATTTTTTTGTTAACAGCATTCCAACTCCTAGCAGTGATAATAATGACTTAATTTCAAATTTGTATGCTAATAAGTTGCATAATGGCTTGATAAGTGAGTTCACGTTTTCCCAGGTGAGTGAAGATAAGGTTGAAAAAATAATTTCTTCACTTAAATCTAACGCAACAGGGATAGATGGCATTAATCGTAAAACTTTAACTTTGGTAATTCCTTATCTCATTCCCCACATAACTTTTATTATTAACCAATGCATTTCCAATAATAAATATCCCGATCTGTGGAAGAAAGCGAATATAATTCCGGTACCAAAAGTTAATAATCCAACTGAAATGTCCAACTTAAGACCCATTAGTATTCTCTGCACTTTGTCAAAAGTTTTAGAAAAGATAATGTATGAACAAATCTCAGCGCATGTTACTAACAATAAAATATTGCCTCCTACTCAGTCAGGATTTCGTCAGGCGCATAGTACCACAACTGCACTTCTTACAGTTGCCGATGACATTTTTGGAAGCCTTGATAAAGGTGAATGCTGTTGTTTAGTTCTTTTGGATTGCAGTAAGGCTTTCGATACCATAAGTCATGACATCCTTTTAAAAAAGTTGGCATATTTTGGTTTAAGCCTTCCAGCTATAAGATTCATGGAGAGTTATCTGCATGAGAGGAATCAACGAGTATTGTTGGGTGCCAGGTCCACATCCGAGTTTCTTTCAACCAACAGAGGCGTTCCTCAGGGTAGTATACTAGGCCCCCTTTTATTTTCGATATACACATCGGACTTCCCTAAACATCTCTTAAGTTGTAGTTCGCATCAATTCGCTGATGACTTTCAAATATATTTTTCATTACATCCCAGCCAACTCGACCGAGCTGTTACCTCAATTAACGAAGACTTGGTAGGCATCTATAATTTATCACAGGCGCACGGTATTATTCTTAATAATGCAAAGACTCAGTTGTTAGTCTTTGGGAATAAAATGAACGAGATCGTGGGAGATGATAGGTTCAAAATTTGCTTAAACAATATTACTCTTAATGCAACCAATGTAGGCAAAAACTTGGGCGTGCTCTTTAACACATATTTACGTTTTGACGAGCATGTGTCATATTTGCTACAAAAGTCCTATGGTAAGCTAAAAACACTTTATATGTACAGAGATTATTTTGACACTGACGTGAAGCTTAGACTTACTGACTCTTTAATTCTTTCCTACTTGGCGTATAGTGACATTCTTTATTGGCCAGCCTTAACAATTCAAAATAGAAATAGTTTGCAAAAGGTTCAGAATAGTTGTCTCAGGTTTGCCTACAGCTTGCGTAAATTTGACCATATTTCGCCTTGTTTCGTTAATTCAAAATGGTTTAACCTCTCAGAACGGCATTTTATTCATTTAGCGTGTCTCGTTTTTAAGGTATCTCAGACTGAGCAACCTCAATATTTGTTTGAAAAATTGAGAAAAGGTAGCAGTGTTCATCGGATAATCACTCGTCACAGAGATCTTTACCAGGTTCCTAGGCATAGCACAGCTATTTTTCAGCGGTCTTTCACATATACGGCGATAAAAACCTACAACTCATTGCCAGAGAACATTAAATGCTGCTCATCAATAACGAGTTTTAAAAAACATTTGAAAACGTATGTCTTGTCACTGCGTACAGGGATCAATCTTTTACATGTGACATAGTGCTCTATTTGTTCTTACTTTGAGCATAGGGTAATGGCTCATGTAGTACACAATATATGTTATATCCTTTATAGTACATAGTAATTAATATTATCAATAAACTATAATTTTCATTTCTCTCTAATGTTTTGTTTTTTCTCAATTATGATGTTTGAATTTTGTTATTAATATTCTCGTTTTGGCGATATTATAATTAATATTATAATTATTGTAAGTATAACGGTATTTAGTTGTTATAAAACCTTTTTTTTTACAGCATAGGTGTTTTAAATTAATTCTGGATTTAGGCATTTTGTTTTTATACAAATTAATATTACCATTGGGGTGGTTAGATAGAATAGCTATGCTAGATCTCGCCACCCGTTTACATCATTATGTATTGTATGTATGTATTGATTATAAATAAAAGGCACTTTATTATTATTATTATTATTAATTGCTGTTTATGTTGGTTTTTGAACACCTATTGAAATAAAAAGTGATATTTTCGTGTGGTTTTGTTTCTATCTGAACAAATTAAGATAAATAAAGATTTTTCTACTTTTCTCGGAAACGAATCGACCGATTTTAAAAAATCAAACGTTAAAATAAAGCACTTTGAAAGACCTTTCAAACAAGCTATTACTTGATACCCCTTGTCATTTAAAATTTTTAAGGGGATGACCCCGGGGGGCAGAGGGTAAAAGGGGGTGAAGTAGTTTTTAGTTAAAAAGTTGTCCCCTTTGGCAAATCTTTTGACGTGTCTCGGCGTTTTTTCAGTGGTTTTCGATAAATCCGTGGTGGGAAGTTTTCAAATGAACACCCTGTATATTAAGAATTAATGATCGAAATTGTTTATTTACTGTTATCGGTCGATGATTGCTGCGGTATAGTTCGAATAAAAATAATAAGCTTCATTAGTTCAAAAACGTCTAAAGCGGGATTATTTAAATTTTTTTAAACCTAACATAGACAAGTTTTTAATTTTTTTGTATCGACTATTACCCTCAAATAATAATGTTTCTTACTAACTCATCCCTCTTCTGCAAAGCAGTTACAGGCTATTAAATAAAAACCATTTATTGATAGTCATCTTCAAAAGCGCTTAGCTCGCTTAGGGTATAGTGTAAACTTCCATTACTTTTAAATACCTCTTACGGGTAGTTACTTTTAATAACAGTACCCGTTACTGTTACTTTTACTTTCTGGTAGATTCATCAGCGTATTTTTTGTATCTTTTCACATGAGAATACCGGTATTCGTACCTAATCTACCTTATATTGTTAAAAAATTTTTAATTTTTAAAATTAAAACGTATAGTAAATAAATCATTAAAGTTATTAGGATTTATGTGCAGAAATACTAGTGATTTTCAGAAAATTAACAGCTTGGATACGATTTACAAAACCCTTGTTAGGTCATGTTTGTCACCTTGCTTTCTCTTGTGTGGTCACCGTCATATTTAAAAGATTTGCTTATTAAAAATTATAATTGGGTGGAAATAAATAAATAAATAAATTAAGTAATTAATTTTTTTAGGCTATATTACTGGTCTGACTTACGACACCAATAAAAAACATCTTTACTACGCAGATCAACATGAAGGACAAATTTTTAGAGTTAGATACGACGGAAAACAAAGGACCGCGGTATTTTCCAATATATCCAGACCTATGGGTCTTAAATTTTTCGAGAACACATTGTATTTCTCTACTAGCAACGGGGATATCACTAAGTGCCAATTGGTAAGTAGATAAATCAGTTACAATTTTATTTAAGTCTTTTATAATCTAGAAAATTATGTCTTTATAAATTTATAGTTGGTACTAGGGACGCGCAAAATTTTTAAAACATCGATGTTGACATCAAATGATACATCGCATACAGAAAATCGATGTTGTAAAAAAATCGGACAGAAAATATCGATATTTATAAACATCGATGTCTTTATAAGTATCGATAAATATGTTTAAAATAAATTATACATTTTAATATAATAAATGCAAATATATTTATATTAAATAAAAATATAACCATTAAAAACAAAAGTAGAAATACATTTGTCCATTTGAAAACGAAATAAGAAATTACAAAATATGCAAAAAAAACTGTAGTCTACTTAAAATACAAGTAAAATCCATAAAATCGCAATAAACCATGGGCGCTTCACTTACGAAATAAAAACCTGTGGAGTATATAAATTTAAAATGCTAAAAAGAACGTGAAAACTATATAAAAAGTGGATTCAAAATATCGGTACCAAATTTGAATAAGATCGGGAAAAGGATATTTAAAAAATGATAAAAACGATTAAAAAAAAAAAACTTTACCACCCTATCTTATATAAAGTGTGTCACCCGGATCGACGCAACGATAGGTGAAAAAGGCTGAAATTTTTTGTGTTGAAACTTTATCTTCTGGGTTCAGTCCTGCTTGGATAGAAACTGATTTGTGGCATAATTTTAATTTCGAAAAATCAAGTGTGCTTTGGAAATTTTCAAAAACTTTTTTTTCCCACCGGTAAAGTGCTTGATTTCTAGGAGATACGAAATAATTTTATTAAGAAAAGATGTTCGGAAATAATAAATAAGTAAGAATACAAAATTTTAAAATCCTATGCCTAC
The DNA here is from genome assembly GCA_963920685.1 of Polydrusus tereticollis. Taxonomy (NCBI): domain Eukaryota; kingdom Metazoa; phylum Arthropoda; class Insecta; order Coleoptera; family Curculionidae; genus Polydrusus; species Polydrusus tereticollis. Next base: position 191,318,509 of record OY987326.1, read on the forward strand.
TTTGATGTTTTGCGTTTTTATTGCACGCACCTACCTCCCTATTGAAGATATTAAAAAATTTCGTTAAGAAAAGTTGTTCAAAATAATAAATTAAACACGATAGGTTTATAAGATACATCAAAAAATTAATTTATTTCAATAGTAACATTAACAACAGTTTATACAATACATCAAAAAATTAATTTATTTGAATACTAACATCAACTGAAAGATTTATTTATTCAATAAGTTCGCCGCCTTTATTCGCACATTCCTCAATGTTTTTCCGAAATGCAGTGAAAACTGTTCTTATCTCTTAACTTCAGTTCGTTATTTACAATTTCTGCAAAACGATCTCCCTTTGCAGTTACAAAACGTAGGAATTGACGTAAATACTATGTGGTTTCATCAAGACGGTGCCCCAGCACACAATAGCAATATCGTTATGAATCGTCTAAATGTGACGTTTCCAGGAAAAGTGATCAGCACAAATGGGGATCTTAGATGGCCAGCAAGGTCCCCAGATCTCACCCCGATGGACTTTTATTTATGAAGCTACTTACAAAATGAAATCTACAAGGAACCAATAGAAGACATGGCTGACCTTTACAACAAAATTTATGCTACTATAGCCGCTATTAATCGAAATACACTATTGAGAGTTTGCAGAACCGAATTATTATATCGATTTGCTATGTGTGTGTATGAAAACGGCAATAATTTTGAACACCTCATTCGACCCCATTAGTTAGTTTTTGGTATTGTTCTAATTTTCATTAATAATTTTGTATATTTTCTCATAAGTTCTTTCATAAAATTTAAAACATCTTTTAATTTTATTTTGTTATGCTTTAATGTTTTAACTTTTGCTTTTAAACCACAAAAAATACAACGTATTGATAATTTATGGTTTTGTTTCTTAATGCATATGCAATAAAATTGTTTTTATTTTTATTTCTCGAAAACGAAGCAAGATATGAAAACAATTTAACAGACAATAAGTTGCTTAATCCGAAAAAAATATAAAAATTACCAAAAACTCAGTGGCGTCTTATTTTTTGCCAATATTATTTGTTAAGGCGTCCCCTGAGACGTCACTGGACGTAATAATTTAGCGCTACACGAGCCTTTTATCACTAAAATTATCATTATCAAAATTAAATTAAAATCTGCTAAAGGGTATTAAAAATATTTATAATTAAAATACTCGTTAAAATAATTTTAATAAAAAACTTAACCCCAAATATCTCCGTTCATGTTGGATTTATCAAAAATTTGTATGAGACATAATTTGATCAAAAATTAATTTTCTTTAAGAGCAATAACATTTAAAAGGCTAAAAACTGGCGTTTACAGAATTTACATGTCACATACCGGGTGTTGCATCGTCGAGCGGGACGTAGGAAATCCCATGTAATTTTAAATGGGGTCAATTATTGGCTTCCCTAATTATTTTAGAGAAAAATTCTATTTAGGTTTATTAAAGAGCACTGAAACCCACATTCTAAAGAATAACTTTAGATATTTTTGATGAGCCCGTTTACGGGTTATCGCCGATTTCTTTTTAACTATTTCTCCTTTTTATGGCCCCGTATTTGCGGGCACCAGTCAAGGTAAAAGATGACTGTCAAATAAAGTTGTCATTTTGAAATGTGTGCTTTATTGTTATAAAAACTCGTACATCGAAAATATTAAAGGTGTATTTATGAGTACAAATTAATCTGAATAAAAAAATCATTAGAAAAATGGCTTTCGGACTGGAAGATTCGTCTGAATCCCGCCAAGACGAAAGCCATTTTCTTTTCGAAAAGCACGGTGAGAAGGCCCGAGACCCTTCTAAAAGTGAACGGCATACAAGTAAATTGGGTTCAAGAAGTCAAGTATCTGGGTCTAATTTTTGATCAAAGATTGAACTGGAAGAAAAATTCCGATACACGACTTAAAAAGGCTGGAAAGCAGCTAGGTTCTATTTACTGTCTTTTAAATAAAAAGAGTAAAATAGGATATAGAACTAAAGTAAACTTATACAAGACTTTGGTCAGGCCGGTCCTGACTTATGGTGTGCCAACATGGTGCATGATAAGCAGGACTGAGCATAACAGATTCCAGATATTTCAGAACAAAGCTTTAAAAATCATTGCGGACGCTCCGAGGTATGCTGTGAATAGGGTGTTACATAGAGATTTTGAGATTCCCACTTTAATAGAATTTTACAATAAAATTATTACAAACTACTACAGACGAACGGACATTACCACTAACCCACTTATTAGACAAACACACATACATTCTCCGCCAGGCTCCACTTATAAGTACCCTAAGAATTGGCTACCTCCAGTTATAGTTGAGAGGCACTGAGCTGGAGGGCTCGACGAAATATAATAATATTTTAAACAAGGAAACCAATTTCGAGAAGAAATAGTGTGATAACATTAAGCAAAATTAACGCACTCTCAAACAACAATACTTAGGGCATTGCCCAAACCAAATTTTTATGTGAAGTTCGGCCCATAACGCTACAGATCATTGAATAGAAGTTAAAGGCATTAAGCCTGACTTAGAAGACAAGGAAGATCCCTAATCTGAATAAAACTAAAATAAAGTATCCAATTACAAGGTTAATTATGACATTTTACATGTTTCAATATATTACTAATTAATAGGTAGGTACTATTAAATTGTTAGAACTTTAGGATTTAAGAAGATGTTCAAATATTCCTTAAAATGACAACTTTATTTGACAGTCATCTTTTACCTTGACTGGTGCCCGCAAATACGGGGCCATAAAAAGGAGAAATAGTTAAAAAGAAATCGGCGATAACCCGTAAACGGGCTCATCAAAAATATCTAAAGTTATTCTTTTGAATGTGGGTTTTAGTGCTCTTTAATAAACCTAAATAGAATTTTTCTCTAAAATAATTAGGGAAGCCAATAATTGACCCCATTTAAAATTACATGGGATTTCCTATGTCCCGCTCGACGATGCAACACCCGGTATAGTTTTCGAAATAATTGGCCTGGGAGTTTTTATTGAAACACCCTGTATACTTAAGCCGGAATCAGACGACTAGTGTACTTAGCGAATATGCAAATAGTTGGACATTTGACAAGAAGTATCCAAGTAAGCAAGTAGGTAAATTCGCTTCGCACGATTTACCGAGAGCCGATGGGAAAAAGCATGTGCTGAATAACGGTTCAAGTAGAGCCCTCACACGACTTGACAAGTATCCCCAAGTAACAAATAATCGCCGAGTACACGAGTCGTCTGACTCCGACTTAACCGTAATGTGACAGACTTACAAGAAGACCGATACAGATTTGTTCAAAAAATGGTATAATAAAAAGCTGTATATTTTTTAGTATGGTCAAAAATCCTGCGACACCTTCAAAATCCACGCTCACAATTTTGAAACGTTCACTTTGGCCCAAGAAGGACTTCAACCGATGGTGGAAGACCCGTGTCGTAACAACACCTGTGAATATTTGTGCGTAGCCAGCAGCCCCAAATACAAATGTTTGTGTGA